>CM061063.1:96441709-96521709 GCA_030762895.1 Sophora flavescens
TGAGATTCCATGGAGTTTCTTCCCTTCTTATCTTTATTTCTTTGATTTGGCTATGATCATGGTAGCTAAACTCCCATTGTTGGGATTAGATCTACAACTATTTCTGAATTCTATGTATTTGACTTGACTTTTTAACTCTACGAGTCTTTGCTTCTTTATGAGTGATTGATTTCCATGCTTAATGTGTGTGTGCAGTCCCCAACTTATTGTTTTGATATGTACAATTGAAATTCATTATTAAATGAACTTAAATCAACCACCTAGTAAACCTTGCATCTAGGAATGGATTTGCGTTTATTAGCAATCGTGTAATCCTTAATGTCATGCAAATTCACTGTTCAAGTCCTCACAAGGAATTAGGGGTTTTAATTTGGGGATTTAGATCTTATCATCAAGGATTAGGTTTGAGTAATCTAGTGGATTGATTGTCCTTATTTTATGAGTAAGCGTGTTATTGGTTATTGTTTAATGGGAATGAAGGGTTGGTGAACCTAATCCCAGCATCTTTATATATTTGAAGAATCATTTCTACCTTCAAGTGTTGACAAATCATTCTCTTTATTTTTGTTATTTTTGAGTTTTAAATCTGATTAGACCGTGTTTTATTATTGAAGCTCCCTTTGATCAAATATCGCATAGATGATGATTGATGCATTCCGTACTTATCCGGTCCTCGTGGGAGCGATAATCGGTCTACCGTAGTATTACTTGTGCGACTAGGTACTTGCTGATGTGCGAACAAGTTTTAGGCACGTCACTGAGACTGTGTTTCAATATTAGCATACCATTTAGTTACTAATTTAAACAAAAAAAGTGTGTTTTATTATTACTTTCTTGTCATATTCTTTTTATGTTTTTTTGTCATGTTTTTACATTTTATTTCTGTTTGTGTCTTGTCATATTCTACTAAACACTCTTGGGTCAGTCTTATTGTATGTGAAGTACTATCAGCCCAAACCCGGAGTTCTCTCACGATCTGAAATAGAAAGGCGTGGAGAATAAGTAAGAATTAGACAGCGAAGGCTATTAGAACAACAGAAAGAGAACAGGGCCTCCACTTCACAAGTTCATCAGAACCACTTAAGATGGCAGTCAATGGTGGGTGCTCCATGAGAGGACACGGTGGTTACCCAATACAAATGTCAATCGGCGTGTCACTAGCATGTGACTCAGGTGGATTACAACATTCGGAGATCAAGGCTTTCTTGAATATGGTTTGAAAATCATTTGGGTTGGGAAAGAGGATCCCAATAATCATATAAATAACTTCCTGAGGTATGCATACGGTGAAGATAAATGGTGCTTAGTCACGGAAGCACTTTAGGTTGTTTCTTTTCTCTACAAGAGATAGACCAAATCTTAGCTCAATCTACAAGGGGAGCATTTCACGTGGGATGACTTAGAGGGTAAATTCCTTGCAAGGTTCTTTTTCCGTATAAGATTTGTTAAGACACAAGGTGATATCTAAGCACACCACACAAGAGAGACTATGTGACATGAGAAAGGTTAAGGATTTACTCGGCAGATGTCAAATCATAAGGTTTGATGATCTTATCCAGAAACATTTTTACAATAGATTGAAACGTCAACCCGGTATATATTGGATACGTTGGCTGGAGGTTCCATGAACACGAAGACACCACAGGAAGCATTGGTTTTGTTGAAGTTGGCACCGGATGCCCACCTTATGCATGGTGGGTCCCACATCGAGAGGGGGTGTTGGAGTTAGACTCTAAACTACACTTTTGGCTCAAATAAACTCCCGGCATTCTGCAGTCCATCACCATCTAGCTTGGCTCGCAGCACTGACAGCCACCTCGAGTAACAAGATGGATTTTTGTGGAGAAGAAATGTAATGTAATTGGGAGGCCACACCGAGTTCCATGAGAAAGCAAATTATATGGGGACTATAGTGGAAAGAGTAGCAATCACTCCCAACAATTGCAACAAGGGGAGGGAGCAAACAGAGTTTGGTTGGAAACAGATCTTTCCGGACAAGCAATCAAACCTCGTCCCACCATTCTCTTCCTCACAGCAGCCTCCAGGACCGGAGTTCTATTTACAGAACACCCCGATCGTTCATGAATGTCCAGTCAAACCAGAAAAAACGATCTGCATCCATAAAGAAGGAGAGTTGAGTGGGACAAATTAAAAGCAACTAATGGAACAATCTAGCGGAGTTTTGCGGAATACCAAATAAATCCAAAAAGCATTAAGGATATTGTTTTGAAGAGTAATAAAAATCTTAGAAAGATGTGAACTGTTGAAAAATGAGAAGTTTTGAAAAAACAGAGGTGATTTGGGAAGAACTAGTTGAATGAAGAAAAGGCGAAGAGGTTGTAATAGAAGAGGAGAAATAAAAAAGAGGGAAAAGATAGTAGATGAAAACTCAATTTGAGGAGGAGTAAAAGTCAGATTTTGAAAGATGGAGATAAGCCTCAAGTGATCCCCTTATAAGTTGCCATATCCTCGGCAGAGAAGAGAAAGGAGAAGGAAGGCAGTTTACAAATTTTTTAACATCTTCAAGAGGTTCTGGATAACATACCCTTTGCTAAAGCACTAGATCAAATGCCCACTTATGCCAAGTTCATGAAGGATTACTCACCAAGAAGAAATTTCCAAAAAGAAGATGAGATTGTTGCCTTGGTAAGAGAATGTAGTGCGATATTACAAAGGAGCTACTCAGAAGCTTAAAGATCCTGGTAGTTTACAATCCCTATTAGCATTGGAGTGTGCTATTGAAGGCCTTATGTGACTTGGGGCAGTATCAATTTGATGCCGCTTTCAATTTTGAACAAGCTGGAGATTGGTGAAGTGAAACCAACAAGGATGGCATTGCAACTAGCTGATAGATCAATCAGCGTCCTTATGGTATGCGGAAGATGTTTTGGTTAAAGTGGATAGTTTATCTTCAATAGATTTTGTGATATTAGACATGGAGGGAAGATGCAGAAGTTCCACTTATCTTAGGGAGACCTTTCTAGCAATGGTTGTGCTTTGATAGATGTGCAAAAAGCCAACTTCGACCGCAGTGCAAGTTGAAGAGGTCACTTTCAATGTCTTGAAGCTATGCATCACAGGAGTGATGAAGAGAATTGTTTCCCATGGATATTGTGGATGTAGCAGTAAAGAAGTCTTTGCACATCAAAGACCATTCCTCTACTCTTGAGAAGGTAATTGTGAATTTATTGAAAATCTTGATGAGGAATAGGAGAAGGAAATAGAGGGAATGTTTGCGTGATTTGGAAGCTCAATCCAAGCAACATGTTGTCAACACTAAGAAAGAAGAGCTCAAAAGGATGAAGCCAAGAGAAGCTCAGGATTAGAGCTTAAACCTCTACCTCCCACCTTGAAATATGTGTTTCTTGGTGAGAATGGTGAAGACCACTGTCATGGTGAGCAATGTATTGTCCAAGTTGGAAGAGGAGAAACTTGTAAGGGTGCTTCGAGAGCATAAAACAAAGAATTGGTTGGTCCATCTCAATTTGAAAGGTATTAGCCCCACATTTTGTATGCACAAGATCCTGATGGAGGCTGAATTTAAATCGGTGGTCCAACCACAAAGGAGGCTCAATCCTACAATGAAAGAAGTGGTAAGGAAGGGAGGAATAAACTCCCTGAAGATGGATTGATTTATCCGATTTCCGGAAGTGCTTGGGTGAGTCCAGGTGCAAGTGGTTCCCAAGAAAGGTGGCAAGACCAGTCATGACTAACGAGAAGAATGAGTTGATCCCAACTAGAACGGTCCTGGATTGCGAATGTGTATAGATTACGGGAAGCTGAATCAAGCTACTAGGAAAGATCACTTCCCACTTCCATTCATGGACCAATGTTGGAGAGGTTGGTAGGGCAAGCTTGTGGTTGCTTAGATGGTCATCCGGTTATAACCAAATTACTGTTAACCCTGGAAGACTCAGAAAACTACCTTCACATGTCCTTTTGGAATTTTTGCCTATCGGAAGATGCCTTTCGGTCTCAGAATGCGCACGAAACATTTCAAAGGTGCACGCTTTCATTTTCTCGATATGGTAGAAAAATTCATTGAAGTTTTCAAGGATGATTTTTCTATTTTCGGTTCCCCTTATGATAATTGTCTCACTAACTTTGCTTTATGTTAAAGAGGTGTATGGACACCAATTTAGTCTTAAATTGGGAGAAGTTGTCATTTTATGGTGAGAGGGTATTGTGCTTGGGCACAAGATTTCAGCTAAGGGGGATCAAGTGGATAAATCCAAGGTTGAGGTAATTGAGAAACTACCTCCACCAATGAATGTCAAGGGTGTGAGGAGTTTTCTTGGGCATCTGCGGGCTTTCCGGCGATTCATCAAAGACTTCTCAAAGATAGCAAGTCGATGTGTGGCCTTTTGAACAAGGACACACCATTTGTGTTTGATAATTCTTGCCTTACCTCTTTTCATATTTTGAGAAAGAAAAATTGATCACCGCTTCTCCCATTCTTGTTGTACCCAACTGGGAGTCACCATTTGAATTAATGTGATCCGGTGACTACGAGTTAGGGGCAGTTTTGGGACAGCCGAGAGAAAAAGTTTTCCATGCCATTCACTAAGGTAGCAAGGTTCTCAATGAGAACCAAATAAAGTACGCAACAAACTGAAAAAGAGTTGCTAGCCATAGTGTTTGCATTGGAAAATTTCTGTTCATACTTGATTGGATCCCAAGTCATCATTATTACTGATCATGCTGCAATTAAATATTTGTTGACTAAGTTAGATTCAAAACCAAGACTCATAAGATGGATTCTATTGTTGCAGAGAATTTGACTTAGTCAATAAGGACAAAAGATGCAGCAAAATATGGTGGCTGACCACTTATCTCGGTTGGTGAATGAAGAGGTTCTTTGCAGAAGAAAAGGACATTCAGGATGAGTTCCTGATGAGGCCTTATTTCTAGTGCATGAAAGACCATGGTTTTGCCGACATGGCAAATTTCAAGGTAGCCAACATTGTTCCAGAACACCTCACTTGGCAACAAAAGAAAAAAATTCTTCCGGGATGCCAACAATTTCACGGGGATGATCCATTTCTGTTCAAGGTTGACCGAGGATGGCTTGTGGAGGAGGTGCGTTAGTCAAGAGGAAGCGAAGAAAATTCTGTGGCATTGCCATAACTCTCCATATGGTGGACATTACAATGGGGATAGGGACAGGTGCAAAGGTCCTCCAATCCGGGCTCTTTTGGCCCTCAATCTTCAAGGACTCTTTCAATCATGTGAAGAGTTGTGACAAGTTCCAAAGGACCGGGAACATATCTAAAAGGGATGAGATGCCACCGCTTAGAACATATTGAGGTTGAAGTATTTGATTGCTGGGGCATAGATTTTATGGGTCCACTTCCACCTTCATTCTCCAATCAATATATCTTGGTGGCAGTGGACTATGTTTCTAAATGGGTGGAGGCCATTGCAACATCAAGAATGATGCCCAAACAAGAGTCAAGTTCATCAAGAAGAACATCTTTTAGTTCGGTGTCCGAGGTCCTTATAAGTGATGGGGATCTCACTTTTGCAACTCACAACTCGAGCAAATGTTGACCAAGTATGATGTGAGGCATAAGGTGGCATCTCCATATCATCCGCAAACAAACGGAAAGCGGAGGTCTCTAACCGGAGATTAAGAGAATTCTGGAAAAAATCGTGGCCACTTCAAGAAAAGATTGGCGAAGAAGCTTGACGATGATGCCTTGTGGGCTTACGGACCGCACCGAAAACTTCGTGGGTTATCTCAGTTTGAGATGGTCCATGGGAAGGCATGTCATCTACCCGTGAGAGTTGGAGCATTGAGCCTTTTGGGTGTTGAAGTTCTTGGATTTTGATGCCACTCAGCGGGTGAGAAGCGAGTCCATCAGCCAGCATGAATTAGAGGAGATGCGCCTTTAATGCATATGAGAATGCAGCTATTTACAAGCAGCGAGTCAAGACTTATCATGACAAGAAGATCGTGGTGAAATCATTTCAGCCGGGACAACGAGGTTTTATTATTCAATTCGTCGAGATTGTTTCCTAGGGAAGTTGAAGTCCAAGTGGTCGGGACCGTTCGTTGTCAAGGAAGTCTCATCTCATGGAGCTATAGAAGTGGAGGACCCTACTTCAAAAAGGACCTTCAAAGTCAATGGCCAAAGTCTCAAGGCCTACTTGGGTGGTGACATCGAGAGATTGGCCACAACATGCGCCTTCGTGATCCTTGAGATCACCGACCCATCAAGCTAGTGACGTTAAAAAGCGCTTATTGGGAGGCAACCCAAGTTTCTTTTCTTTTTCCTTTTGTTTTTGAATTTAGCTCTTGAATAATTTGAGAAGATCAAGAGTAAATAATCATAAATTTATAGATTTTGTTAAGTGTTTTCAGGGAAAGAAGGAAGGAGAAGCAATAAAGGCGAGGAGAAACAAAGCCAAGAACCATCACGCCCGTGCCGTGACACCGGTCACGCCGGGATGAGCCAGCCACGAAAGATCGAGAAAGCATCACGGCCTGGCCGTGATGTCTATCACGGGCGTGATGTGAGGTCCCGGAGATCGGAGAGAGCATCACGACCTGGCCGTGATGAAGGTCACGGCCGTGAAAAGCCTTCATCCTTTTGGACCGAATTGATCACGGCACGCCCGTGATAAGCCTCACTACGCGTGACACAATTTCCAACAAACTTTTGACTGGAATGTGAGCCAACACCCGCTACCACCTCGGTGAGTTGTTCCAAAATTTATTTTTTATTTTATTTATTTTATTTTTCTCCTCTCTCGAGCTTGCTTATTTACATTGGGACAATGTAAGTTTTAAGCTTGGGGTAGGGTATTTTGCATTTTTCATGTTGCATTCATTTTGGCATAGTTTTTCATGATCACATGATTAGCTTGCCTTGCTTAGATTATGCATCCAATTGTGAGAACTGAGTGCCAAATAAATTGAGATAGTGAATTTTGAACCCAATTTTTATTCTTGTGATGAGGCTACAAATAAAAAATGCTTGAGATGATCGTAGATAGTTGATAATTAGCATGTGGTTCCGTAGAATTGTGTTTCTCATTGATTTCTGAACTACTAAATGTGAGAGTTTTGAGACAAAAAGGGGTACTCATTAAATCTACCCCATTCTTTGTTGTTAGAGTGTTTTATTCCTCTTGGATTGTAGTCTCTAGAACTTGACTTGAAACCGTTTTGAAGCTTAAAATTTTTTACAACATTTTGAAAATTATTGAGGCACTAGGTATTTTTCTCCGGTCTTCTGAGCTTTGAATGATGAAATGCTACCCCTTAGTTGCCCAATTTTGAGCCTGAAAGAATAAAATACTTTTCTTGGTATCTTGAATTACTTTGATGAATATGATTGGTTTGGCACCTTTTAAAGTATTACAAAAGGGGTAAAAAGGTAGTTGAAAAAGTATGGGATGAGAAAGTCAAAATGTTTCTCTTGAATTGAAAATCTCCCCTTCTCCAAATCAAAAATAAAAATAAAAAGGAGTATAGAGAAGGGATGACAAAAGAAAGTGAGAAATTTAATGAAAAGAAAGAAAGAAAGGTGGAACAATGAATCAAAACCCAAAAAGGTATTTTAGAAGGTGTCATGCTTTGCAATGCTTGATATTTTGTTTAGCCTTTGTGAAATTTCCTTTTCTTGGTTTCCCACCTAACGATTAATCCCATGGCCCCAATTACGACCAAAGCAAAAGACCTCTTGATTCTTAATTGTTTTCATTAATAAAGTAGAGATTTGGTTGATAGTCAAGCTTATGGTAGAATTCATTCCTTGAGGAAATTGAGCTTATTGTTGTATATCCTTAAACACTTGAGTGAAATGAGAAAGAGTGCCCAAATCAGTGAGAACATGAGTCTAATCACCCTAAGCTTCTAATTGGACTTGAGATTGATTGTCTCTTGGTGATTATTTGAAAATGCATGTTGCTTGGATTAATTACTCGGGTTCTTGGTTCACTATCCATGCTCTGATTATTCATATCTTCTGGCCTTTGTTGTTTGCTTGAGGACAAGCAAAAATCTTAAGCTTGGGGTAGTTTGATGAGTGTGATTTCACCTCATTATTCTTGTACATTTTTGCATGCATTAGCATATAGTTTAGGCATATTTAAATTGATTTTCGTTAGATTTTACCTTGGAACAGGTAAGCCAGTCGTGTGGTGTTGTTTTGCAGTAAATTAAGGATAAAATGCTCAGGATCACCCATGATGGAGCTTGGATGAGGATAGGGCTTGAAAAGTGAAGAAAATGAGCCAAGCAGAGCCCATCACGGCCTAGCCAGTGATGACCATCACGACCGTGATCAAGTAATAATTGAAGAAAAAGAAGGCATAGGTCGGGGAAGTCTCACGGCCTGGCCGTGATGACCATCACGGACGTGACAGCCAGGCTGAACCAGACCCTCAACAGTGCGAAGCTGTCACGGCCTAAGCCGTGATGTACATTACTACGGCCGACATATACCCTCACCAAACAGAACGGATCACAATCGTGATGCTCCAAAAATTGAAAGCACGCCAAGGCGGAATACGCCACGGCCTGGCCGTGATGGGCCATCACGGTCGTGACGCGAATCCTAATCTATATAAATAGCACCGCGAGTAACAGAAGAAAACAGTTTTTAGAAACCCTAAGACTCTCTCTCTCCGAACCAGGCTCTGCTGCACACGGATTCCATGGAGTTTCTTCCTTCTTCATCTCTATTTCTTTGATTTTGGCTATGATCATGAGTAGCTAAACTCCCATTGTTGGGATTATATGTAACTATTTCTGAATTCTCCATGTATTTGACTTGACTTTTTAATACAGTCTTTGCTTCTTTATGAGTGATTGATTTCTATGCTTAATGCTTATTGTGGCGCGATCCCCCATGACTTGATTATTGTTTTGGTATGCAATTGGAAAATTCAGTATTAGAACTAGACTTGAAATCAACCACCTAGTAAACCTTGCATCTAGGAATGGATTTAGGTTTATTAGCAATCGTGTAATCCTTAATCGTCATGCAAATTCACTAATTAAGCCTCCTAAGGAATTAGGGTTTAATTTGGGGATTTAGGCTCTTATCATCTAAGGGATTAGGGTTTGAGTAATCTAGTGGATTGATTGTCATAGTTGAAGTAGAAAGCTGTGTTATTGGTCATTTCATTGCATGGGAATGAGGTTTGGTGAACCTAATCCCAACATCTTTTATGTATTTGAAGAATCATTTTCTCCGCCTTCCAAGTGTTCGACAAAAATCCAAAAGAACTTTTCTCTTTATTTTGTTTATTTTAGGTTTTAAATCGATTGGGCTTGGTATTTATTATTGAGCTCCCTTTGATCCAAATATCCGCTTAGATAGTAATTGATCTCGATGCGTGCTAGTACTTGTCACAGTCCTCGTGGGAACAATAATCGGTCTCACCACCGTATTACTTGTGCGACTAGGTATACTTGCCTAGATTCGTCAACAAGGGATTTAGCAAATGAATCAGAATATGAAGAATATCAACCAAAGTTTTGTCCAACCACTTATCATTCCAGAAATTGAAGCTTTTACCATCTCCCTTAATCCAAGTTGTATTATCCTTAATAGAGATAAATGACATTTTACAGTAGGGATAATGGAAGATCTGATATGATAGGTCAACTGGAACATTGTTCCTAATAAACTGACCTTAAAAAGGTGACCACCTATTGTCCTTGTACATAATATCCCAACCGAGTTTCAAAACCGCAACCTTGTTAATAGAAGCAACTGGATTTAAGGCCAAGACCCCATCACAAGTAGGAGAACAAACAGTTTTCCAAGCCATATTAACAATTTTCCTCGTGTCAACATCACCCGACCACACAAAGTTTCTAATCCAGCCATCAATTGTTTTTAGAAGGGTCAGAGGCTCTTGATAAACATGGAAGCTATAAGATAACATACCAATGATGACAGAATTGACTAGTTGGACCACGCCATAATAGAGAGAAGAGATCCCTTCCAAGAAGATAACTTTGCTCTTATCATATCCCAAGATAGGTGAAAGGAAAAGACCCTGGGCAAAACCAAGTATGTCGAAATTGCGGTTGATCTACTAGGGGTCAATGTGCCACCTGAATAATTTACATTTGTCTAACTCCAAGAAATTGACCAGAAATGTCCCCATACTCCTTGAAGAAGCCCATGAGAGTTCTAAGGTTTCTTTTAGTTCCCTTGCAGAAGACAAGGATGTCATCAGCATACAGTAAATGGCTAGGAGTTTGGAATCCTCTTGGGCCAGACATAGGAGCTAGAAAATTATGATTGACAAGATAGGAGATGCCTCTACTCAAAACATCCTCAGCAAAACAGAATAAGAGGGGAGAAAGGGGGTCACCTTGCCTCACCCCTCTTTACAGGAAAAGTAACCCACAGGCTTCCCATTCACAGCAAAAGACAGCTTAGCAGATTCCAAGATAACTTTTACCCAGTTACAGAATTTACTGTCAAAACCAAAGGAAGCAAGAACATTTAGCAGAAAGCCCCAATCTAAGGTGTCAAAGGCCTTTTTAATATCAAACTTCAAGGCTAAGTTCCCTCCAAAAGCTCTGGAATCCAGCATATTAGAGGCTTCAGAGGCAATGCAAATGCAATCAAAGATATGTCTACCTTTAATAAATCCTCATTGCTGATCTGATATGACCTTTGGGGCAATGTTAGAAAGTCTATCTGCCAGGACCTTTGTGATGATCTTAAACTGGAAATTAGCCAAAGCAATTGGCCTATAATTTTCAAGTCTGTCCGCACCAGGAAACTTAGGAATAAGAGAAACATTGTTAGAGTTCATTCCTGGTAAAATCCAACTCATTTAAAGAATTGAATCACAGAGTGGTACACATCATCAACTATTACATCCCAAAAGGTCTTATAGAAAATACCACCAAAACCATCAGGACCAGTAGCACCGGAAGCATTCATTTAAAAAATATTTTTAGAGGCATACAAAGAAGTGTATAAGTCAATGACATGATTTTCCATCTGCTGCCTATCAACCAGAACCTGATCGCCCAGCTTCAGCATGGTCATCTGCTTTGAAGCACTTCTGATTTTAGCAATCTTATGAAAATAAGCCGTGTTTCTATCCCCATGAATGAACCAATCCACTTTAGATATTTGTTTCCAGAAGGCTTCCTCATAATTAAGGGCATGTTGGAGATCTAATTGGGCCTTGACTTCAACCTCATGAAGCTCATCGGAGTACCCTGCAGAGGCGATTTCCTACTGAATTTGGTCAACCATAGAAAAGGATAAGCTAACATTTTCATGGACATTCCCAAAAATGTTCCTATTCCACTCCTTAAGAGCCACCTTGAGAGCTTTTAACTTCTGAGAAAGGACAGACATAGGACAACCAGGACACTTTTTAGACCAAACATCTTTCACAAGATTCAAGCAACCTGGATGATCAATCCACATCTGCTGGAAACGAAAAGGAGCAGGGTACTTGCTAACATCTTTATCCAGGACCATAAGCAGGGGGAAATGATCAGAGAACATCCTAGTCAAAGTACCACAAGAGGAATTGTCCCAAAAATTTATCCAAGAATCATTGCAGACGGACCTGTCAAGCCTTTTTTCAGTGTGCTACCTTCCAATTCTGTTGTTAGTCCAAGTCAATTCAGCACCTTTGGTTTGGAGATGCAGCAAATTATTACTGTTAGACCAAAGCCTAAAATCATCACAGGAGATTCTAGATGGACTCCCACCCCCTTTTTGTTCATGAGCCCCTAAGGTAGCATTAAAGTCACCAATAAACAACCACGGACCCGGATTCTGACTTTGCAAAGCTGCTAGATCGGACCAAAGCCGTTTCCAGAGAATATAAGATGTAGAAGCATATATAGCAGCAATAAAAACAGGCGCATTGTTAATCAGAATAGAAAAAGAACAAAACTGAGAAGAAGTTGTAATAACAGTAGGGAAAAGGACCTATAACAAGCACACAATAAATTTGGGAGAAGATGACCTCTTTATTTAACCAAAAATGGTTGCGGACTCCGTTTGATTCCAAAAAGGAGTTTGGAAAGCGAGCAATTGGAATCCAAGGCTCGCTAAGAAAATGAAGTCAGGCTTGTTAAAGTTACAAAGTTTCTTCAGAAATAGCCTAGTGTTTTCATTGGCTAGGCCCCGGAATTCCAAAACAGGAGCTTCATTGGTCACCTTTACGAAGAGCACCCCTAAGCCAGGTGTTATAACCATCCACTTTGACCGTCTGCCTCTTATGCTGTCTCAGCTGTTGCCGCAGTTTTTTCTTCTTGGACTTAGACAAAACTGCAGTAAATTATGCATCCGGACAACCGGCCACATTCCTGACCATAGGAGAATCAACTTCCTCCTCCTCTTCTACCTCGGTCACCCTAGAATTTGCCTATAATTTCCAAGTCTCTTGACACTCCTAGGAGGCAAAGAAGACATAACTCCAACTGAATTTGAAGAGTTTGGACTTGCGGAGCAACGAACCAAAGAACAAACATGGGATGGAGACTCCACATCACAAAATCGGGATGTTCCTATTAAGGCCAAGGCCCCCTCCACATAAAATTTCAGGGGTAGACTTGGCTTCAACAGCAGAAGTATAAAATTGTGTGATCAAAATAGGCTCTAAATTTGCCAAAGGACTTTGAGGAATAACTGAATCATTCATGGCTGTAGAGACAGGAACGACAGCAGCAGCACCATGGCAACCAATCAAGGCATTCTCAACCTGGCTATTACTAGAGTCCACATTCTGATTATTATTAACAACAATGTTATAGTGTAAGCCATTCCCCAAGGGAGAGTCTGAAATGGATTCCAACACGAAAGGAACATCATTAGGCAGGAAAACATTCCTTATGTTACTCGTCTCAAACACCTCCTTCGTCTCAACGCCTCATTGATTATAACAGCAGCAGGAGCAGGAGCCAACCGCGACTGTTTGTCAATTTGGTTTGGATCAGAATTTAAGCCATTCTTGGCAGAAACACCAGTGACCGGATCAACAATAACAACATTATTCAAATTGCCATTGACCATTTCAGGATTAACCATGACATTCTTCTTTGGAACATAACATTGAGCCACAGGGGGATTACCTTTCCTCCCTGCAGGTTGGTTCTTGAAGGCCTGGGCTGCTTTCTTGGAGCAGTTATCAACAGAGTGACCAATGGTTTGACAGTAATGGCAAAAGTATGGGATCTTCTCATATTCCACTGCCACATAGAAAGAAAACCCGTCCTTTCAACCATAATTTCAGAAGGTAGGCTCGAAGAGAGATCAAGATCAACCATAATTTTTACAAAGTGGCCATACATCCTCTCATGGGGTCATGTCGTCAATGGAGATTGGGGTTCCAATTCCAGATGCAATCTCAAAAAGAATTCTTGGTCTCCAATATTCTTGGGGCAAATCATGCAACCTTATCCAACATTGAGAATGTGTTTGTTTCTGGTTTTTGGGGTTGAAGTCCGCCGTCCATTGAGATAACCTAAGCAACACAGGCTTGAGATTCCATGTCCCTACAAACCAGACATGCCTCAGGTCATCTGGTGAAGAGAAACCAATTTCAAAATACCCTTTCCAAGGGAGGTCAGACGCCAATGACCTAAAGGTTTCCAAAGGGCTGCAAGCTTATCACGCAAGTCATTATACTTCATGGGTTTGTCCCCTTTTGAGAGAAGCAAGCGTCCATGCAGGTTTAATTTGCAGGCATCAACACCTTTGAGATACTCATCTTCTGAAATCTTGATGGACACGGCATCACCAATCTTGCAAGGTTTGGGAAGGTGAGAGAGAGAAACATCCAGAGAAACATCCAGAGAATTGTTTAAGGCTTGAGCAAGGGATTTGTCAAGGAGAGGAGCAACATGGCGAGAAGGAGAAGGGGGGAGAGGCTAGGAAGCACCAAGGATAGATAGAAGATGGTTCAGCAGCCATGGAGGCAAACAAAGGCCCTAGGAGTTGACGTACAGAGAAAACCCTAGCAGAGCCTGGGTGCCAACATAGTTGGGATGCCTTCTTCTATAGTGATGCCTTAGCATGCCATAGCCTTTAATTAAAAAAATAATAATCACTATCATCTTAAGAAATAAAATTCAAACAACCATTGTTTTATAATCTTATTTTAATTAATATAATGTCACAAAAATATTTTTTTATTTTTTATCACATATTTATAACTTCAAATTATATTTATTTTATTTTTTACTTTTATCTTTTTTTTATTATTATGAAGCCCGTGCGATGCACGGGTACAATAATCTAGTTGATAATCAAACTAAGATGCGATATTTACTTAACTATATTCTTTATTTTATTTATTACTTTAAACAATAACTTTGTTGTTAATTGAGGATTATCAGTTTAATCTTTTAACATTTTGTTATAAAACAATGATTTTCAAGTACAATTTATATTTCATTATTTTGTTACCATCATCCATCACTTTATTACTTTTTATTTATATAGTCACATTTTTACTTTAGGGACCTAATTGAAAATTTTATATAAGTTCAGAAACCCAATTAAAAACTTTTTAGTTTAAGGACCCAATTGAAAATTTTACATAAGTTCAGGGACCTAATTATAATTTTTTAATTCAGTATCTAATTGAAAATTATCAAATAGTCCATGGACCAACTCAATAATTAAATATGTCATATATATATCGGTTTATACAATTCAACCAATGTCTCACTGTTTCGACCAATGACCCACTGACCTTGTGCCTCAACCAAGACGATGATCGGTTTGATTTTAATAACACTCGCTTTTTTACCCTAATAACTTAAAAAGTTTGATGTCTCCCATTTGAACAAGGTTCGATCCTCAATTTTTTCAACTTCAGTTTTTTTCCTTTTCCTCTTAAATAAACATAACATATGGTGTGTTCTTGAAAAAATCGACAGAAGCTTCAGTGGGAATAAAACACGCAACCTATTGACTTACATGGGAACAAATGGGTGAATGGCCATCAGCCTAAACATTGATGTTTTGTTAATGACTATCTTCTTTATATTTATAACCTATTGTTATTTTGTTTGATTTATGATTTAAAATTTATATAATGGATTGTGACAGTCACACTTAAGGAAAACAATTTTCATATTTTAAATTATTTTCAATTGTCTGTTAATTTTAATAATAATATTATTAACTAATTAAATGTTTACAACACTACTATTTTCATGACATAACCATATTGTATTCTAAAAAAGTTTTAAATTTTTTAAAAAAATCAGAATGAACTTCCAAATATCCTAACTCAACCTTAATAACCTTTAACACTACATTTGGAGTGAAAAATAAAAATAAAAATAAAAATTAAAAATTCATCTTAGCGTACAAAAGACTTAGTTGGGTCATCCACATTTCACTAGACTACACACTTTGTGACATAACCACATTATCTTCTAAAAAAAATTATTTAAAAAAAAATAAAATGATCGTCCAAATACTCTAAATCAACCCTAATAACCTTTAAACTTAACTTTGGAGTAAAAATAAAAAAAAATAAAAAAATTATATTGGAACATATTGGCCTAAGAATGACATAATTGAGTCATCCACCATATATAATATTGCTTTCGTAACTTAAAAATATTGTCTTCTAATATTTTATTTTTAAAAATAAAAATAAAAATAGAAAGTGTAACACCCCGATTTTTCCCTGCTTTCTAGTGTCGGGAATTAATATATAAATATATATTTTTATCCGAGACTTAGAAAATGATTTTGGGTAAAATACTGTTATTTTCCAGTCATGTTTTATATTTTAGGGTTACGATGAAATTTTGGGTTGAAAATTCAGACAGAACCCGGTCTGCGTTTTCACTGACAAAGAAAAGTTTCTCGCTTCATAAGACCTAATTTTAATTTGTGAACGAGATGAAAAATGTTTTTATCGTATTTACTACGATACTGGAAGTTTTGAAAATTTTAGTGTAAAAATTAAAATATTATATTTGCTGCGGGCGAATACGTCGACATATCTCTAGGAGAAACCTACGTCAGATGAACCAAGGAGTCAGCAACGGGGCTGAGGTGATGGATTTGACCGACGTGACAAGCATTTATGACAAGCTTATCTGCGTCATAATGGCCATAATGGCGCATTTATGACAAAGGAATCTTTTGCCTGGAAATGACCATTTTACCCTTGGCTCTTCATGAAAATTACAAGCCATGCCATTGAGAATTTTGACCAAACCAACCCTAAAACCCACGGCTCCAATCTTGTCTTCTTCACTTAGGCCATCATCCATTTCATTTTCATGATTTCTTTCATCCAAAGTTCTTAGTTTGCCTTAAGAACTCATAAGAACACCATAAGAGATTTGTGAACAACATCATCAAAATCCTTCTTTTCTTTGATCATCAATATCCGACAAATTGTTTGAGAAATCCGGAAAGTTTACGCTTTATATAGATGCAGACCAATTTAAGATATGTTTGGGTTGAGGAAAAGGGAGACGAATTGGATATTTTAGGTAGATTAACTTGTTTTGAGGTAAAGTTCTCTTTGGAGCACAATTCACTTCCACTACGACCAACCAATTCAGATACTGTTTATATATTCTAAGTAAATAGTTAAACCAAAAGAATCTTATTATTTTCACGTAATTCTAAATATATAATATAATTTTAATATTAATTTAGATATTGTCATTATAATACATTTTAGTAATTATTTTTATTATTATGCTATCTTTGAAAAGTATATAAAATAAGAATTAACTTAATTTTGAAAATATTTACATTTAAAGTGGATATTTAAAAAAAATACATTTAGAGTAGATTAGATGTGTACGTAAAAAAAAACTCCTTAGATGAGAATGGATTATATTTTATTTTAGTTTTAATTATTTAATTAATAATTTTAAATATGCTGCAAATGATTGGTAGTGTTAGAGGTGCCAACATAGTTGTGATGTCTATCATTACAGTGATGTCTTTGCACAACAATTTTGTTTAAAAAAAAGTTAAGACGACAAAGTAAATTATTTGAGCAAAATGAATATTTTATTTTTATTGTAATCAAAATATAGAAATTTATTCACATAAGAAAATATAGAAATTTATTTTAAATTATATGAAATTTTATTTTAAAAATTAATTTTATGTATTATAGGAATTATTTTGTTTTATAATTAAAAGTTCATTGGAATGCTTTTAAAATATGAATTGATTTTATTTTATCCTTTTAATTTAATTTTTACAGTTTGGATTCCACTTAACTTTGATCAGATTTGAGCGGATTTAATATTATTTTAGTTTTAATTGGTTAGATTTACAAATTTATCCTTATTTTTTTGTCCATGACCATGCAAGAGTTGGGATTTGGACCCCAACCACTTGGTTAAGGGGCACAAGTCAACCACCACTTGTGCCAACCTCCGTTGGTACAATTTTATCCTTATTAGTTAACTCATTAAGTAAATAAATAAATTATTTAAAGAAAATGGATCTTATTATATTAGAATATTCTAAATATAGGTTTTAAATTTCAAAATTAATTAAAATCTGATCTTTATAATGAATTTTGGGAATTATTTTATTCGTAATCTAAATTTCTCTGGAAATTTTATGAAATAGGAACTAATTTTATTTGGAAGAAATTTAAATTTAAATTTTGGATATTTAAAATATATTTTTAATAAAATAATTCACTTAACTTGGACCAAATTTTGTTGGGCTTAATATGGATTTAGTCTTAGTTTGTTTAAATTAATAATTTTATCCTTATTTGTTTTCATATTTACATATTATTAGTTTTTTTATACTAATTTTACATATTTACATATTATTAGTAATGGCAATAAAGTAAATTAACTAAAATGATATTATTATTTTTAGGCTATTCAGAATAAATAATTAAATTTGAAAATTAATTTAAAATTTATCATTATAATGAATTTTAGGAGTTATTTTAATTCATAATCCATTTTTTTGTGTGGAAATTTTATAAAGTAAGAATTAATCTGATTTTTAAAATTTTAATTATTTAAAAATCCAATTACTTCTTGTAAACAAAAAATCCAATTACTTATTAAATTTAGTTATATTTTTGTGTATTTATTTAATTTAGTATTTAATTATTTAAATTAATGGTTTATAATATTTAAGTTAATAATAAGTATTTTAAATTCATTAAACTTAACTAATTGTCAATAAATATTTTAAAATGATCTCATTGGACAATCTATATTATAGATGGAGAAATTGTATGCAACTTTGTAAATATATGAATTTTAGAGTTTCTCATATCTATAGGGAATAGGGATGGTAACAACTGTGCGGATAAATTGACTGATTTTGGGATTAAATCCCAATGTTTTCTTGGTGGTATTTTATTCTAGATTTTATTAGTGAAGACTTCTTTAGAAATAGATGGGCTCTTCCTAACTATAGATTCAGATGATTAACTTTTGGTTCTAGCTTCATGAGTTTTGGTTTTATGTCCCCCGTGATTTTGTATATTTTATTCTTTTTTCTATTAACAAATTTAGATATGATGCAAATGATTGGTAGGGTTTGAGATGCCGACTTAGTTGGGATCTCCTACTCCTATTGTGATGACTTTGCATGCTTATGTTTGTTGTTTAAAAAAAAACTTATGCTTTATATGGTAGTCAAAATATAGAAGTTTTTCATCAATATATATATATATATATATATATATATATATATATATATATATATATGCTAATTTTAAAATTATTTGAAATATTAACTTTAAAATTAATTTTTTGAAAAAAAAATCTTTAAATTTAATTTTGGGAATTATAGGAATTATTTTGATTTATAGTTAATAAATTCATTGGAAAGTTTCTAAAATAGGAATTGATTAGATTTTATATTCCATTTAATTTAAAATTTGGTAGCACCAATTTTATTTTTATAATTCGGAATCCACTTAACTTTGATCAGATTTGAGGAGATTGATATAGGTATGAAGTATCCACCACCGTTAGCGGTGACTAAACTCCGTCGGAAACCTGTTGGGCACACAAGGTGGGTTCTCCCTCCCAACCAAGTTTTCTTCATACTCAAGAGTCAAGATTCGAACCCCGCCCACTTGCTTAAGGTGTCTAACTCCTTACCACTTGGACCAACCACATGTTGGTAAACCGAGACTCGAACCCTGCCATGTTCGCGAGCGCACGACATTGAGCGGATTTAATTTATTCTACTTTTTATTGCTTAAAGTTATAAATTTTCCTTATTAGTTAATTTATTTACATATTATAAGTAAAAAATAAAATTATTTAAAGAAAATGAATATTATTAATTTATAATATTCTAAATAAATATTTTAAAGTTTAAAATTATTTAAATCTTATCTTTATAATGAATTTTAGTAATTATTTTGATTCTTAATCTAAATTATCTTTTGATACAAATTAATGTTATTTTAAAGAAATTTAAATTTTATATATTTAAAATAAGTTGTAAACTTGGACTAGATTTGATTGGACTAAATTTAGTTTTAGTTTCGTCAAATTAATAATTTTATCCTTGTTAGTAATTTTCTTATCTACATATTTTTACTAATGTAAATAAAGTAAATTAATTTTTTTTTAATAAAAGGCTATGGCATGCTAAGGCATCACTATAGAAGAAGGCATCCCAACTAGGTTGGCACCCCAACATCTAACAATCATTTGCCGCAAGCCAACATGAAATTGAAGATAAAAAAGAATACGAAGGATAGCATGGGGGGACAAAAAACCAAAACCCATGAGGAAAAAACAATCAACTAAACCTATAGTTGGGCAGGCCTATCCTATTACGAAAAGGCTCATCCCTAATAAAGTCAGGGACATTGTCCCACCAGTTAAAACAATGACTAGCTACACCATAATTAGCTAAACCATCTGCACAACTATTTCCTTCCCTGTAAATGTGAGTAACCCGAAAGTTCATGCTTCTACAAAGGGCTTTGCAATTTTCCCATCTATTTTGAAGCTGCCATGGGACTTTCCTGTTAAAAATGAAAGCATCAACCACCACCTTTGAATCACATTCAAGCCACAACGAGGACCAACCCTTTTGCTGGGCAAGTTCAATTCCCATCATTGCTGCTAAAATTTCTGTATGAAGAGTTGAAACTATACCAAGGAAAGCCGAAAATCAGCCCAAGACTCTCCCATTAGAATCCCTAAATATGCCTCCAACAGCAGCATACCCTGGACAACCCTTAGCTGATCCATCAGAGTTGCACTTTATCCAACCAATCGTAGGAGGGAGCCAATCCACTTGTTTAATGCCATCCGCTTTAGGAGCATGACAGTCCACAAAAAAGAACTTGATCACCTTAAAATCCTCCATTGAATTGTTTGCAGTCCCTTTGGACAATGAGCCAGCTAGGTGAGTATGTGCCATGATGAGACTGATTACATGCCTGGATGATAAAATCTTTTTCCTGAATTTTACAGTATTTCTGCAAAGCCATATGCCCGAGATTGTATTGATGATAGCAGCCAAGAATATGTCCCTACCTTGACTACTGCTGAATCTACTACAGTTGTCAAACAAGCAGGCAATGGAGGAAGTGTTTAGTGCATAGTTCAAAGCATTTCCAAGCCAAGTCCATAGATCAGATGAGAAACTGCAGCTAAGGAAAACATGATCCGTCGTCTCCTCAGTTTCATAACACAGTGGGCAAATAGAGACAATGACACAACCCCTAGCTCTGAGGTTATCATCAGTTGGCATTTTTGAATGCATCAATCTCCAAACTAGGAAAGATTTTGAAGGTGGAATGAAAATCTTCCAAATGAGTTTGCACCAATTTAGAGTATTTGAAGGAGGATTCAGGAACTTATAAGCTTCCTTGAGAGACAAGCTACCTGTATCTGAAGAACACCAAACTCTCTGATCTAGGACAGCTTCAATAGGGGTAGTTACTTTCTTCATCTCATCCAAAAGAGCAGGGAATCTAGATTGAAGTTCAAGAGGAAGGAACCAATTGACATCGATAATAAAGTCCTGAACTCTAGCAGACAATAAGTTCTGCATGGGAGGAGGAATGCTAAGGAGATCGACAACAGAAGTTGCATTGTTTAACCATCTATCCCCCCAAAAACTAATCTCATCACCCTCTCCAAGGATCCATGAGGAGTTTTGCTCAATTACCTCAAAATAGCTCCTGATGCCAGGCCAAATGGAAGACCTGACATAGGAAACTGAAGGCACACCCTTTCTGAAGAACCTAGATCTGCAAAGAACAACCCAGTCTTCATTAGAAGTGGAGACATTCCAACTCAACTATAACATTGCAGCTTCATTGACAGATCTTATTGACATGAGGCCTAAGCCACCTTCCTCTCTGTCCTGCACATGACCTTTTCCAGAAAACAAGAACAATTTTTGGGGAGTGGATGCGGCTGACCATATGAAGTTCCTCAACCATTTGTCAATAGTCTTTAACAGAGCTATAGGCCAGCTATAAATTTGGAAACTATACAGTAGCATTCCTCCAATTACAGATTTTACCAGCTCTAATCTGCCCATAATTGAAAGCAACGAACCCTTCCAAGCTGCAAGTTTGGCTTTAATCTTATCAGCAATCGGCTGTAAGTGAACCACTTTGGGTTTCCCTTTGAAGATTGGAACACCTAAATAGTAAAAAGGAAGTTGTCCTTGTTTGAAACCGAGAATTTCTTTGATTTCCACTAACCTTCTAGCAGAAATAGCACCAGCATAAAATTTGCACTTGTCAAGACTTAGCCTTTGGCCAGATGTTTCAGCATATTCAGCAAACAAGATCATTAGATTCCCCAAACCTTTTTTGGACCCCTTGCAAAATACCATTATATCATCAGCATAGAAAATGTGAGAGGGAGTCTTGCAGTATTTTGGACCAGCCATATGATGCACTTTACCAACTTCCATTAAAGAGGAGATACTTCTACTAAGGACCTCTTCAGCCATGCAAAAATAAACGATTCTTATTATTTTTAAGCTATTGAGAATAAATAATTCAGTTTGAAAATTAAGTGAAATGTTATCATTATAATGAATTTTAAGAATTTCCAAATTCGTAATTCAAATTTTTTGGAAATTTTATGAGATAACAATTAATCTTATTTTTAAAAAATTTAATTATTTAAAATTCCGATTACTTTTTTTTAACTCAAAAATTCCAATTACTTAATATCAGTTATATTTGAGTGTATTTGTTTGTTTTAATTTCAATTTTCAGTTTTAATTAATTTTAATTAAATTTTTTTGGTACACTAACTTATTAATTTAATCTAACCATTCATGCTCCTTTTGTGTGTGTCTTTTTGTTTCACTTCCACTTTATAGGTAGATTTTTAATTATTCACTTTCACTTTCCCTCATTTGTCAAAAACGACTCTAAGTTTTGTCAAAATAAAAAACGACGCTAAGTTCTATCTTCTTCCAAAACAAAACAAAAATGGCTCTAAACAGGAGGCATGAAGGTCATCAAGGCAGGGTCCGTTTGGTTTAGATTTTGATAAAATAGATTTTGAAGAATTGATTTTGAAGGAATTGATTTTAATAGAATTGATTTTGAAAAAATTGATTTGTGTTTGGTAATGATATGTTGCAAAAGTGAGTTTAAAAGAATGATTTGTGTTTGGATGATAAAATTAAATTCACTTTTGTTGTGTAAATATAAAGAATTTGTGGGTCCCACACCCATAATCAATTCTACTCAACGAAAAGCTAGAAATTCTTGCTTCCACCATAATAATTCTACCCACCCTGGAATCAATTATTTTCAATGTAATTTTGTAACCAAACACATGAATAGTGCTCAAACTTGATTTTGAATGGTGCAAACGGAATTTTGGATCCCAAACTACAGTTTCCTACTGCAAACCAAACGGGCACGCAGTAGTTGTGTAACACCCACCCCCTAGGGCATTACTACGTAACATATGCGGAAGTAAATTAAAATATAATTTGTTGTTTGCTTTCGAAAAATTGTTTTCTTTTAAGTCAGAAAGCTGGGGTATAAATTTTTTTTTTCTTTAAGGATAACTCTGAAATCCATCATTCATACATTCAAAACGTAAAGTCACGTTCGTAACAAAGTTACCATGACATACAAAATTTCTCTAGGTTTCCACTTTCGAAAGAAAAAGTTCAAACTACAGATGGATGTATATAACACTATATTTACCGACCTCTTTAGATATACAACCCCAACTTAGACTCTTAAGCTAGTAATTCTATTAAATATTCATTGGAGGGGCCCCCAATCAGAATACTTCCCTAACCTCTAACACTAGGTCTTCAAGTGACTTAGAAAGACTCCTTTGCAACATCGGTACTAAAGTACCAAGGTACTACAGCAAAACCCGAAGAGACCTGATATAAATGTAAGAGTGAGACACCGGCAAATGGATATATCATACAACAACCCTACACATGATACATACAACACCTTGGCATGTTAACATTTTAAACATTACTCATAGGTAAACAACAAGTATTATTTCAGTGGGTCTCAAACCCCAATCAGTCAATTTTATAAAGATAATGCATGACACTTCTATTATCAGGCTCTAATCTTAATCTCATGAGATACCATCACCGTTTTATCATTAAGAAAGAAAGAGTTGATCAGGCTCATACACCCCGTTTGGCAAGTTGTCTTCGTCACCTCATGCGCCTGGATCAACATCATCACGAATCCCTTATAACAACCATTCAGATGTAAACCTCATCGAATACCACATCTTAAGCGAGTATTCGGATAACTAAAGCACGCCTGCTAAGGGGAAATGCATATGAATAAAAGACTTTCATTATCGAGGTTTTCCTTTATGTTCACTCTTTTCCGTTGTCGAAGCCCAAAGCTAATGACTATTCACAATTTTCATTACTTGAAAATCAATAAAACAGGACACGCAGTCCGAGTGCTCAATCACAACACCGTAGACCGATCTTTGCAGGTCCAAGGTTGTGATCGTAGAAACAATTATAATTTTATCCATGTTTTATTTCAACATGATTAGGACTCCTAGCCCATAACAACGAAATTAGGACACACAGTCCTCAATTCCAAAATTAGGACTCCTAGCCCATAATATCACGATCAGGACCCTTGGTCCATAATTCTTGACACTGATCCCAGATCACGTGCATAAACTGAATTCTAGAGGCGACGTCTCGCGAACTAGCTAGCATTCTCTTTCACATGTGCTTACTTTTCGCTCAGTGAAAATCAAAAACCAAAACAAAACCTCGGTCACTTTTCCAAGTAACCGGAACGTTTCTAAATCATTTAGGAGAAAATCTTTTCCTTTACAAAGTCTTTTATAAAACTTTTGGAAATTCGTTTGCTTTTGAAATCCTTGATGAAATAAAGTCAAATATCTTCAAAGGGGTTTTTCCTTCATGAAAGACATAGTTCGTAAAAGGTTTTCTCTCGTACAAACTTTGGATCAAAAAAAGGTAGTTTCTATTGACTTAAAAACACTTCAACATTTCTTTTCAAAACTAGAATCTTATTCTCTTGAAGTAAGGGTTTTAAACAAGGAACTTTTATAAATGAAACCAATACTTTCAAAGTTCTATTCAAGGCTTATTAAGGCTTTTAATCCTTTATAATCATTGTGTACAGACTCAACTCCGGCTTCTCAAACTTCAATCAACAGTAATGTATTCTCAACAATAATATCACAGTTAACGACAGTTCATCACATATACATAATTCATAACACTTTTAAGCAAGTAATATTCAACTTCAAGTAATAACCACAATAGTTCAAGTAAACAAGTTATTCAAGTATTGACTCAATATCACAATAATATTCAAATCACTCAAGTAAACACATACACACATGCATATAGTCATTAAATATCCCTAGGCAATCCCCTCTTACCTTCCGTGAAGGTAAGGAGATTAGATGCTTGAAGAGGTATGTCACGAACGTCCTCATTTCCTCCGCGATGGAAGTCTAAGGTTATGAGCACAAAATCACAAGTTAAAATCAACAAGAACACTAAACCACAAGGTATAGGTTCGGCCAAGACTAGTTCTTAGGGTTAGAGATTCCCAAAAATTATACAACTCATGGATTTATGATCCTTAAGTGTTAGGAGTTCATAAACAATGATCATTTAACAAAGTTGAATTAAAATTCCACTAAGTTAAAAACATAGGGCATTCGGTCAAGGCTAGTAAAATAGGCTAGCATTCACTAAACCTTCCAATCTCTTAGGTTTAGCATCCATATGTGTTAAGGAACTCAAAACCATGATCATTTTGGAAAAATAAGACCAAGGTATCCTAGGTCCATAACCTTCTAAGTTCGACCTTCATAGGATTTATAGGCTAGAGATCTTTAAACTTTTCAATCTCTTAGACTTAGCATCCAAATATCTTATGGTGCTCAAGTCCACGATCATCTTGTAAAAATGAAAATAACACATACTAGCTTTAATAACATAAAATAAACAAGTTACAAATCCTTAAACTTTCCAATCTCTTAGACTTAGCATCCAAATATCTTATGGAGCTCAAGTCCATGATCATCTTGGAAAAATGAAAATAACACATACTAGCTTTAATAACATAAAATAAACAAGTTATAAATCCTTAAACTTTCCAATCTCTTAGACTTAGCTTCCAAATATCTTATAGAGCTCAAGTCCATGATCATCTTGGAAAAATGAAAGTAACAAATACTAGCTTTAATAACATAAAATAAACAAGTTATAAATCCTTAAACTTTCCAATCTCTTAGACTTAGCATCCAAATATCTTATGGAGCTTAAGTCCATGATCATCTTGGAAAAATGAAAGTAACACATACTAGCTTTAATAACATAAAATAAACAAGTTATTAAGAGTTCTAAATCCATGATCAATACTTGGAAAGTTGAAACATAGTATCCTAGTCCTACTTATTCATATTTTTTGGCCATCATAGGAACAAGCTATCAAAACCTCCAAGATTTATAGATCCAAGATCAAGGGATAGTTAGAAACTCAAACACATGATCATATTCCAAAAGTTGAAACAAAAACTTCCTAGACAAATGGAAGCATTCAGCCTTCATTGGAAGAGATGGATAGAGATTTTTGTTTTACACAACCTCTTAGTATGTGAAATTATAAGTTGATACAAGACTATAGAAAGTGGTTTCAACTCAAAAGGAGTTTTCTACCATTTTAGAGAGATTTTAGAAGTTTAAAGCATATAAAGAACACATAATTAAAGTAAACTAAGAAATAAAAGATGAAACTTGCAAAAAGATTCATATGAGAGCATTACCCTTAGTATAAGGAAAAACTTTAATGAAGAACTTAAGTAGAAAAGATGAATAAAAACTAAAGCTTTAAGAGCTTGAACTTTTAGAAGAAAGAAGAAGATGAATGTTTAATGGAGTTTTGAAGGAGGAAGATGATGAAGTGAAAATGAAATGGGTATATATAGAGAGGGGAGAGAGTTGCACGAAATTGAGAAGAGAGGAATGAGCTTGGAGAGCAAGTTTTGACCTTATGCTCTATTTCGTATCCGGTTGCATTTTCGATCGTAATTCTTCCGACGTTTTCGCCCGAATAAAATATTTTATTTTATTTTTGAATGAAAATTTTCAAAATAACCAAAGTGGAAGGAAACATAATAAAAACACTAACTATCTCGTTCACGGGTCAAAATTAGGTTTTCTGCTCAGTAAACTTGTACCGACAGTGAAAATACAAACCGGCTTCCGTCTGAATTTTCAACCGAATTTTTTACCTTAACTTCGTATGATATAAAAACACAAGAAAATGATTTTAGTTTAATTAAAATCATCCTCTGGTTTTAATATAAAATGAACACATTTAAATATGTATTTACTGCTACGAGATAAAGATAGGAAAAACAGGGTGTTACAAGTTGCCTTGGGCTTCATTTTATTTTCAATTATTATGGTTCCTGTTACTACTAATTGAAAGTACAATTCATTATTACTTCCAAGACATGTGAATGTTTTTTTTGACATAAGAGAGACATGTGGCTGTTATAATCAATTAGTGCCCGTTTGGTTTGCAGTTGCAAACTGCAGTTTGGGACCCAAAATTCCGTTTGTACTATTCAAAATCCAGTTTGAGCACTATAGATGTTGTGAATGTTATAACTTATAATATAGTCTATAAAACCACTTGGTCAAAGACCACTAGTACACTACGCGCGAATCTATTCATGAATCATGTATGTTATACGGTGGCAATGTTATCTTATATCGATGTGCTTAACATAGTAGTTAGAGGTAAAATCATTTTTAATTAATAGTTGATCATTTTGATATTACAACGGTTATTTTATTATAAGATTTTATTATCCTCGCTCCATATTTTTTTAGCACTCTCTCTCCCTAAATGTCTGATTTGATTATAGAATGTTGTTGACTGTGTTGTCATTGTTTGGTTGCTATCATAAAAAAAAGTTTCAAAATTAAAATCTCATATTTTTTTTAAAACAAACATGGTGTACAAAAGCATCACTGCAGCACAAGGCATCCCAACTAGGTTGGCACCCCAAGCGCTACCAATCATATGCAGCACCCCCTTAAAATCTCATTATTCTTATCTAAGATCAACAATGTTACAAGATAGATTAAATGAATTAATCATATTATATGTTAAGAGTGATATGCCAGAATTACTTGATTAACATTGATAAAAATATTTTAAGCACAAAAAGTTAAAAAATTAATTAATATGAAGATTTATAATTTATATTACATTCTCTTTAAAAGTTTTGTCTAAGATCACAAAAATTTTAGAGACTGCAGTAGCTATATGTGTCACCTGTAACACGCCCACTAGGTATTACTACGTAACACATGTGGATTTTAAATTAAAAGGATAATTTGCTGGTTGCTTTCGAAAAATAATTTATATAAGTACATAAGCGTCTGAAATTGGGTATAAAAAATTGTCATGACTCCAAACCTAAGCCATGATCGGCACACCGGCTTACAATCCTAGCCTGGCAAGCCTATTTAATTTAGAGATATACTTGAATAAAATCTAGTATTTTTACAAAAATTTCGACAGAGTGTCCTCTGTAATTCGAACATCCCAGGTAAAAGAACACCTGCTAAAATAAATACATTTTCATTCCAGAATTCCAGTTACACCAACTACAACCAGGCAGTAATATGCTAAAAATAGTTACATCAATAAGCTATACATGACCAAAAGGAAAATCTTAGGTTTTCATTCAAAAGAGATGCTCTACGAGTCATAAACATTCCATTTTAAAATAAAGACTCTCTGAGCCATACTCATACATACTATCAAAAATCTAAGTCTCAAACCCTAAGCTGGTCATTCTAAAAGTTATTCCTGAGGAAAACTCACGTGATCATTCCACAGTCAAATACTTCATCAAACAACTAGATCTAAGTCTCTGAGTGACTTAGGAAGACTCCTCTGCACCATCTATACTAAAGTACCCATAGTACAATAGCGAACCAGAAGAAACCTGATATATCTGTAAGGGTGAGATACCGACAAATGGATATATCACACAACAACCATATACATGATACATACATCACCTCAGCACATTAACATTTGATTATTATTCAGAGATAAAATAACAAGTGTTATATGAGTGGGTCTCATACCCGAACAATCGGTTTTATAAAGAGAATACATGACACTTCAATCACCACGCTCTAATCTTAATCTCATGAGATACCAATACCGTTTTATCATTAAGAAAGAAAGAGTTGATCAGGCTCATACTCCACATTTGGCAAGTTGTCTTCGTCACCTCATGCACCCGGATCAACATCATCATGAATCCCTTATAACGGCCATTCGGATGTATACCTCATCGAATACCACATCTTAAGCAGGTATTCGGTTAACTCAAGCACGTCTGCTAAGGGGAAATGCATATGAATAAAAGACTTTTCATTATCGAGACTTTTCTTTGTGTTCACTCTTTTCCATTGTCGAAGCCCAAAACTAACGACTATTCACAATTTTGATTTCTTGAAAATCAATAACACAGACACGTGATCCGAGTGCTCAATCACAACACCTTAGACCGATGCCGCAGTCCAAGATTGTAGTTGTAGACACAATTATAAATTTATCCATGTTTTATTTCAACATGATAAGGACTCCTAGCCCATAACAACGAAATTAGGACACACAGTCCTAAATTCCAAAATTAGGACTCCTAGCCCATATCCACGTGCATATAACTGAATACTAGAGGCGACGTCTCGCGAACTAGTATTCTCTTTCACATGTGCTTACTTTTCGCTCAGTGAAAATTAAAACCAAAACAAAACCAAGGTCACTTATCCAAGTAACTGGAACGTTTCTAAATCATTTAGGAGAAAATCTTTTCCTTTACAAATTCTTTTATAAAACATTTGGAAATTCGTTTTCCTTTGAAATCCTTGATGGAATAAAGTCAAATATATTCAAAGGGGTTTTTCCTTCATGAAACACATAGTTCGAAAAAGGTTTTCTCTCGTACAAACTTTGGATCACAAAAAGGTAGTTTCTATTGACTTAAAAACACTTCAACGTTTCTTTTCAAAACTAGAATCTCGTTCTCTTGAAGTAAGCGTTTTAAACAAGGAACTTTTATAAATGAAACCAATACTTTCAAAGTTCTATTCAAGGCTTATTAAGGCTTTTAATCCTTATAATCATTGTGCACAGACTCAAGTCCGGCTTCTCAAACTTCAATCAACAGTAATATATTCTCAACAATAACATCACAGTTAACGACAGTTCATCACATATATATACAACTCACAATACTTTAAGGCAAGTAATAATCAACTTCAACTATTAATCACAATAGTTCAAGTAAACAAGTCATTCAAGTATTGCTCCATATCACAATAGTATTCACAACACTCAGTTAAACACATACACACATGCATATAGTTATTGAATATCCCTAGGCAAGCTCCCCCTACCTTTGAAGACAAGTAAAGGATCCTCGTCTTAATGCTCACGTTAGCTCCAAGTGTGACACCCTAATCTCGGGTCATCACATGGTTACCCGTTTGCGGAAATAAAACTTAATTTACTGGTTGCTTTCGGAAAATCATGTTTTCTCAACGTTTATCTCTTCAAAATATGGTGATAGAATTTTTCCTTTTTACTCCTTCTTTTAACCTCATAACCACAACAACAAAATCAAATCCCACTTAATTACATAATGTATATAAGTCCTCCAACTATATTGCCTCATATTTTTCTCACATAAATCATAATCAACTTTATTCTTAAAACATAATATTACCAAAGCTGGTCGTAACTAACGGACACTACAACCGACAAAAGCAGCAATAGCATGCCTCGAACTAGACAGCCTTCTTCTTCTTGTAGAGATCATACCCCTTGTACAACTCTGATATGGTTGTAAGGGTGAGATGCCAATATATGGATTTACCACGATAACTAAATGCGCAACACAAAAGAAGGCACAAACACATATACATGTCTATAACAACATACTCATTCATATCATAATATCTCGTTTATCAATGGGTTTCACACCCCAAACATCAACATTGGAAAACTATGCATGAACACTTTAATACATCATCTAAATCTTTGTACCTAATCTCATGAGATATCTCCAACCTCTTGGTGAGTTCATCAGACTCGATTGCCACAGGCACACCGCCATAGGCACACCCATCGCACACTGTCCAACATCGTGGCACAGCGATAACACTCTGAGATGGGGCCTCATTGTCCAAACCCTGGGCACAATGAGAACATCTTTGTATGATCTACCCTGACGCCGCAAGGTAATCCCTCTTCTGATCATGGTACGTCTGCCAAATGCATGCAGGAAAAACATTTTGTTCTCAACACTTTTCTTTGTGCTATATCTTTATTGTCAAAGCTCTCAAAAGCATACGACTTAATATCTTTTGAAACATCTTTACATCTTTTATTAACAACACAGGACCTCAAAGTCCGAGTGCTCAATCACGAAGCCCCTAGACCTTGCAATCAGTCTTAGGTTCGTGGTAGTAGAAAACAACTTAAAACTTTTTAACTTCTTTAAATATATGCCCAGTTTACAACATAACGAACCTTAATACCCCGACGTCTCGGTTATTAAGTTCCATGTCTTTTACATCTTTTTACATCTTTTACATCGTTTTACATCTTTTACATCTTTTACATCGTTTTACATCTTTTACATATTTTACATCTTTTTACATCGTTTTACATCTGTTTACATCATTCTACATCTGTTTACATCTTTTCACATCATTAAGTAAAACTCATTTACCGAAAATTCTGTCTACTTGAAATTCGTTTATAAAACGTCAATTCATAGAAAATCCACTTTTCCTTTGGAAACACATTTTTCCAAAATAACGTCAAATCATCAACCACTTCTTTTTTATTCAAACTTCAACTCTAATAAATCAATTCAGATTAAATCTCTTTTCAACATAAGTACTGCTGTTTTTAAACTCTCACCATAAATAATTTCGAAACTTGCCGTCGTTTAGCATTTTCAAAGAAAACGTCTTTAAGTCAAACTTTGACATTTCTTCTAAAATAATTTTCTTATATAATAAATAAGGTCTTTTCGAATGTTAATTTCACAGAATCACTTTTTTTTATAATATTTCATAATTTCTTGCGTAAAAATCAGCAGTACTAAAAAAAATTTCACGGTTACGCTCTCACCGTGACTCATAAATTTCTTTTACACTAATAAATCATTTCAATAATAATATTTCTCAAAACTCATTATTTTTCCAAAAATCATATTTTCCTCTACTATTATATTCCAACATTCCCCATAAAACGTTGAATATAACTTTCACAGCTTATTAAATCTTTTATCTGCTTAATCGGTTGTGGACTGACCACTATCAGGCCTCTCAAACAACACTCACAAACAACATTTATCAACATCATCATAATTATATCCCCAGGCAGATCATGCATCATAACAACATAATATACTACCGCAGATAATTGAAAGCAGATCAATCACCGATACACAGATAAACAACACATCATAAACAACATAAACAATTAATCACAAACCACATATCAAGCATATAAGCCACACTAAAAGCAAATAGTTATAGATAAAATCCCTCAGGTAAGCTCCCCTTACCTCTTGAAGACTCAAACTAACGTTTTCAAACAATCTCCCGATTCGATCCAGTTTCCTCCGTCGGCTTAAATCAGTTAACTCGGTTGTTTCCTTCAAACGAATTGCAACCAAAATAAATCAAATCAACCCACAACATACTTAGTTCATGAGGATTAGGTTTCGGCCAAGGGCTGACTTTTAGGGTTCAAAATCCTTAAAATTTCTAATCATGATTAAGTCATAGATTAATGGTCCTTAATTAACCTAAAGCATAGATTAGTGACTAAACAACTAAGTTTCAAACTCAAAACTTCCTAACTCTCCTATACTTATATTCGGCCTCAACATGTTCATAGGGCTAGTGTAATATCCTGACTTCCACAAGGATACTACTAACTAATAATATATAAACCTGGTTATAGCATCAGGAACAATAGTTAAACATAGGAAATTTTAAAAATAAGTGAAACAAATTTGTACAAGATATTTTTTTAGAGTTGAACATATAATTGGAATTAATTTAATACAAATAACCATTTAACCCCTAATCAACAATTCAATTTCATGCAAACATTGACTCCTAGTAAGACTCCAACTTTGATCCGGCTATGAAAACTAACGTATCTTGGGACACTATTGGGTGACTGTCAAGCAATCTCCCGAACTTGCTTATCAGTTTCCAATATGTTCCTGTTATCTGAAACAAAGAGGAGCCTAGTGAGAAATGAATCTCAATGAGTTCCTGCTTCAAGCAAAGCATATTAGTAAACAATATATTGTCTTTAATTGTCCTCGTTGAATTACACATACTTACTTATATGCACACATATCAAATTAACCTCACGTGTTGGTAAAGTTTCTCATAGCCAACTTACCTCTCCATTTTTCCAGGTGTGCACTCCGTGGACTAAAGTAGGCTAAAGTAGGACTACACAAACTTTATACCACTACGGAATTATTCTCTTATAACTCACCCTTTCATCAACAGCTCTTTCTACTGGGTCCTTACTTGGATTGAGTTATTTACTGAATGTGAATCTAAGCATAGGCATTTTAAGTAGAAAAACCTTTACTAGGTACCTCAAGTGTGAGCGGAAATAAGGCACGCATAGTTTAAACTGGTTGATATGGCAGTCAGAGCTCTATGACAACAATTAGGCGTCCCTTAATTGTTATTACCATATCCTGGCCTCCAAAAATGAAGGACTTACAAAAATATCTCACCCACAAAATATTGTGGCCTTAAAGAATGGCTAGAATAGTTTTGAAACCTTAGGTTTCACTAAACATAGACCATTTTAAGTTTTTACTGCCATGCTATGATTCATTTTCTTGTACTCTTCCCAAATGGAAGTCAAATGCTTTAAATATTCATCAATCATACCAAGATGATAACTTCATTAAACATGCACAAAAAAGTAAAGAGTGAGGACATAGCACAAATGGAAATGTCACACCTTCGTATTGCAATTCATACCAACCAAATCACCATGCAACAACCCCTAAGGTAGATCATACAGCCACAAAGAGCACCATACCAATTGCACATATACATATTATTCATGGTTGGATAGAATTAAAACACATAGGAATATATTCCACACAAATCAAGTACCCATATGCTCACAGTTATGTAAACAGAATTTGCAGCAACTTGGAACTGGGTTTTGTCCTCAAAAACTTCATCAAAATTAGAACTTCCAGAGCCTAAATTGTAACAATGTAAGTCTATTTTCTAATGGCACAAGAATGGTTTCAATCCAGTAACTGCACAGGGGGTTATGGCCATAACACTACAGCAACATAACAACAAATTCTCTGTTCTTGGCAGCAACTTGCAAGCCTGTTTTCTCCTTCAATACTTAACGAAATTTAATCATTCTAGTGTCTATTTCGTATAAAATTTTGTATAGTTTCTAAAGATTCAAGAATCATTTCAAAGCGATCTCTATAGAACAAGTTATAGACAAATTACTGACAGGATGTCAATACGGGTTTGAAGGTTAATTTATCCCCCTTATCACTTTCACCCAAAACAGTCCCCTATCATTGCATGCAATCAAAATAATCAATGGTTCCACACATCTTGCAACATCAAAATAAGCATGCAACATAAGAAATAAAGCACTTAGCAAATAGTTGGGATTTATGGTCACCCAATGTTACAAACAACAAGAACTCACATATCAATTTATAGCTTAAAAACTAATGACCTAAAGCAAAATTTCAGCAGTTTTCAGTTAACTTCTATGATTTTATTAAAATACCAAACGAGGTCAGATTTGGACAAACGACCCCTCTATGGAAAGATAAACAAGTATAGTTTATGAATAAAATTTTATTCTTGGCTAAAAGCCTTCCAAAAATTACAGTTTTGATAGGAAATCCTTTGCACTCAGAAAACAGGACAGCTGCAATACCTTAACTTGTAACAGGTTTTTCTCCATCAATACTCAATGAAAAACAGAAAAATCAGTGCCTAAAGTGTAGTATTTCGAGTCTAATTTCTAACAAAATCATAATCATAAACAAAAGAGTTCTACAGAAACAGTTATAAGCAAAACACTGAACCTATGTCTATACGGGTTTTCAGGACAGCAGCTATAACATTTCCTTGTAAGCAATATAACAAACATCTGTCAAGCAAGATCCTTTAACATATCCATTCTCATATATTGGCATATCAACACCATCACAAAATCAAAACCAATTTACTATACACATGCAAATAGAAAATCAACTAATTAGAGCACGTAAGAACAACTCCTAAGCTTGGATTTATGGTTACCAAGCACTAAAACTAAGGGAACTCACCTGACTGAAGCTAGAAAATGAAGACTTGGTGATTTCCTCTATCTCTCTTGATCTTAGAGAAGTTCTCCCAATTATCAATCTATCAATTTCTTCACTTGCTTCCTAGTCCTTGGAATGGTGAGAACATTAGCTTCTTATCTCCTTAATTAGCTCACTTTTGTAGCTAGAAAAGGAAGAACTTTCATCTAAACCTAAATCCTTCCAAGACCCATTTTGAAGGTGAAGAAGGGAGGTTTGCATGCTCAGATTTTGGTTTGGTTTAAGAGGAGTGTGGTGGTATTTTATGCTAGGAACTGAAATGAGGAGGAGAATGATGTAGATTGGTGGTGGTTTGTGATGGTTTTGGTGGAATGGAGGTGATGGTGGTGGTGAGGCTTCTTTGAGAGAAGAAGAAGAAGAGTCTCTGGACTGAATAAGTGAGTATGGGAGAGGGGAATTCGTGGTTTAAGTAAAAGGAGAGGGGGTGTGTATAGTAAAATAGGGGGTGCGACTAGAAATTTAAGAAAATCAGCTTTTTAATGAAATGTGTTATATTAAAATTAGGTAGTTTCATCAATAAATTTTACCCTTTATAAACCCCCAAAATAATTATATTTTCTCACTTAGAATATTTATTAGTCAAAGATAAAAATTATTGATACTAAATTATAAAATATTTCATTTTATAAATATCAATTACAAATAATCATCGCTATATAAAAATCAAATAAGATTTTTATCGAGTCAGCCTAAAAATAATACAGAGAGGCTCAACAATTCATATTCATACATTTGCATACTCATGAGATGTAAGGAATTAAAGCACACCAGTGATCACAATCATAATGAAATGACTAAAATACCCTTGGGAAAGGATATTATAGCTAGGGTTCTTAATTCAATAAACCAACTTGGATTCATTAAGCATACATACTAATAGCTTGATTACTAAGATCATTAATGAAAACTTTGAACAAAAATCATCTAGTTCCAACAACTAGGGTTTCGGCCAAGTCCATAAATTAGGGAAAGCAATTTCTCATGATCTTATGCTTCTAGATGATGAAAATAGAGATGATTATAAGATCATATCAATTGGTTTCATGTCAAAAGGATTTTTCTAGAATTAGTTATGAATTTTCAAAGTTCTAGATCTAGAAACTTAAAAGTAATGAACAACTATGAAACAAACTTTGAATCAAGAAATTGATTGAAGAACATAGACATGATTAGAGAAGAAGAATATGATTCACCTCTTGGAGATCAAAAACAAGTGAAGATCCAAGAACTTCCTTCACAAATCTATCACTTAAGAACTTATGAACTTAGGGTTTTGAACAAAAAGACATTAGAAACTAAATGAAAGTGAGAGTATGGTATTTATAGTGATGGGTGGCGCCATCTTAGGAAGGATCTAGATGATTATGAGTTGTCTTGCTAAAGAATTCAATACAATTAATTTCTAGGGATAGTTTTGCCAATATTCTAAAAGAATAAGGGCTTTTTAGCAATTGTCAATAAATTGTCATGATGATAATTTTGCCACATTTAATGCAAGCTTATCTTGACCAAAGTTGGCTGATTTTGTGTCATAGATATTTTTAAGACAAATCATGAAAGTTGAAGAAAAATCAAGAATGTTGAAGAAAATTCAAGAATGATGTAAAATAATGTGGAAAATTGTGCAACATTCTAGAAAAATATTGATTCATCCAACAAATGAGGCAGCCATCAATCCTCATGGGCTTGCGCATGGGCTTAGCAAATTTGGGCTTGGTTTCATTTTTGCGGGGCCCACTTGAAGATTTAAGCATTAAGCTTAAGATAGGAAACTTATATGGCTTCATATGGGTTTTATGAAACTTAAGTCATGGGTAAGGAATTTGGGCCTCAAAGCCACGGTCCTCTATGGATTTGGAACAAGGATTCTAGCCCAATTCACTTGAAAAAAATTTAGAAACTAACTCAGACAAAAGGGTAATTAACAGAAAGTTCAGGGACTAAAGCGTAAAATTCATAAATTTTCACTTTAACCCTGAAAAACCTTCTAGACTTAGAAATGTGATTCATCCCATTGAATCATCTCAAAATCCTAAAATAAACTCTTTATCGGCTCTTAGAAACTCCAAAATCTCTTTCGTCGTCTACCCGATTACGTATTCCGCCCGTAAAACGTAAATTATTTTATTTTTTTCTGAAATAATTCTAAAAATACACTCTTGTAGGAAATAAAATAAAAATCTTAAGTCTTTCGTTCACGAATTAAAATTAGGTTTTCTGAGCAGTAAACTTTTACTGTCAGTGAAAACACAGAAAACAGCAGACCGGCTTCCGTCTGAATTTTCAACCCAAAAACTTCCCCGTAACTTATGAAAATAAGTATAACATGGAAATGACCTTGGTTTGTCCAAAATCATTTTCTAAGTCTCGGATAAAAATATATATGTTTATATATTTATTACCGATATTACGAAGCAGCGAAAATCGGGGTGTTACACCAAGAGTGTAACTATCTACTCCATTAAGCAAGCATAGCCGTGTCAAACATCTCAGAGAGGGAATCCAACAACGCGCAACAACCAGAAATCAAGAAATCAATTACTCATCATCAAACACACACTCTAATTGGATTTGAAAGCTTAATTTCACAAAATGGAGCCAATTTCAAAGAAATTAGATTTGGAGTTTAGGGTTCATAACACTGTGAACACCCCATTTTGACCGGGTCTTTTAGTTTTCACTAAAAATTTCAAAAAAATGATAAAATAAAAAATTGCAAAGAAAATAAAAAATAATAAAAATAATAAAAATATTTTCAATTTGGCCTGGCCAGTTAAACCCATTTCATCCTCCTCCAACAAACCCTAGCAACCACTTCATTTTGAATCAGAGATAGAAATCTTAATCTTGCCAGATTTTTAGGAACAAGATTAGATAGCAATCTTCAATCTAGGCGGAATTTTAGGATCAAGATTGGAGGAATTGACATTATAAAATCACAAGAGATGCTACAGAACAAAGAGAGCCTACAAAAAGATTCAAAGAAAACCTAGCCTCCATTCTTTTCCATCCTCTATCATACGTAACACCATCACCCACCGTAAAAAAACACACCAGCCACCTTAAAAGAAAATGCCTATCCTCCATTCTCTTCCTTCATCCATCATCGATCATACAACACCTCCATCAAAAACACCTCTCACTTCATCATCATACAATAGCCACCACTCTCCTCCATTTAACCTTGACTCCAACCTTAACAGAAACAACAACAACTATCAATCCTTTTAATAACAAACTAGAACATTAAGAAATAGTTATCTTGGCTCCTTTAATTCTCAGTCACCGCGACACCACCATGTTCCGCAAGCCGCACCCACGTCCCTAGTCGCTCTGCCATCCCGGACCGCCACTACCTCCTCCTCCTTGGTGACCCGCACGCTACAATGCTAAGCTCTTGCGTGTTTGTTTTTCTCATTTTCTACTTTGATGGTAGAAGGTTGTGGTCCTTGCCCTTCTTAGCTTAAGTCTCTTCCATTTTGGTTTTTTTTTTATTTTATTTATTTATTGTTATTATTTTTGTTATTATTATTTTTATTATTATTTTTTTGTGTTCGTTTTCTTTCTTTTTTTCAATGAGTCAAAATAAATAAAATGTAAAAGGGGAATTAATTATAAATAATTTTGGGGATTGCTTTGTGAGATGTATCACACTCAATTCCTTAGATTCAAGATCGATCTGTGGATGTATATGTCATGTCTATCTCATATTGGAGTTTTCGATAAAAAATAAAAAAAATGAAATATATCAAAGACCCTTTTTTAAATGAAATAAAAAAAACCATTTTGATAAAAATTAAAATCAACCAACAAATAAAATATTTTCTACAAGAACTACGTGGCTTTGAATTTCCCATCGCAGCGGGGAATACGTAGGAGCATGATTAAATATTATGTCAAGCCAAAACTATTTTTCCTTATTTTTGTGTTTTTTTTAGCTAATTAAAAACAATTTAATTTGTGTTATTAATTAATGTTACTTAGGGATTGCTCTATGAAAAGTTTCATGTTCAATCCCTTAGAATTGAGGTTGCCCTGTGGACTTATGTGTCATGTTCAACCTCCTTAGGGTAAATATTAATTAGTAATCTCTTTATTGGTGTAAAAGTTTTTGGGGTAAAATAAATAATTTAAAAGCTATTAATTTTACGCAATTAACTCAAGGTACCATTCGTAGAATGGGTGATGTAGGATGCTTAACACCTTCCCTACTCGTAACCGACTCCCGAACTCAACTTGGTTCCAAAGACCATTTTTAAAGGTTTTCCAATTTTTCCTAAATTAAATAAAATTGGTGGCGACTCTACATTTTTCTTAAAATCTCTTTTTATCGCCGTCCCTGCCGGAATTTTTGGTTGCGACAAACACAATTTGGGGAAAAATTGATTTGATTAGAGAATCATGAAACTAAACTTAGAAATCATAAATTAAAAGTCCTAATTGCACTAAAATACAACCAATTTCAAGATTTAGGTAAAATGAAAAGTTAGGGTTTTCAAAATAAAATTGGGTATTTTCAACTAGGAGAGGTTATGGTGAAGTACTCACCCAAGATTTCAAGAAAAGCGGACATGGTGGCTGTTGCAATGGCTGGCATGGCGGCTGGCGATGGAGGGGCGGCGGAGCACCGCAAAACAGATCTGAAACAACCATGACCCAAGAAAATGAAGACAAGCTTTTGAGGAAGAAGAAGGTGTTTAAGATGACAAGGGAAGGGGTAAACCACCATGGAAGGCAACGGCCGAGCTTACCTCGATGGAGGGCGGCGAGTTTCGTGCTAGAGAACGCGAGCAGGCTGTGCATTTTGTGGTTCCTCATGTCGACGATGGCACAGTTCCGAGCGGCTTCAGGCAGGGGATGATATCAGGACTAAAGAGGGAAAGGATAGAGTATTTATATTTTTAACTCAACATTTAGTGATAGGTACAAAAATGAGTGATAAAATATTGAGTCTAAAAATATACATGTTTTTGGCTTTTAAATCTAAAAATAAAGGTTGATAAATATATACTTTCAAATTTTGAAATAAAGTAGAGATTGATAGTTGAATTGATCAACTAAGAAAATCCACGGCCCAACATTTAATCTCCGATTAATGTCAAACCAGTTTATTTTCAAATCTAAAATTAAATAGAATGAAAATATGGAAATACTTTTCTCTTAATCATATTATTTAAAATATTTTTCTGTACTGGTAATAATAGTGACAATAACGTAAATTATTGTCTAGTAAGCGTTCATTCACTAAAATAAGTCAGTGCTAACGCAACCAATAAAATAATTTGAAGAGAGTAATTTAATTACTCAAACTAAACCACATAAAAAAATAAACATAAACATCCAAATAAATAAGTAATCATGCGTGTAAAAACTAGGGTGTTACATCACCATCCTCCTAGCATGTATAGCTTTCCTCTTGGATACCATAAGAGGCACTGCGGCTTTTTAGGATTCAAATTTTTGTTTCCTCTTAGAGGAAACCTTCTTAATCATCTAACAAACTTCTCCTTCCTTATAGTAAGACCAGTCAGGAATGCACAGTACTTTTCAATCTTTTCATCAAGAAATTCTGCAGCCAATTGTTGAATTATATGTTCATGTACCAAAACATATCTCTCATGCTCCACCGCTAATGGAATAGATGAAATTTAAGAGACATGGTTCTTACTAAACTACAAATGAAATTCGTGGCATTCAGCAGTGGTCCTCTTTCAACAAACCATAAATGCTAATAGCAAGCCTAGACATTTAACCAAGTAAAAAAGTCATACAACCATTCATGTATAACAAGTAAAAAATATTTGCAGATTCTTCATAACATTCTATATAGATTTAATTATTGAGTTGGTCCCTAAACTATTTGAGAGAAAAAATTTAATTCTTGAAATGATAATAGTAAAATAATAAAATATGAAATTGTGCTAGAAAATTCATATTTTATAACAAAATATTAAGCTATTAAACTGAGTAAAATATTTAATATTTGAAATAACATTAAATAAAAAATGGAATGATAACATTAAAATATTTGAAATAACATTAAAATATTTAATATTTAATACCAAAAATATTATTTAAAAAATATTTAAATAATCTAATAAAAACCTCAATTAAAATTTAAAATAACATAATAAATAATAAAATAAATTAAATAACCCAAAATGTAATCTATACTATATTCAAATCTCATGGACTCTGCTACAGTGTTCCTACCATAAATTAAATTTTTTTGTTGACAAGTTCCTACCATAAGTTAATGAGTACGGTATTTCACTATTTTGTTCTCGTCTCTCCTTTACATCTTTAACTTTTTTAAATTATTATTTAAAATGTTTTTAGAGGGAAAATATTTGTAATTAGTGTCTTATGTTATATTTTTTGTTAACAAATTATAGAGTTGCTTATCTTGAAAACTCTATCAGATACTTACAAGTATTTTAAAAAGTTATTCATTTATTTGTTTACTTTTTAAAATTACTTTTTCGGTAATATTTTAAATAATTGCTTTTTAATGTAATACCCGTCAAAAAATGACTTATTTAATTTTAAAATGTCATCAGATATAATTAATACGAATAGGAAAAAAAATGTCAAATTTGATTTGCATATTATAATAGTAGGATAAAGTTTGATTATTTAAATTAATAACTATGTCAACTTATTCGACAGGTTATAAATAAATTTAAAATAAAAATAGTAGGAATATTTACATAATAAACATTAATGGGACATGAAGGAAAATTAAAATGAAAACAAATAAATAATTATGTATTAATTGATTAATGGATTTTTATTTTTCACCCTCTAGCGTCAGGTTAAGAGGTAGGTTAATGCTAGGATCCTATTGTAAAAATAAAGGGGTATAAATAGCAAGGGTTAGAGGTTCATTGCGGTAGAGAACCCTAACTTCTAAAAATGAGTTTTCTCTGGAGAAAAGGGGAAGGAGACCAATGACCATAGAGACATGCTCTTGGTGCAAGGGATACAATTTCACTCTTCTTTTTCCTTCCTTTTTCGTCAATTCAGGTGAGGGGACGTAGGTTTTATCGGTAGAAATTAATGGGTCTAATTTGGGGGTTATTGGTAGTATGTGATAGAGTAAGATTTGCTAATGGTTGATGAGTGTTTATTCTAAAATCTTAAATTTATGTGATGTTTCGTTTGATCTTTTCATCATTACTGTATTGTTGCTGTTTTTCTAAAACTTTAGGTGAATGAGTATTGTCCATTTCGGGATGAGATTTTGCTCTGGACAATGCATTTTATGTTACTGCGTTCACACTCTGCAAATTCTTAACAGAGATTCTTGAATGTCCGGCTAGTGCCTCTCACCATGTGAGATTGGCACTCTTGTGTTTTGTTTGATTTTTATCACTTATCATTATTCTATAAAATCCTCATCATGGTTGCCATGGATTGCGTTCCGCAATTGACTTCCTGGGCAAAGGTAAATTCTTTGCTGCCATGTGATACCTTGATGCCATAGTTTGTGGCAATAATGGCGGGCTGTAGCATTGTCAGGGAATGTATAAATCTTAATATTAGAAATCAAAATAAAATAATAAAGTATTGTGTCAAGTAAGTCAAGTAGTACTAGTTTTTCTTTACATAGCTACTGTAACATGAATTTTAAATTGGTTCACAGATTGTACTAGATAGATGTATTATATTAGATTATATATATATATATATATATATATATATGGTATTGGCAATGACAAATCAAAGTGTAAATGAATTATTATGCAATTAGTAGATGTATGAAAAATACATGTTGATTATATGTTTAATGATCCTTTTGATTACGATGGATTCAAAGGACATGATTATGTTTTGTGAATTGTTTTTTTGTGTGTGATGATTTCCCACATTGAGTAAGACTTGGTGTATCTGACCGGTCAGCGGACTCGACCGGTATATAAATGTGACCGTCGGAGAAGGGGACTCTAGTGAAAGAACCCCGGAGTTTGGAGGGTAGTTACGCAGTGACCGAGGTCACTTGCCGGTTAGCGGATCTGACCGGGGTACAAATGTGGTCGTCGGAGTGGGAGACTTTAGTGAACAACTGCAAATGGAAAACAAGCATCTTACTCAATGGTTAAATGATTGTAATGCAACTTTAGAGTAGCAATGATGGTATGGTTTGAGTACGTTGTAAAGTATGACATGACATATGTATATGTTTTTTTTATTATATCTGATTGCGTTTGTACACCCTCACTGAGTTCTAGGACTCACCCCCACCCTTTTTTTTGTTCAGCTTCAGGTACCCCGCGAGGGGATCCATCTCAAGGAGCCCATGCACATGAGTAGTGTGGGCACTTGCTATCGCTTGGGTTATTTCTTAGTCATATGAGATACCTCTTCATTTGTTTGAATTTTTGGAACTGTTTCCTTGTTTGTTTAAACTCCGGATTTGACTCAGGGCCACCTTGGCTTGTTAGTTGGAATAATCATTTACTCTGATATTTACGTTGGTATTATATAATTACCTATGTTGCGATGTGACTTATAAGTGCTTGATAGGCCTTGGGAATGAGACATCAGGGTCTTATTCTGGCCGGTCAGGAACGCCTAAGTTGGGTCCTGACAAAGTGGTATCAGAGCGGCACCTCTCCCAGTACGGTGTGGTTCGGGGATGAACCAAGCGGAAGCTGGTGGGCATGTAACACCCGGGTGCCGACGAGGGCGCGGAGTGGTCGCCGGTGCAAGAAGGCACAGACAAGGAGCGGCTCTTGACAGGCTTCTAGGCGGAGGGACACATGAATGAACCGATTACACACCTGAATGAGAGGGATCCTAAGACTGTGTAGGTATGGGACTATACAGTTGAGGAAGGCTTATATGAATTGAATTGTACTACCTATACTAACAAGATGCATCTTCTTTTCGGTAGCCCATCACTTAATAACTCCACAGTTAAGCGTGCTTGACTTGGAGCAATTCTAGGACGGGTGACCTCCTGGGAATTTTTCCCAGGAAGCGTGTGAGTGAGGACAAAGCACGCTGAAAAGACCCGTGTTGGTCTGTGGGGACAGACGTCAATCCATAGAGCAACCAGGGATGTTACAAATGGTATCATGTAATACCCGTCAAAAAATGACTTATTTAATTTTAAAATGTCATCAGATATAATTAATACGAATAGGAAAAAAATGTCAAATTTGATTTGCATATTATAATAGTAGGATAAAGTTTGATTATTTAAATTAATAACTATGTCAACTTATTCGACAGGTTATAAATAAATTTAAAATAAAAATAGTAGGAATATTTACATAATAAATGTTAATGGGACATGAAGGAAAATTAAAATGAAAACAAATAAATAATTATGTATTAATTGATTAATGGATTTTTATTTTTCACCCTCTAGCGTCAGGTTAAGAGGTAGGTTAATGCTAGGATCCTATTGTAAAAATAAAGGGGTATAAATAGCAAGGGTTAGAGGTTCATTGCGGCAGAGAACCCTAACTTCTAAAAATGAGTTTTCTCTGGAGAAAAGGGGAAGGAGACCAATGACCATAGAGACATGCTCTTGGTGCAAGGGATACAATTTCACTCTTCTTTTTCCTTCATTTTTCGTCAATTCAGGTGAGGGGACGTAGGTTTTATCGGTAGAAATTAATGGGTCTAATTTGGGGGTTATTGGTAGTATGTGATAGAGTAAGATTTGCTAATGGTTGATGAGTGTTTATTCTAAAATCTTAAATTTATGTGATGTTTCGTTTGATCTTTTCATCATTACTGTATTGTTGCCGTTTTTCTAAAACTTTGCGTGAATGAGTATTGTCCATTTCGGGATGAGATTTTGCTCTGGACAATGCATTTTATGTTACTGCGTTCACACTCTGCAAATTCTTAACAGAGATTCTTGAATGTTCGGCTAGTGCCTCTCACCATGTGAGATTGGCACTCTTGTGTTTTGTTGGATTTTTATCACTTATCATTATTCTATAAAATCCTCATCATGGTTGCCATGGATTGCGTTCCGCAATTGACTTCCTGGGCAAAGGTAAATTCTTTGCTGCCATGTGATACCTTGATGCCATAGTTTGTGGCAATAATGGCGGGCTGTAGCATTGTCAGGGAATGTATAAATCTTAATATTAGAAATCAAAATAAAATAATAAAGTATTGTGTCAAGTAAGTCAAGTAGTACAAGTTTTTCTTTACATAGCTACTGTAACATGAATTTTAAATTGGTTCACAGATTGTACTAGATAGATGTATTATATTAGATTATATATATATATATATATATATATATATATATATATATATTTATGGTATTGGCAATGACAAATCAAAGTGTAAATGAATTATTATGCAATTAGTAGATGTATGAAAAATACATGTTGATTATATGTTTAATGATCCTTTTGATTACGATGGATTCAAAGGACATGATTATGTTTTGTGAATTGTTTTTTTGTGTGTGATGATTTCCCACATTGAGTAAGACTTGGTGTATCTGACCGGTCAGCAGACTCGACCGGTATAAAAATGTGACCGTCGGAGAAGGGGACTCTAATGAAAGAACCCCGGAGTTTGGAGGGTAGTTACGCAGTGACCGAGGTCACTTGCCGGTTAGCGGATCTGACCGGGGTACAAATGTGGTCGTCGGAGTGGGAGACTTTAGTGAACAACTGCAAATGGAAAACAAGCATCTTACTCAATGGTTAAATGATTGTAATGCAACTTTAGAGTTGCAATGATTGTATGGTTTGAGTACGTTGTAAAGTATGACATGACATATGTATATGTTTTTTTTATTATATCTGATTGCGTTTGTACACCCTCACTGAGTTCTAGGACTCACCCCCACCCTTTTTTTGTTTAGCTTCAGGTACCCCACGAGGGGATCCATCTCAAGGAGCCCATGCACATGAGTAGTGTGGGCACTTGCTATCGCTTGGGTTATTTCTTAGTCATATGAGATACCTCTTCATTTGTTTGAATTTTTGGAACTGTTTCCTTGTTTGTTTAAACTCCGGATTTGACTCAGGGCCACCTTGGCTTGTTAGTTGGAATAATCATTTACTCTGATATTTACGTTGGTATTATATAATTACCTATGTTGCGATGTGACTTATAAGTGCTTGATAGGCCTTGGGAATGAGACATCAGGGTCTTATTCTGGCCGGTCAGGAACGCCTAAGTTGGGTCCTGACAAAGTGGTATCAGAGCGGCACCTCTCCCAGTACGGTGTGGTTCGGGGATGAACCAAGCGGAAGCTGGTGGGCATGTAACACCCGGGTGCCGACGAGGGCGGGGAGTGGTCGCCGGTGCAAGAAGGCACGGACAAGGAGCGGCTCTTGACAGGCTTCTAGGCGGAGGGACACATGAATGAACCGATTACACACCTGAATGAGAGGGATCCTAAGACTGTGTAGGTATGGGACTATACAGTTGAGGAAGGCTTATATGAATTGAATTGTACTACCTATACTAACAAGATGCATCTTCTTTTCGGTAGCCCATCACTTAATAACTCCACAGTTAAGCGTGCTTGACTTGGAGCAATTCTAGGATGGGTGACCTCCTGGGAATTTTTCCCAGGAAGCGTGTGAGTGAGGACAAAGCACGCTGAAAAGACCCGTGTTGGTCTGTGGGGACAGTCGTCAATCCATAGAGCAACCAGGGATGTTACAAATGGTATCATGTAATACCCGTCAAAAAATGACTTATTTAATTTTAAAATGTCATCAGATATAATTAATACGAATAGGAAAAAAATGTCAAATTTGATTTGCATATTATAATAGTAGGATAAAGTTTGATTATTTAAATTAATAACTATGTCAACTTATTCGACAGGTTATAAATAAATTTAAAATAAAAATAGTAGGAATATTTACATAATAAATGTTAATGGGACATGAAGGAAAATTAAAATGAAAACAAATAAATAATTATGTATTAATTGATTAATGGATTTTTATTTTTCACCCTCTAGCGTCAGGTTAAGAGGTAGGTTAATGCTAGGATCCTATTGTAAAAATAAAGGGGTATAAATAGCAAGGGTTAGAGGTTCATTGCGGTGAGAGAACCCTAACTTCTAAAAATGAGTTTTCTCTGGAGAAAAGGGGAAGGAGACCAATGACCATAGAGACATGCTCTTGGTGCAAGGGATACAATTTCACTCTTCTTTTTCCTTCATTTTTCGTCAATTCAGGTGAGGGGACGTAGGTTTTATCGGTAGAAATTAATGGGTCTAATTTGGGGGTTATTGGTAGTATGTGATAGAGTAAGATTTGCTAATGGTTGATGAGTGTTTATTCTAAAATCTTAAATTTATGTGATGTTTCGTTTGATCTTTTCATCATTACTGTATTGTTGCCGTTTTTCTAAAACTTTGCGTGAATGAGTATTGTCCATTTCGGGATGAGATTTTGCTCTGGACAATGCATTTTATGTTACTGCGTTCACACTCTGCAAATTCTTAACAGAGATTCTTGAATGTTCGGCTAGTGCCTCTCACCATGAGAGATTGGCACTCTTGTGTTTTGTTGGATTTTTATCACTTATCATTATTCTATAAAATCCTCATCATGGTTGCCATGGATTGCGTTCCGCAATTGACTTCCTGGGCAAAGGTAAATTCTTTGCTGCCATGTGATACCTTGATGCCATAGTTTGTGGCAATAATGGCGGGCTGTAGCATTGTCAGGGAATGTATAAATCTTAATATTAGAAATCAAAATAAAATAATAAAGTATTGTGTCAAGTAAGTCAAGTAGTACAAGTTTTTCTTTACATAGCTACTGTAACATGAATTTTAAATTGGTTCACAGATTGTACTAGATAGATGTATTATATTAGATTATATATATATATATATATATATATATATATATATATATTTATTGTATTGGCAATGACAAATCAAAGTGTCAATGAATTATTATGCAATTAGTAGATGTATGAAAAATACATGTTGATTATATGTTTAATGATCCTTTTGATTACGATGGATTCAAAGGACATGATTATGTTTTGTGAATTGTTTTTTTGTGTGTGATGATTTCCCACATTGAGTAAGACTTGGTGTATCCGACCGGTCAGCGGACTCGACCGGTATATAAATGTGACCGTCGGAGAAGGGGACTCTAGTGAAAGAACCCCGGAGTTTGGAGGGTAGTTACGCAGTGACCGAGGTCACTTGCCGGTTAGCGGATCCGACCGGGGTACAAATGTGGCCGTCGGAGTGGGAGACTTTAGTGAACAACTCCAAATGGAAAACAAGCATCTTACTCAATGGTTAAATGATTGTAATGCAACTTTAGAGTTGCAATGATGGTATGGTTTGAGTACGTTGTAAAGTATGACATGACATATGTATATGTTTTTTTTAATATATTAATGAATTTTGGTATGAATCCATGTACATGAATGTGATTTTGGGTCCATTGGGAGTGGGAATCATATTCTTGTATATTGTCTTTGTTTTGTTTGTACTGGACCAATTTTGCAATGAGGAACAATTGCCTTGTTACTATTGGACCGATTTTATCATGATGAACTTTTACCTTTTTTTTTATTTTTTTTTCCACTTGTCAGAGTTGGACGTTGACTTGCAATGGGTAGTAGTAGACTTATATAGTTTACTTTGGGGTGTATTGATCTACGTTTGAAACCTTAGATGCAGGGGCAGCAAATAAACTTAGAGGTGTGTTGTATGTGGCTTTTGTAATATATGGTTGTTGGTGAACACTGTGCACCTGATTTATGTTTTGGTTTTCAAATTAATTGCATCTTCAGTTTATGGTAAAGGCTGGGCGATGCTGTCATACCTATATAACTGTTTAACTTTCTTCCTGGTGTTGGATTTGGGGGGAAATTATTTGGTGCAGCCTCTCTTTTAGACTTCTTTTTGGGCAATGAACCATTGAAAGAAATTATCCCTCTTAATTTTTTTTTATGAGAAGCAACCCAGCTGCATAGCTAATGCCTTTTGATAAATATATATTATATTATACTATGTAATAAAGATGGAAAGTTTGTACTAATAATTTGTTGGTTGTGAATTTCAACAAGTCATGCCCTTTTATTTATATTTTTTATATTATATTATATCAAGTGGAATGCAAGAGCTTGAATTTGAAATGTATTGAGAGTATATATCAATGTAAAGGATTTTGCAAGTAAGAATTAAAATATGCAAGGTGTGGCTGTTGTGGAAATGTTTATAAAAAAAAAAATATTATGTAAGGGATATTTATATGTATAAAAATTGATGAGTTACTCTCGGGTAATCGATTTTCTGATGTGGCTTATTTTTATTTATTTTTATTTTTCGAATGGGTGGACTTGATTTATGAGTTCAGTGTTGCTATTGGTTAGTCCTTTTTTTTTTGGGACAACCATATTTTGGCAATCTTGTAGTTGGTTGGGGTTTTCGATCTTTTCTTCATAGCTCAGTGAGGAGGTTTATCTTGGGTGAACTTTTGTACTTATGATTCTGGATTCGGGGCGGTATCATTTTTACATAGTTTCTTTGTTTGGTCTCTCGTATATGGATTGGAGCACTCCTAGTGGCTCTCATTAATATTATTTAGCTTATATAAAAAAAAATAATTAAAAGTGAAGTAAGTTTGGTTGCTTTATGAACCCTCTTTTTAATGGTAGATCTTAAATATAAAATCATGTGTATTGTGCTAGTTAGTGATGGTTCCCTGGTTTATGTGCTTATTAAAGTATGGATTTAATCATTTTTATATCCCGACTATGTGAAGTGTTGAAAGTGACTTATGGTAGAGAGGATATTACAAGGATATGAGATAGTGTAAGTGTTGTTTTAGTTAAATTCAATACTTGAAATAAACTATGGAAATATGTCTTAGATTATAAATAGTAATGTATTATTGAAGAGTATGGAGGTTTGTCTTTGGATTATATGTTTAGTAATTTGTTTTTATGATATTAGAATTTATTTTTTTAGATATTACTATGTGTGGGGCTAGAATGAGTTGATGATTACATATTGATAAATCCTAAATATAAATTAAGCTGATATTGTATTTAAAGATTGTATTGATTGTAATGATGGTCATAAATATGTATGTGTGGGTGAAATGGTAATTTGAGGGCTTTGGTCTTAACAGTAATTTAGAACATTGGCAGGTAATTACTTGGGTTAGATGGATGAATTACTAATGTGGTTGCAATTGGATTTGGATGTATGATGTTTAGGATTCTATGATTTTTTTTTTTTTTTTTGTTTTGGTAAGCGATAAATCCATGTATGATAATATAATTTTATGTTAATGCGATAATGGGAGATGGGTTGAGCCCTTAGGATGGCATGTAGTGCTTGGCTAACATGCCTTCGGGGGAAAACCCTTATAACCTTTGTTATACTTTCTAGAATTCGAGGACGAATTCTTTTTAAGGGTGGTAGAATGTAATACCCGTCAAAAAATGACTTATTTAATTTTAAAATGTCATCAGATATAATTAATACGAATAGGAAAAAAAATGTCAGATTTGATTTGCATATTATAATTGTAGGATAAAGTTTGATTATTTAAATTAATAACTATGTCAACTTATTCGACAGGTTATAAATAAATTTAAAATAAAAATAGTAGAAATATTTACATAATAAATATTAATGGGACATGAAGGAAAATTAAAATGAAAACAAATCAATAATTATGTATTAATTGATTAATGGATTTTTATTTTTCACCCTCTAGCATCAGGTTAAGAGGTAGGTTAATGCTAGGATCCTATTGTAAAAATAAAGGGGTATAAATAGCAAGGGTTAGAGGTTCATTGCGGCAGAGAACCCTAACTTCTAAAAATGAGTTTTCTCTGGAGAAAAGGGGAAGAAGACCAATGACCATAGAGACATGCTCTTGGTGCAAGGGATACAATTTCACTCTTCTTGTTCCTTCCTTTTTCGTCAATTCAGGTGAGGGGACGTAGGTTTTATCGGTAGAAATTAATGGGTCTAATTTGGGGGTTATTGGTAGTATATGATAGAGTAAGATTTGCTAATGGTTGATGAGTCTTTATTCTAAAATCTTAAATTTATGTGATGTTTCGTTTGATCTTTTCATCATTACTGTATTGTTGCCGTTTTTCTAAAACTTTGCATGAATGAGTATTGTCCATTTCGGGATGAGATTTTGCTCTGGACAATGCATTTTATGTTACTGCGTTCACACTCTGCAAATTCTTAACAGAGATTCTTGAATGTCCGGCTAGTTCCTCTCACCATGTGAGATTGGCACTCTTGTGTTTTGTTTGATTTTTATCACTTATCATTATTCTATAAAATCCTCATCATGGTTGCCATGGATTGCGTTCCGCAATTGACTTCCTGGGCAAAGGTAAATTCTTTGCTGCCATGTGATACCTTGATGCCATAGTTTGTGGCAATAATGGCGGGCTGTAGCATTGTCAGGGAATGTATAAATCTTAATATTAGAAATCAAAATAAAATAATAAAGTATTGTGTCAAGTAAGTCAAGTAGTACAAGTTTTTCTTTACATAGCTACTGTAACATGAATTTTAAATTGGTTCACAGATTGTACTAGATAGATGTATTATATTAGATTATATATATATATATATATATATATATATATATATATATATATATATATATATATTTATATTTATGGTATTGGCAATGACAAATCAAAGTGTAAATGAATTATTATGCAATTAGTAGATGTATGAAAAATACATGTTGATTATATGTTTAATGATCCTTTTGATTACGATGGATTCAAAGGACATGATTATGTTTTGTGAATTGTTTTTTTGTGTGTGATGATTTCCCACATTGAGTAAGACTTGGTGTATCCGACCGGTCAGCGGACTCGACCGATATATAAATGTGACCGTCGGAGAAGGGGACTCTAGTGAAAGAACCCCGGAGTTTGGAGGGTAGTTACGCAGTGACCGAGGTCACTTGCCGGTTAGCGGATCCGACCGGGGTACAAATGTGGGCGTTGGAGTGGGAGACTTTAGTGAACAACTCCAAATGGAAAACAAGCATCTTACTCAATGGTTAAATGATTGTAATGCAACTTTAGAGTTGCAATGATGGTATGGTTTGAGTACGTTGTAAAGTATGACATGACATATGTATATGTTTTTTTTAATATATCTGATTGCGTTTGTACACCCTCACTAAGTTCTGGGACTCACCCCCGCCCTTTTTTTGTTCAGCTTTAGGTACCCCACGAGGGGATCCATCTCAGGGAGCCCATGCACATGAGTAGTGTGGGCAGTTGCCGTCGCTTGGGTTATTTCTTAGTCATATGAGATACCACTTCATTTGTTTGAATTTTTGGAACTATTTCCTTTTTTGTTTAAACTCCGGATTAGACTCAGGGCCTCCTTGGCTTGTTAGTTGGAATAATCATTTACTCTGATATTTACGTTGCTATTATATAATTACCTATGTAGCGATGTGACTTATAAGTGCTTGATAGGCCTTGGGAATGAGACATCAGGGTCTTATTATGGCCGGTCAGGAATGCCTAAGTTGGTCCTGACATTTAATTTGTTAACTTTTTGCAAATAATATAATCAATATAGATATTTTTTTATAATTTAGGTGAGTTGGGTCCCGAGGGAATATCGGGGCCAAGGCATACCTCACAGCTTAAAGAAAGCTTATAGAGGTACTTATAGATTACCTACCAAAAAGAATATAGATATATTTTTAATTCTGAATTGATTATCGATTAAATTATAATTTTTTTAAGCAAAGAAGGCATGCAGAGGCATCACAATAGAGACTAACATCCCAACTAGGTTGGCACTTTAGCCACTATCCTTCATATGCAGCACACCCCAATTTATTGAAAAAAAGAAAAAACAAAAACAATACAAGAGCATGGGGGGCATGAACCAAACCCATGAAATCACCTAAAGAGAAAATATTCTAAAATATATTTACATCATAATATTTTTTTTTTGTAGGAACCCACCGTAATTAGGGTATTTGGCTCACCGTGGGTTCACAAAGCATCCCTACAAGCATAGATCCTTTGGATCCGCTATGCACTATTCTCCACTCAGATGCTTATTCACAGTTAAGTTCCTCTCCTATAAACTCAGTCTTCGCAACCAACTCAGTCACACTTCAAATTATATTTATTTTATTTTTTATTTTTATCTTATTTATTTTTTTATTATGAAGCCCGTACAATGCACGGGTACAATAATCTATTTGATAATCAAACTAAGATGTGATATTTACTTAACTATATTCTTTATTTTATTTATTACTTTAAACAATAACTTTGTTGTTAATTGAGGTTTATAAGTTTAATCTTTTAATATTTTGTTATAAAACAATGATTTTCAAGCACAATTTATATTTCATTATTTTGTTACCATCATCCATCGTTTTATTACTTTTTATTTATATAGTCACGTTTTTACTTTAGGGACCTAATTGATAATTTTATATAAGTTCAGAGACCCAATTAAAAACTTTTTAGTTAAGGGACCCAATTGAAAATTTTACATAAGTTCAGGGTCCTAATTATAATTTTTTTAGTTCAGGATCTAATTGAAAATTATCAAATTGTCCAGGGACCAACTCAATAATTAAATATGTCATATATATCGGTTTATCCAATTCAACCAATGTCTCACTGGTTCGACCAATGACCCGCTGAACTAGTGCCTCAACCAAGACGATGACCGGTCCGATTTTAATAACACTGTTTTTTTTTACTCGACGTCTCCCGTTTGAACAAGGTTCGATCCTCAATTTTTTTCAACTTCAATTTTTTTCCTTTTCCTCTTAAATAAACATAACATATGGTGTGTTCTAGAAAAAATCAACAGAAGCTTCAGTGGGAATAAAACACGCAACCTGTTGACTTAAATGGGAACAAATGGGTGAATGGCCATCTGCCTAAACAATGATGTTTTGTTAATGACTATCTTCTTTATATTTAAAACCTATTGTTATTTTGTTATATTTATGATTTAAAATTTATATTATGGATTGTGACAGTCACACTTAAGGAAAACAATTTTCATATTTTAAATTATTTTCAATTGTCCGTTAATTTTAATATTATTATAATTAACTAATTAAATGCTTACAACACTACTATTTTTATGACATAACCATATTGTATTCTAAGAAAAGTTTTAACATTTTTAAAAAAATTAGAATGAACTTCCAAATATCCTAACTCAACCTAAATAACTTTTAACACTACATTTGGAGTGAAAAATAAAAAAAAAAATTAAAATTCATCTGGGCGTACAAAAGACTTAGTTGGGTCATCCACATTTAACTAGACTACACACTTTGTGACATAACCACATTGTCTTCTAAAAAAATTATTTTAAAAAAATAGAATGATCTTCCAAATACTCTAAATCAACCCTAATAACCTTTAAACTTAACTTTGGAGTGAAAAATAAAAAATAAAAAATTATATTGGAACATATTGGCCTAAGAATGACATAATTGAGTCATCCACCATATATAATACTACTTTCGTGACTTAAAAATATTGTCTTCTAATATTTTATTTTTAAAAATAAAAATAAAAATAGAAAGAGCTTCCAAATATGCTATTTAGGTGATATTCATATGTTTTGTAATGAACATATGTTATATATTAAAAATTTCGTAAGGTTAATAACAAATTAATATAATAGCTTGGTGGTAAGATTACCTTGAATGTTCCACTGGTGTACATATCAAATTTCATTCATATGACGTAGATCCCAATTTAATTACTCCTACCTCCAGACCTAATTATAAGCAAAAAAAACCTAAATTCACGCTTATTAAGAAAGTTAGTTAATTTAGTTTAATTGTCTTCATTTATGTAAAAAAAAATGAGCTACAATTACTAAAGTACCCTTTAATTGTCTCGGGAGTGTGTAATGATCTTGGAAAAGTAAAAGATGAATTGGTTGGATTGGTTGATTGTCTTGACTTTTGGAACATTGACATTAAATAGAGTTGAATTGGTTGTCATTTGCTTATATTTAAGTCCACAAAATATAGCTACTTTTTTGCTTATATTTGTGTCCGGAGGGAGTATAAGGAAACTTTCATAGAACATATACAAATCATAAAAGAACAAATATTATAGCGCACATAGGACAAAACAGAAACTAATGGCAAGAAACTTGAGTGCACATCTTCTTCTATAAAACAGAAGCCTTGGAGAAGATCAACAACAAACTCTTTTAATAATAAAATGAGAGGAACTGTTGTTTTCTTGCAATCTTCTATTCTTCCTTTTTCTTGGAGCTCCTTATATGCTTATCCACTATAGAGTTTTTTTTCTAGGATCCATTACAGCTCATCTTATAAGAGCATAAAAGTGAGATATAGTCTCTTGTTTTTGTAGAAAAAGAGACTGTGGGTAGCATTGAGGAGTCTTCCTTGGCTCTGGTTACTCTATTTTTGGCTGAAATAGAGTTTTCTGGATGTCTTTAAGAGAAAGAAACCATCATAACCCTGACACACACACATATATATGCATAAGTTTTAATTTCTATTTTTTCTATTAATTGAAGCCCAATTCACCCCTCCTCTTGGTTCTATCATATAGATAGATACATCATACATGATACATCTATTCCAACAAAACTGGTTTTTTTTCCATCTACTTCATATAACTAATATAAGTACCAAAGGTTGCATTAATAAACATGGATAGCTTAAATTTCAGAAAAAAGATACCATATCAGGTTAAATGTATTCTGATGGATATGAAAATCACGGATGATCAAAACCCAATCATTTGATCCAAAGAAGGTCACATTAACATATGGGTAGGGTTTCACTAGAAGAAGTTGAGGTTCCAAGGTCAATGTGATACTAGTTAGTTTGATCGATGCAATGGTAACCTGCAATTTGACTTGAGAACCATAGAGTTATCTTCATAGGCAGATATGTATGTCCCTGCATTTCAATCCTGGCCAAGAAGACTTGGAATCTAAGAATTACGTTGCAGCGTCCATTTTATTCTTTTGATTTGGTCAAAAACGGTATGGAGCTGCGCACAACCAGATTATCTTCATCTTCAACATGACCCTGGTTTCTAATCTATTAGGGTCATAAGACTTTGAAGACAAGGATGTGGGAATACCACTGGGACTCTTCTCTTTACTCTAACAAACTTCTCCTCTTTCGTTTTATCCGAGATGTCATTGCCTCTTCCAGGGAAACTAAAAATCAAAGAAAGAAGAGTGCAAATTTAGATGAGAGAAACTATCAACTATACATTGGAACGATCTTGTTTTATTATTTTTTTTAATACACACTCAAATGCATCTAGTGGTCTATATCAATAAATGCGTGAACATGTAGAAATAACAAATGCAGAGAATTAAAATCCATTAAAGTGAATCACTTAAATTAAGCCAGACAAATATGAGATATTTACAAACTTAATAATAATAGTAGTAGTATTTTCTTGAAACTCTTTCACATGCAAGCAACCAAGCAAGTCATTGAGACTTTAATTAGAGTTAATTAGGGTGGATTAGTATTGATAAATTGATGACATGGAAGCTTGTAAGATGTAGATTCAAATACTAGTATATTAAAATCAAAAGAGATATAAATCAGATCAGATGAAGCCACGTATCTTCATATCGCAACCAGTGAATAAAGGGAAGGAAAATATTTAAGAAATGAAACCTGGAAAGTTGGTAATGGCGTGCTGGCTTTCCCTTAATTTCATATGAACTTTGCAATGGCGTACTGGCTCGAACTAGAGGAGGATTAGTCGAGTCGGCAGGTTCCGTGATTTGCGTGCACCGGGCTTTTTGGGCTTGGGCTCGGGCTCCTTCGTTACTTTCTCGGCCTAGATGTTAAACTAACCCTTTGGAGTTAACATTGAAGTTTAATTTAGATTAGATCTATATCATTTTTTTTCTTCTAAAAGTAAAAATTTAATTCAACAAAACTAGGACAGCATATCCATCCAAACATTCATTTGTCCTGTGAAACTAGAAAAAAGTAAATAAGACTTATTTCTTTTTATCACCAGCTCCACCAGCCCTCATCTTTCTGAGAACATTGGACATCTCCTCACGCTTCTTCTTTGCACGTTTATGGGTTCCGAGCTTTCTTTTTGCAACCTTCAGTGCTCGCTTATCCTTTCCAACCTTGAGTAACTCGGTTATACGCTTCTCATAAGGAACGAAACCAGAAACCTCACGGATGAGGTTCCTTACAAAGTGCACCCTCTTGCTTGTTTTCCCCTTGCGATCTGAGGGTTTTGGAGGTAATTCCCTTTTGGTGACAATGTGACCCCTATTCAATCCAACAAACAGACCCTTGATGTTAGCATAAGTAATAAAGTCGGGATCAAAGTTAAAACAAAGATACTTTTTTAAAAAAGATAAAAATTTGGAAAATAAAATTTAAAAGAAAAAAGCTTACTACTGAAAAATTGACCTAAGGAAATATATTTTCATTGAAGATTTCTAACTGTAAATCAATCAACAAGAACATTGAAAGTAGACACTGATAAAAGTGAAATAGATTATGATTATATATTTAAATCCTTTGCTTTCAGAAAAATCAAATTTGAACCAACCATTCAATGATAAATGAAAACTAATATATATATATATATATATATATATATATTCATGCCAAAAATAAAAGATTTTAATAAATTTAAATGATAATTTAGTATTGTTGTCATACCTTTGGTGCTTCATTGATTTGATTTCCACGGTTTATGATCATTTCTATGACAATATATAAGATCTTCATCGTTGTCTTCATCGTCATCTTCATTGGAAAGCTACAATTGTTTGAGAAATCCGGAAAGTTTACGCTATATACGGATGCAGACCAATTGAAGATATGTTTGGGTTGAAGAAAAGGGAGACGAATTGGATATTTTAGGTAGATTAGCTTGTTTTGAGGTAAAGTTCTCTTTGGAGCACAATTCACTTCCACTACGACCAACCAATTTGGATATTGTTTATATATTCTAATTAAATAGTTAAACCAAAAGAATCTTATTATTTTCGGGTAATTCTAAATATATAATTTAATTTTAATATTAATTTAGATATTGTCATTATAATAAATTTTAGTAATTAATTTTATTATTATGCTTTCTTTGAAAAGTATATAAAATAAGAATTAACTTAATTTTGAAAATATTTACATTTAAAGTGGATATTTTTAAAAAATTCATTTAGCATAGATTAGATGTGTATGTAAAAAAAAACTTATTAGATGTGAGTGGATTATATTTGATTTTAGTTTTAACTATTTAATTAATAATTTGAAATATGCTGCAAATGATCGGTAGTGTTAGAGGTGCCAACATAGTTGTGATGTCTATCATTACAGTGATGCCTTTGTACAACAATTTTGTTTAAAAAAAATGTTAAGATGACAAAGTAAATTATTTGAGCAAAATGAATATTATTATTTTTATTGTAATCAAAATGTAGAAATTTATTCACATAAAAAAATATAGAAATTTATTTAAAATTATATGAAATTTTATTTTAAAAATTAATTTTATGTATTATAGGAATTATTTTGTTTTATAATTAAAAAGTTCATAGGAAAGCTTATAAAATATGAATTGATTTGATTTTATCCTTTTAATTTAATTTTTAAAGTTTGGATTCCACTTAACTTTGATCAGATTTGAGCAGATTTAATTTTATTTTAGTTTTAATTGGTTAGATTTTCAATTTTATCCTTATTTTTTTGTCCCTGACCACGCAAGAGTTGGGATTCGAACCCCAACCACTTGGTTAAGGGGCACAAGTCCACCACCACTTGTGCCAACCTCCGTTGGTACAATTTTATCCTTATTAGTTAACTCATTAAGTAAATAAATAAATTATTTAAAGAAAATGGATCTTATTATATTATAATATTCTAAATATAGGTTTTAAATTTCAAAATTAATTAAAATATGATCTTTATAATGAATTTTGGGAATTATTTTATTCGTAATCTAAATTTCTTTGGAAATTTTATGAAATAGGAACTAATTTTATTTGGAAGGAATTTAAATTTAAATTTTGGATATTTAAAATATATTTTTAATAAAATAATTCACTTAACTTGGACCAGATTTTGTTGGATTTAATATGGATTTAGTCTTAGTTTGTTTAAATTAATAATTTTATCCTTATTTGTTTTCATATTTACATATTATTAGTTTTTTTTGACTAATTTTACATATTTACATATCATTAGTAATGGCAATAAAGTAAATTAACTAAAATGATATTATTATTTTTAGGCTATTCAGAATAAATAATTCAATTTGAAAATTAATTTAAAATTTATCATTATAATGAATTTTAGGAGTCATTTTAATTCATAATCCATTTTTTGTGAGGAAATTTTATAAAATAAGAATTAATCTGATTTTTAAATTTTTAATTCTTTAAAAATCAAACTACTTCTTGCAAACAAAAAATCCAATTACTTATTAACTTTAGTTATATTTTAGTGTTTTTATTTAATTTAGTATTTAATTATTTAAATTAATGGTTTATAATATTTAAGTTAATAATAAATATTTTAAATTCATTAAACTTAACTAATAGTCAATAAATATTTGAAAATGATCTCATTTGGACAATCTTTGCTATAGATGGAGAAGTTGTATGCAACTTTGTAAATATATGAACTTTAGAGTTTCTCTTATCTATAGGGAATAGGGAGGGTAACAACTGTAAGGATAAATTGACTGATTTTGGGATTAAATCCCAATGTTTTCTTGATGGTATTTGACTCTGGATTTTATTAGTGAAGACTTCTATAGAAATAGATGGGCTCTTCCTAATTATAGATTTAGGTGATTAACTTTTTGTTCTAGCTTCATGAGTTTTGGTTTTATGTCCCCCATGATTTTGTATTTTTTATTATTTTTTCTATTAACAATTTATGTATGCTGCAGATGATTGGTAGGGTTTGAGATGCCGACCTAATTGGGATCTCCTACTCCTATTGTGATGACTTTGCATGCTTATGTTTGTTATTTTAAAAAAACTTATGCTTTATATGGTACTCAAAATACAGAAGTTTTTCGTCAATATATATAGGCTAATTTTAAAATTATTTGAAATCTTAACTTTAAAATTAATTTTTTACAAAAAAAAAACTTTAAATTTAATTTTGAGAATTATAGGAATTATTTTGATTTATAATTAATAAATTCATTGGAAAGTTTCTAAAATAGGAATTGATTGGATTTTATATTCCATTTAATTTAAAATTTGGTAGCACCAATTTTTTTTTTATAATTCAGAATCCACTTAACTTTGATCAGATTTGAGGGGATTGATATAGGTACGAAGTATCCACCATCATTAGCAGTGACTAAACTCCGTCGGGAAACCTGTGGGGCACACAAGGTGGGTTCTCCCCTCCCAACCAAGTTTTCTCCATACTCAAGAGTCAAGATTCGAACCCCCGACCACATGCTTAAGGTGTCCATCTCTCTTACCACTTGGGCCAACTACATGTTGGTAAACTGAGACTCGAACCCTGCCACGTTCGGAGAACGCACGACTTTAAGGGGATTTAATTTATTCTAGTTTTTATTGCTTAAATTTATAAATTTTCCTTATTCGTTAATTTATTTACATATTATAAGTAAAAAATAAAATTATTTAAATAAAATGAATATTATTAATCTATAATATTCTAAATAAATATTTTAAAGTTTGAAATTATTAAAATCTTATCTTTATAATGAATTTTAGTAATTATTTTGATTCTTAATCTAAATTATCTTTTGATACAAATTAATGCTATTTTAAAGAAATTTAAATTTAAATTTTATATATTTAGAATTATTTGTAAACTTGGACTAGATTTGATTGGACTTAATTTAGTTTTAGTTTCATCAAATTAATAATTTTATCCTTCTTAGTAATTTTCTTGTCTACATATTTTTACTAATGTAAATAAAGTAAATTAATTAAATAAACGATGCTCATTATTTTTAAGCTATTGAGAATAAATAATTCATTTTGAAAATTAAGTGAAATGTTATCATTATAATGAATTTTAAGAATTTTTAAATTCATTATTCATTATTTTTGGAAATTTTATGAGATAACAATTAATCTTATTCTTAAAAAATGTAATTATTTAAAATTCCAAATACTTTTTTTACACAAAAATTACAATTACTTAATATCAGTTATATTTAAGTGTATTTGTTCGTTTTAATTTCATTTTTCAATTTTGATTAATTTAAATTAAATTTTTTAAATTTTTTTGGTACACTAATTTATTAATTTAATCTAACCATTCACGCTCCTTTGGTGTGTGTCTTTTTGTTTCACTTCCACTTTATAGGTAGATTTTTAATTATTCACTTTGACTTTCCCTCATTTGTCAAAAACGACTCTAAGTTTTGTCAAAATAAAAAACGACTCTAAGTTCTATCTTCTTCCAAAACAAAACAAAAATGGCTCTAACTAGGGGGTGTAACACCCCCACAAGGTATTACTACGTAACACATGCATAATTTAAATTAAAAAGATAATTTGTTAGTTTCTTTCGGAAAATAATTTATATCAGTGCATAAGCGTCTAAAATTGGGTATAAAAAATTGTCACGACTCCATACCTAAGCCTACACAAGCTTACAATCCTATCCTGGCAAGCCTATTTAATTCAGAGATATACTTGAATAAAAGCTAGTATTTTTACAAAAATTTCGACAGAGTCTCCTCCGTAATTCGAACATCCCACGTAAAGGAACACCTGCTAAAATAATTACATTTTCATTCCAGAATTCCAGTTACACCAAATACCACCAGGCATTAATATACTAAAAATCGTTACATCAATAAGTTATACATGACCAAAAGGAAAACATAGGTTTTCATTCTAAAGAGATGCTCTCCGAGCCATAAACATTCCATTTTAAAATAAAGACTCTCTAAGCCATACTCATACATACTTATCAAAAATCTAAGTCTCAAACCCAAAGCTGGTCGTCTAAAAGTTATTCCTGAGGAAAACTCGCGTGATCATTCCACAATCAAATACTTCATCAAACAACCAGATCTAAGTCTCTGAGTGACTTGGGAAGACTATTTTGCACCATCTGTTCTAAAGTACCCAGGGTACAATAGCAAACCAGAAGAAACCTGATATATCTGTAAGGGTGTGATACTGACAAATGGATATATCACACAACTACCATATACACGATACATACATCACCTCAACACAATAACATTTAATTATTATTCAGAGATAAAATGACAAGTGTTATACTAGTGGGTCTCATACCCGAACAATCAGTTTTATAAAGAGAATGCATGACACTTCAATAATTAGGCTCTAAACTTAATCTCATGAGATACTAACATCGTTTTATCATTAAGAAAGAAAGAGTTAATCAGGCTCATACGCCCCGTTTGGCAAGTTGTCTCCATCACCTCATGCGCCCAGATCAACATCATCACGAATCCCTTATAACGGCCATTCGGATGTATACCTCATCGAATACCACATCTTAAGCGGGTATTCGGATAACTCAAGTATGTATGCTAAGGGGGAAATGCATATGAATAAAAGAATTTTCGTTATCAAGACTTTTCTTTGTGTTCTCTCTTTTCCGTTGTCGAAGCCCAAAGCTAACGACTATTCACAATTTTCATTACATGAAAATCAATAACACAGGACACGCAGTCCGACTGCTCAATCACAACGCCTTAGACCGATGCCGCAGTCCAAGGTTGTGGTCGTAGAAACAATTATAATTTTATCCATGTTTTATTTCAACATGATAAGGACTCCTAGCCCATAACAACGAAATTAGGACACACAGTCCTCAATTCCAAAATCAGGACTCGTAGCCCATAATATCACGATTGGGACCCTCGGTCCATAATTCTTGACACGGATCCCAGATCACGTGCATACAACTGAATACTAGAGGCGACGTCTCGCGAACTAGTATTCTCTTTCACATGTGCTTACTTTTCGCTCAGTGAAAATCAAAAACCAAAACAAAACCTCGGTCACTTATCCAAGTAACCGGAACGTTTATAAATCAGTTAGGAGAAAATCTTTTCCATTACAAAGTCTTTTATAAAACATTTGTAAATTCGTTCGCTTTTGAAATCCTTGATGGAATAAAGTGAAATATTTTCAAAGGGTCTTTCCTTCATAAAACACACCGTTCGAAAAGGTTTTCTCTTGTACAAAACTTTTGATCATTTTCTAAAAACCAAGATCTTATTCTTCTGAAGTAAGCAGTTTATACAAGGAACTTTTATAAGTGAACCCAAAACTTTCAAAGTTCTATTCAAGGCTTATTAAGGCTTTTAATCCTTATAGTCATTGGGCACAGACTCAAGTCCGGCTTTGTAAACTTCAATCAACAGTAATATATTCACATCAATAATAATATTACAGTTAATGACAGTTCATCACATATATATAATTCATAACACCTTAAAACAAGTAATGTTCAACTCCATGTAATAACCACAATAGTTCAAGTAAACAAGTTATTCAAGTATTGGCTCAATATCACGATAATATTCACAACACTTAATTAAACACATACACATATGCATATAGTCATTGAATATCCCTAGGCAAGCTCCCCTTACCTTTGAAGACAAGTAAAGGATCCTCGTCTCAATGCTCACGTTAGTTCCAAGAGTGCAAGCTCTACTCCACCAAGTAAGCATAGCCGTGTTCAACATCACGGAGACACAAACCAAGCATTATAACAACAAACAAACTCACCAATTCAATTTTTCATCCTCAAAACATATAATCAAAAGAAAACATACATTTAATTCAGTAAATAGAATCGATTTCTCAATAATATCGTTTTGGGTAAAAAGGATCCATAATTAAAATTGGGGAACATTTGATTTGGATTGAGAAACCTGAAATTGAACTTAGAAATCTCAAAATAAAGGTCCTAATTTGAATAAAACATAGTTAATTTCATAGAAACATAATCGATTTCAAATAAAGTCAAATTGGGGTTTAGGGTTGAAAGAGCAATTTGGGTAAAATTTGATTTAAATAGAGAATCATAAAATTAACCTTAGAAACCATTAATTACAAGTCCCAATCGCACTAAAACTGAACCAATTTCATGATTAAAGTAAGATGAAAAGTTAGGGTTTCAAAATCAATTTGGGGATTTTTGAATCTAAGTAAAATAGATGAGGTTTTCACTTACCCAAGGAAGAAGAAGATGTCATGTTGGTTGTTGAAGGCCAACTGGCGCGGTGGCAAACAGTGGCGACGACGGAGATACCAGACAGATCTGAAATGACGCGAGATGAAGACCTGAGACGCACGGTTCTCCTCTTCAAGCAGTGGTCAGACTATGACTGATGAGGGCAGCGGCGGAGGACGGCTCCAACACTTCCGCGGCGGAGACGGCGTCGAATGGAGGATCAAAAGAACTAGAACGTGTTAGACAAGGAGGATGAGCTTCTAGTCGACTTCTTCACCCTTGGTGCGGTCGAGTGACGGCCAGAGGCGAGCTGAAAGGTGGCGGTGCACAACTGGTGGTGGTTCGTTCTCGTGGTGGAGCACGTTTCCTGCACGGCGGAGCTCGGTCAAACGCATCAGGGATGCGGCGATCGGAGGAGGTGAACCGGATGCATGGGTCACGCGGCTCTGGCGACGGTTCAGGCGGCATGGACGGCGCTGCTATGGTGAGAGGAAGGAGGAAGATGAAGTTAAGGGAGAAAAGGAGAAATGGGTTTTGGCTGAAACAGAAAGAAGAAAAGAAGGAAATAGAGAGAAAATAGTTGGGGGGCGTCGAGTGAGAGAGAGAGAAAAGAGAAAGTTGAGTTTTTAACTTATTATTTAGTGATAGGTACAAAAATGAGTGATAAATATTGAGTCAAAAATTAAGTACGTTTTTGGCTTTTGAATCTAAAAATAAAGGGTGACAAATATATACTTTCAAAATTTGAAATAAAGTGGAGATTGATAGTTGAACTGATCAACTAAGAAAATCCACAGTCCAACATTTAATCTCTGGTTAATGTCAAACCAATTTATTTTCAAGTCTAAAATTAAATAGGATAAAATATGAAAATAATTTTATTTCATTCATATTATTTAAAAAATTTTTTTGTATTGGTAATAATAGTGACAATAACGTAAATTATTGTCTAGTAAGCGTGCATTCACTGAAATAAGTCAGTGCTAACGCACCCAATAAAATATTTTGAAGAGAGTAATTTAATTACTCAAACTAAACACATAACAAAAATAAACACAAACATCCAAATAAAATAATTAATCATATATGTAAAAACTAGGGTGTTACAGGGGGCATGAAGGTCATCAAGGCAGGGTCCGTTTGGTTTAGATTTTGATAGAATTGATTTTGAAGAATTGATTTTGAAGGAATTGATTTTAATAGAATTGATTTTGAAAAAATTGATTTGTGTTTGGTAATGATATGTTGCAAAAGTGAATTTAAAAGAATGATTTGTGTTTGGATGATAAAAGTAAAATCACTTTTGTTGTGTAAATATAAAGAATTTTGTGGGTCCCACACCCATAATCAATTCTACTCAATAGAAAAGCTAGAAATTCTTGCTTCCACCAGAATCAATTCTACCCACCTAGGAATCAATTATTTTCAATGGAATTTTGTAACCAAACACATGAATAGTGCTCAAACTTGATTTTGAACGGTGCAAATGGAATTTTGGATCCTAAACTATAGCTTGCTACTGCAAACCAAACAGGCACGCAGTAGTTACCTTGGGCTTCATTTTATTTTCAATTATTATTATTCCTGTTACTACTAATTGAAAGTACAATTCATTATTACTACTAAGACATGTGAATGTTTTTTTTTTGACACAAGAGAGACATGTGGATGTTATAATCAATTAGTGCCCGTTTGGTTTGTAGTTGTAAACTGCAGTTTGGGACCCAAAATTCCGTTTGCACTATTCAAAATCAAGTTTGAGCACTCTAGATGTTGTGAATGTTATAACTTATAATATAGTCTATAAAACCACTTGGTCAAAGACCACTAGTACACTACACGGGAATCTATTCATGAATCATGTATGTTATATGGTGGCATGTTAACTTATATCAATGTGCTTAACATAGTAGTTAGAGGTAAAATCAATTTTAATTAATAGTTGGTCATTTTGATATTACAACGGTTATTTTATTATAAGATTTTAATATCCTCGCTCCATATTTTTTTAGCACTCTCTCCCCCTAAATTTATGATTTGATTATAATGTTGTTGACTGTGTTGTCATGGTTGATTGGTTGCTATCATCAAAAAAAGTTTCAAAATTACAATCTCATATTTTTTTTAAACAAACATGGTGTGCAAAAGCATCACTGCAGCACAAGGCATCCCGACTAGGTTGGCACCCCAAGTGCTCAATCATATGCAGCACCCCATTAAAATCTCATTATTCTTATCTAAGATCAACAATATTACAAGATAGATTAAATGAATTAATCATATTATATATTAAGAGTGATATGCCAGAATTACCTGATTAACATTGATAAATATATTTTAAGAACAAAAAGTTAAAAAATTAATTAATATGAAGATTTATAATTTATATTATATTCTCTTTAAAAGTTTTGTCTAAGATCAAAAAAAAATTTAGAGACCGCCCTAGCTATATGTGTCACCTGTAACACCCCCACTAGGTATTACTACGTAACACATGCGGAATTTAAATTAAAAGGATAATTTGTTGGTTGCTTTCGGAAAATAATTTATATAAGTACATAAGCGTCTGAAATTGGGTATAAAAATTTATCATGACTCCAAACCTAAGCCTTGATCGGCACACCGGCTTACAATACTAGCCAGGCAAGCCTATTTAATTTAGAGATATACTTGAATAAAAGCTAGTATTTTTACAAAAATTTTGACAGAGTCTCCTCTGTAATTTGAACATCCCAGGTAAAAGAACACCTGCTAAAATAATTAAATTTTCATTCTAGAATTCCAGTTACACCAACTACAACCAAACAGTAATATGCTAAAAATAGTTACATCAATAAGCTATACATGACCAAAAGGAAAAGCTCAGGTTTTCATTCAAAAGAGATGCTCCCCGAGCCATAAACATTCCATTTTAAAATAAAGGCTCTCTGAGCCATACTCATACATACTATCAAAAATCTAAGTCTCAAACCCTACGTTGGTCATTCTAAAAGTTATTCCTGAGGAAAACTCACATGGTCATTCCACAGTCAAATACTTCATCAAACAACTGGATCTAAGTATCTGAGTGACTTAGGAAGACTCATCTGCGCCATGTGTACTAAAGTACACATAGTACAATAGCGAACTAGAAGAAACCTGATATATCTGTAAGGGTGAGATGCCGACAAATGGATATATCACACAACAACCATATACATGATACATACATCACCTCAGCACATTAACATTTGATTATTATTCAGAGATAAAATAACAAGTGTTATATCAGTGGGTCTCATACCCGAACAATCAGTTTTATAAAGAGAATGCATGACACTTCAATCACCAGGCTATAATCTTAATCTCACGAGATACCAACACCGTTTTAGCATTAAGAAAGAAAGAGTTGATCAGGCTCAAACGCCACGTTTGGCAAGTTGTCTCCGTCACCTCATGCACCCGGATCAACATCATCACGAATCCCTTATAACAGCCATTCAGATGTATACCTCATCGAATACCACATCTTAAGCGGGTATTCGGTTAACTCAAGAACGTCTTCTAAGGGGAAATGCATATGAATAAAAGACTTTTCATTATCTAGACTTTTCATTATGTTCACTCTTTTCAGTTGTCAAAGCCCAAAGCTAACGACTATTCACAATTTTCATTACTTGAAAATCAATAAAACAGGATACGCAGTTCGAGTGCTCAATCACAACACCTTAGACCGATGCAGTAGTCGAAGGTTGTGGTCGTAGAAATAATTATAATTTTATCTATGTTTTATTTCAACAGAATAAGGACTCCAAGCCCATAACAAGGAAATTAGGACACATAGTCTTCAATTCCAAAATTAGGACTCTTATCCCATAATATCATGATTAGGACCCTTGGTCCATAATTCTTGACACGTATCCCAGATCGCATGCATATAACTGAATACTAGAGGCGACGTCTCGCGAACTAGTATTCTCTTTCACATATGCTTACTTTTCGCTCAATGAAAATCAAAACCAAAACAAAACCTCGTTCACTTATCCAAGTAACCAGAAAATTTCTAAATCATTTAGGAGAAAATATTTTCTTTTACAATGTCTTTTATAAAACATTTGGAAATTCGTTTTCCTTTGAAATCCTTGATGGAATAAAGTCAAATATTTTCAAAGGGGTTTTTCCTTCATGATACACATAGTTCGAAAAAGGTTTTCTCTCGTACAAACTTTGGATCACAAAAATGGTAGTTTCTATTGACTTAAAAACACTTCAACATTTCTTTTCAAAACTAGAATCTCGTTCTTTTGAAGTAAGCGTTTTAAACAAGGATCTTTTATAAATGAAACCAATACTTTCAAACTTCTATTCAAGGCTTATTAAGGCTTTTAATCCTTATAATCATTGTGCACAGACTCAAGTCCGGCTTTTCAAATTTCAGCCAACAGTAATATATTCTCAACAATAATATCACAGTTAACGACAGTTCATCACATATATATACAACTCACAATACTTTAAGGCAAGTAATAATCAACTTCAACTATTAATCACAATAGTTCAAGTAAACAAGTCATTCAAGTATTTGCTCTATATCACAATAATATTCACAACACTCAATTAAACACATACACACATGCATATAGTTATTGAATATCCCTAGGCAAGCTCCCCTACCTTTGAAGACAAGTAAGGATCCTCATCTTAATTCTCACGTTAGCTCCAAGAGTGTAACTATCTACTCCATCAAGCAAGCATAGCCGTGTCAAACGTCTCAGAGAGGGAATCCAACAATGTACAACAACCAGAAATCAAGAAATAATTACTCATAATCAAACACCCACTCTAATTGGATTTGAATGCTTAATTTCACAAAATGGAGCCAATTTCAAAGAAATCAGATTTGGGGTTTAGGGTTCATAACATAATTTGGGGAAAAATTTATTTGATTTGAGAATCATGAAACTAAACTTAGAAATTATAAATTAAAAGTCCTAATTGCACTAAAATACAACCAATTTCAAGATTTGGGTAAAATGAAAAGTTGGGGTTTTCAAAATAAAATTGGGGATTTTCAACTAGAAGAGGTTATGGTGAAGTACTCACCCAAGATGTCAAGAAAAGAGGACATGGTGGCTGTTGCAATGGCCGACACGGTGGCTGGCAATGGAGGGGCGGCAGAGCACCGCAAAATAGATCTGAAACAACCATGACCCAAGAAAATGAAGACAAGCTTTTGAGGAAGAAGAAGGTGTTTAAGCTGACAAGGGAAGGGGTAAACCACCATGGAAGGTGGCAGCAGAGCTTACCTCGAGGGAGGGTGGCACGTTTCGCGCTGGAGAACGCGAGCAGGCTGCACGTTTTGTGGTTCCTCACGTCGACTACGGCACAGATCCGAGCTGCTTCAGGCAGTGGCGGTCAACACAGTGTCGCGGTTGTGCAGGGTGGCGGCGTGCGATTTGGAACAGAAAGTGGGAAGGAGAAGAAATGGAGTATGAGAGGGAGGAAGAAGAAGAAGAGAGGAAAGGAATGAAAGAAGAGAGGAAAGGGGAGGGTATCGGGTGTGATGAGGGAAAGGAAAGAGTATTTATGTTTTTAACTCAACATTTAGTGATAGGTACAAAAATGAGTGATAAAATATTGAGTCTAAAAATATACATGTTTTTGGTTTTTGAATCTAAAAATAAAGGTTGATAAATATATACTTTCGAAATTTGAAATAAAGTAGAGATTGATAGTTGAATTGATCAACTAAGAAAATCCACGGTCCAACATTTAATCTACGATTAATGTCGAACCAGTTTATTTTCAAATCTAAAATTAAATAGAATGAAAATATGGAAATGCTTTTCTCTTAATCATATTATTTAAAAAAAAATTCTATACTGGTAATAATAGTGGCAATAACATAAATTATTGTCTAGTAAGCGTGCATTCACTGAAATAAGTCAGTGCTAACGCACCCAATAAAATATTTTGAAGAGAGTAATTTAATTACTCAAACTAAACCACATAACAAAATAAACATAAACATCCAAATAAATAATTAATCTTGTGTGTAAAAACTAGGGTGTTACATCACCATCCTCCTAGCATGTATAGCTTTCCTCTTGGATACCATAAGAGGCATTGCGGCTTTTTAGGATTCAAATTTTTGTTTCCTCTTATAGGAAACCTTCTTAATCATCTAACAAACTTCTCCTTCCTTATAGTAAGACCGGTTAGGAATGCACAGTACTTTTCAATCTTTTCATCAAGAAATTCTGCAGCCAATTGCTGAATTATATGTTCATGCACCAAAACATATCTCTCATGCTCCACAGCTAATGGAATAGATGAAATTTATGAGACATGGTTCTTACTAAACTACAAATGAAATCCGTGTCATTCAGCAGTGGTCCTCTTTCAACAAACCATAAATGCTAATAGTTAGCCTAGACATTTAACCAAGTAAAAAAGTCATACAACCATTCATGTATAACAAGTAAAAAATATTTGCAGATACTTCATAACATCCTATAACCAAATTATTATGGATGCTTCTATGGTGCCTTTGATAATTTGACTGCATCAATGCAGTTTTGATACGAAGCAATAGATAAAAAACTGCAGAACCCCATGAGTGATCTGATAGGCTCTTTATTCTCGTTGTAGATATTAGAGAAGAATGGAACTTACTACTAAATCTAATGAATTAAAATGAAAGTCAAAAAAGAAAAAGGACATTCTAAGGTAAGGTCACTCTTCTTTTGTTCGAAAATGAAGAAGGAAAATAGAACAAATTAGATACAATAAAAATAAAAGACAATGGGGTTCAAATAGATATTCTTCCATATTAATTTAAAGTTGAATGAAATTAAACAACAAAGTTTTTATTCTTTTTTTTTCATATTAATTTAATTATTATTTTGATTATTTTATAATAGAAATAAAATATGTATATATATAATATAAATAATAAATCAAAATATTTATATATTTTAATCTAATTAGAATGAAAAATATTCTAATTAGATTAGTTTACTCAACTCACGAGTTGCTTGTAACACCCTGTATTTCACTGTTTTAAATAACAGTAATACATATAATTATGTTTATTAATTTATTTGAGTTCTAGCAAATTTATTTTAAATAAACAAAGTTTACCACTTAATCCTACTTGACTGTAGGAAGCTACGATTAAAATTTAGGTTGGAAAGTCAGGCGAAACCCGGCCCGCGAATTCCATTGACATTATAATAATACTGCTCAAAAGACCTAATTTGAATTCGTGAATGAAAGACTTAAGTTTATTATTTTAATTTCTACAATTCTCTATTTTTAGAATTTTTTTCAGAAAAAATAAAATAATTGACGTATTACGGGCGGAACGCGTAATCGGGTAGACGATGGAAGGGAAATTAGAGTTTCTAAGAGCCGATAGAGGGTTTATCTTAGGATTTTGAGATGATTCAAGGGAATGAATCATATTTTTAAGTCTAGAAGGTTCTACAGGGTTAAAGTGATAATTTTTGAAAATTACGCTTAAGTCCCTGAACTTTCTGTTAATTACCCTTTTGTCCCTAAATTAGTTTTTTTGTTTTTTTAAGTAAATTGGGCTAAAATACTTGTTTCTAATCTCAAATGGTCGTGGCTTAGAAGCCCAAAAATTTCTAGTTCATGAATTGATTCCATAAAACCCATTTAAGTTTCCTATCTTAAGCTTAAATGCTTAAATCTTCAAGTGGGCCCCACAACAAACAAGAAAATGAAACCAATACCAAATGTGCCAAGCCCATGCGCAAGCCCATGAGGATATATGGCTTTCTCATTTGATGGATGAATCAAAAGTTTTCTAGATTGTTCCACACTTTTGTACATCATTCTTGATTTTTCTTCAACATTCTAGATTCTTCTCAAATATTCTTGAATTGTCTTAACCTATCTTTGACTCAAAAAAATAAGCCAACAAAGTCAAGATAAGCTTGCATTAAATGTGGCAAAATCATCATCATGACACTTTATTGACAATTTGCAACTTAGTCCTTCAACTTTTGGAAACTTTGCAAATTGGTCCCTAGAAGTTAATTGCATTTGAATCCTTTAGCAAGACAACTCATCATCATCTAGAATCTTCCTAAGATAGCGCCACTATCACTATAAATACCATACTTTCACTTTTCATTTAGTTTCTTTTGCCATTTGTTTCCAAAACCCTAAAATTCATAAGTTCTTAAGTGAGTGGTTTGTGAAGCAAGTTCGTTGAATTTCCTTTGTCATTGATCTTCAAGAGGTAAATTTTAATCTTCATTCTTAATCATGTCTATGTTCTTTATCAAGTTTCTTGATTCAAGGCTTATATCATAGTTGTTCATCATTTTCAAGTTTCTAACCCTAGAACTTTGAAAAGTCATAATAAATCCTAGAAAAATCTAATGATGATGAAACTACTTTCTATATTCTAGATATCATGTCTACTATATAAATCCAAGAGCATGATGTAATCAAAAATTTCTTTCTTGAAAACCTAGCCTTGGCCGAATCTATCACATTATGGTTGGTAGAGTTTTGTTCATGTGTTATAATGTATGATCATGTATTCTATATGGCATGTATGTATACACACTCTAATCCATGTTAGTTTCTTAAAATGAAAATCTTTACTCAAAAATATTTATGTTGGCCGAACCCTAAGTGGGTGAGTTTTGTTGAGTTTTGTTCATGGTTTTCACAAATGATCTTAGAAATCAAGCTCTTAGTATGTATGCTTTATAAATCCAAGTTGATTTGTTAAACTAAGAACCCTAGCCTTATGAACCTATTGAGGCCGAATCCATGTGTAAAAGAGTTAGGAAGTTTTGAGTTTGAAACTTAGTTGTTTAGTTGCTAATCTATGATTTAGGTTAATCAAGGATCATTAATCCATGACTTAATCATGATTAGTAATTTTAGTCATTCAAAACCGTAGAGGCCGTGACTATGTATTAGGGTTTAGAATGTTTTAGTTTCTTGATTGGAAACTCTTTGGTTGTAATGGTTGAAGGTTAAGAGAGTGCGGCATTTACAAAGTATCTGAACTTCCGAGGAATCAGTAAGTTCACCAAAACGTCTTCAAGAGGCAAGAGGGGAACACCTAAGGATTTATTCGATGGCTATATGCTATTCGGTGATTGGTTGTAATTATTTGTCTGTTATTAATTATTTTAGTTGTTTATTGTTGTGTTATTTGTATCTGTGTGGTTTTAATTGTATTTAATAGTTTATCTGTAATTATATTATGATACTGTGATGCATGATCTGCCTGGGAAATATCTGTGATATTACTGTTGTTTGATGTGTGAGTAGCCTGACAGTGGTCAGTGCACAATTAAGAAAGTCGGATAAAAGCTTTAAGAAGCTTCGCGAATTATATTCAATGTTTTAACGGGAAAATATTGTTCTATAATATTAAAGGGAATTTATTTTTATAAAAATAAGGAGTTTTGGAAATTATTATTATTCTAATATTTTATTTATGGAAAAGTGAATTATGAGTCACAACGAGTGCGAAACCGTGAAAATATTTTAGTACTGCTAAATTTTACATAAGAAAACCCGGAATATTACAAAATATTCTTTTATGAAATTAATTGATAAAAATAAGTTAATCATGATTTTAGAAAATTAATTAAGTGGAAAAAGTTAAGTTTTGGCTCGAAAAGCCTTAAAAATAATATTTGACGGCAAATTTGGAAAATGTAGACGGCAAGTAGTTTTCGAAACGACGGTGCTTATTTTGAAGAAAATAAACCTCAAGTGGCTCATTGGTTTGTGAAAAACTAAGTTTGTTAATTAAGGATTTTATAATGAATTTCTACCATTGGAAAAGAAGTTTTGAAAATCAAAAGTTGATTAAACCGTGTTGAAAGTACAGTTGGACTTAGTAACCGAGACATCGGGGTACTAATGTTCTGTGTTGTGATGGACTCAGTCATCTGGACTTTGAGGGCCTATATTGTATACATGAGGTATACTGTGTTGAAACATTGAAGATGTTTTCTAGTACCACGAATCTAAGACTGGTGCATCGGTCGAGAGGTGTCGTGATTGAGCACTCGGACAGTGAGGTCCTGTGTTGTAATGAAAGTTTTAAAAGTGTTTTAAAACTATATGAGTCGTAAGCCATTTTGAGCTTCGGCAAAGAAAGATTGAACACAAAGAAAAGTACAAAACAAAAGTGTTTTACATGCATTTGGCAGACGTGCCTGCGGTTTGTGGCATAATGCATGAATTACCAGCGGCGAAAGGTAATTACGATGTGCATTTATCTCATGTGCCTAGGGAGGACATGGAGACCCCATCTTACTTGCTATTGGTGCCCTGAGTGTGGACATTAGCAATGTGTTTGGCTGCGTGCCTGGCCTTGTGTGCCTGTGTGGATGGGAAGAGGCTGCGTGCCTAGTGGCTGCGTGCCAAGTTAGCCAGTGTGGCTGTGGAGTCTGATCAACTCATATTATGTTGGGATATCTCATGAGATTAGGACGAAAATTAGATGATGAATATGAAGTGTCATGCATAATTTTTATGGATGATGTTTGGGGTGTTGAACCCATTGATAAACTGTGTGTTTATAACTATTTGTGCTTGGTAAATGCTGATGTGTTATATGATGGCTAGTATGTAGTTATTGAGTAAGATCCATGTATTGGTTTCTCACTCTTACATATTCAGATGAATCCGGACGTACCGTTGGTGCAGTCGAGGGTTCGTACGATCACTTTTGATCGTGCACAATATGGTGGTGCCTGGGAGATAAATCTTGGGGCACTCAGCGCCACCTACCATGGCCCAAGCACTGAAGTTATCAGAACAATAGAGGAAGGACCACATCAGAGAACTCATGTAGTGGAGACGGTTGAGGTATCTCTACCACTAGTTTGGCTGTACCTACAATACCAGGAAGAGCATGGAATGATGGATCCGTTACTTCAACCACAACCTCTTCAGATATTAGGACCTGAAGGACTTCCTGCTGAAGTAGAGTTAGATGAGGGGGAGGAAGATCCAGAGGAATACATGGAGGACGATCCTGAGTTTCAACCTCCTGCGGTTGATGATGAGGATCCTACTGGCGACATAATGGAAGCGGAGGCATCATCTTCAGATTCGTTAGCTATAGGCAGGGTTGATCATCATGGTCTTCCCAACGGGTTTCATTAGCTTGACCAGCTATAGGTATAGTCTTGGGGTAGCGAGTCTTGACAGTTTTAATTTGGCTTCTGAGAGCCATTAGTTTTTGAAATGGTTCTGAACTACTTGTTGCTGATATGTATATATCTCTATCTTATTTGCTTAGTTTGATGGAGAATAGCCTGTATTTATAATGGCTCTTTTGTTATCTCCTAATATAGGTGTTGTGTATGTAAAAGGTGAAGTATATATGTAGGTGTACATATATGTTGTTGTGTTTATATTGGTACTATGTTTAAATAAAAAAAATTCAGCACTATTTTCGTATAGAGATAGTTACTTAAAAATATATTTTCCGAAAGTAACCAGCGTTATATAATTATATTTCCGCTTTTGGGTATTAATATGATAACCCTAGAGTAGGGTGTCGCATTGCTCGATAAATCTGTTGATTTCGAATCACATGACAGGATGGGTAGATGTCACAGATGATGTATTGATTTCTTACCTATGTCACTATATTTTTGTTCGTCTGTAATGATTTATTGTATTGATGAATCAAAAATTTTCAATTGTACCTTACAAGCGGTGTTTTTGTTTATCTTCGTATTTTTTCCCAAAAATAAATGGAAACTTAAGGAAATGCTTTATAAACATATGTATGTATAAAAAAAAGAAAATATTTCATTTAGCTTCTTTATGCCCACTATAACTAGTTATTTTGGTTTTCTACTAGCAGCTTTAACTATAACCTCAGTTCTATTTATAAGTCTTAGTAAAATACGACTTATTTGATTTGAATTTTTTTGATATTCTAGATATTCTATAGTTCCTTAACGTGTCCATTTCCAATTCTTGGTCGTACAGATTAATATTTAAGAATAGATATTTCCTCCCCTTTTCCCTTTCAAACAAATTCAAATGATTGAAGTTTTTCTATTTGGAATCGTGTTAGGTCTCATTCCTATTACTTTGGCTGGATTATTTGTAACTGCATATTTACAATACCGACGTGGTGATCAGTTGGACCTTTAATTAATTAACATCTCTTTTGTTTATTGACCTCCTATTTCTTTGTTTTAATCCTAATCCCCAGGAGGTGTCAAATTCAGACTTTAGTTTAGACTGCTGTCCAAATATTTCATTTCAGTGTCATTCTCGATCTAACAAGAATGGAATCACGCTCTGTAGGATTTTAACCTACGACATCGGGTTTTGGAGACCCGCGTTCTACCGAACTGAACTAAGAGCGCTTTATTCTCATAAATAATAAATAATTAAAAAAATATTTTTTTATGAGGCCCCAATACATCTTTCAGACATATACAATACAATATCAATATATTGTATTGTATATGTCTGAATCGGTCTCAATTAATCCCTTGTTACTGCTCATACAGATGATAAGTCGATAAGTAATAGTTAGAGATAGGGATGACAGGATTTGAACCCGTGACATTTTGTACCCAAAACAAACGCGCTACCAAGCTGCGCTACATCCCTTTCAATTGGTTTCTAGTGTCATTGTAAAGAATCTTTGTCTTGTTTTCCATATTTTTCTTTTCTCTGTTGATATATATATATATATATATATATATATATATATATATATATATATATATATCAATTATTCTGCCATTTTTTCTTTCTTTTTAGTTTCCTATTCTATATTATAAGGAAGGATATGAAAAATAAAAATATTTAATTAACTAAAAAATAGAATGTTTAGAATATAATAATAATTAGAATATAAAAAAAAAGAAAGAATATAAATGTATGAAAAAATAAATCAATTAAATAAGAAATTTCCCGAAACTAAACCGGAAAAATATTTTTAGGGAACGCTCGAGCAGAAATAGACTTCTTTTTTTGTAAAAAAAATATATCTAAAGAATCATTGTCCATTTCAATTTGAATTAGGAATTCTGCCAACAAATACAAGTGGTTATAAATTAAATGACCATCTGATCATATTCTTCTATGTGATTGTGTATTACAAATTACAATAAAGAAAAGAATAAAAAGAAGGAGGATTTTAAATGAGAGATCTAAAAACATATCTCTCCGTGGCACCAGTGATAAGTACTCTATGGTTGCGGCTTTGGCGGGTCTCTTGATAGAGATCAATCATTTATTCCCAGATGCATTGATATTCCCTTTTTTTCATTCTAGTTATTGGCACATGAAGGGTTGAAGAAGATTCGAGATCCAACCCCATATCTGTGATTAATCCTTTTCTTATCTTCTTTTTTTATTCTTTTTTTTCTTTAATTCTAATATAATAAGTTAGAAAAGAGAAACAATAAAGGTGGATTTGGCCTCAGCGAAACTCGGAATCTGGCCCAAGCTGAAATGAAATTGAATTAAAAATTTTCAATTATTGAAAATTTTTAATTCAATTTCATTAATAATAGAGTGAGACCATAGTGGAAATGAAATGGCTAGGGCGGAGGCAACAATAGTATACAAGATACTTAAACGAAAACTGAAATATTGCACTGCGATTCGAATTATCAACTTCTACTTTTTTCGTTCCTTTCTTCTTCTTCAAATCCAAAAATTGAAGAGTTAAGTGAATCAAAAACCCAAAGGAGGTTCATGGCCAAGGGTAAAGATATCCGATCCACGGTTATTTTGGAATGTACCAATTGTGCTCAAAATAGTGTTAATAAGGAATCCACTAGTATTTCTAGATATATTACTCAAAAGAATTGACACAATACGCCTAGTCGATTGCAATTGAGAAAATTTTGTCCCTGTTGTTACAAACATATGATTCATGCAGAGATAAAGAAATAGATAAAATTGATCGCTTCTGTGTTACCCTTCCCCTTCCAAACAAAGGGAACATGAAAAAAATGACCTATTTTTCATATTTATTCTATAAATATATATATATATATATATATATATAACATAACAACATATATATATAGTTTATATAAATATAAAGTTAGGTAGTAAAAATAGAAATAAAACAAAATAAATCTTTTTTTGGAAGAACTGGGATTTTAGGGATAGAAATAAACAAACCATGGATAAATCTAAGCGACCCTTTCTTAAATCCAAGCGATCTTTTCGTAGGAGTTTGCCCCCGATTCAATCGGGGGATCGAATTGATTATAAAAACATGAGTATAATTAGTCGATTTATTAGTGAACAAGGAAAAATATTATCTAGACGCGTGAATAGATTGACCTTAAAACAACAACGATTAATTACGATTGCTATAAAACAAGCTCATATTTTATCTTCGTTACCTTTTCTTAATAATGAAAAACAATTTGAAAAAGGTGAGTTGACCACTAGAACTACTACTATCAGTCTAAAAAAAAAATAGAGTTACTCTTCAATTGAATTCAAATTTGAATCTAAACTCAAATCAAATGTGGATTGATGTTTTGTTCGAAAACTACGACAACTGATTACAGAGTGGATCATTCGGACCTTTCAATTCATAGATGTGGATCTCGGACCTATGAATGGGGATACTCCCGAAACTCACAAAGAAAAAAGGAAGTGAGTTAGACAAAAAGATAAAAAACTTGGACAAAAAAAGAAGTAACTTGGACAAAAAGAAACAAAGTGACTTAGACAAATCTTTTTTGTCGATAACCTCAGACCAATCAATTGAATATTGATTAATACATAATCGATCAAACACTACTTGAAAACGGCTATTCTGCTCAGAAATGAAATGTTCCAAATGTTCCTGGAAATTCTTGCTCCCATTGGACCATTTGTATCTATATGTATTAGGATCCCGATTCATGGATCTCTCAGTTCGTGAAATCAAAATAAGAGGATCGAACCATTTCTTCTGACTCTTTTTCAAATTTGATAAATATTGGTTGATCGTGTATTTCATTATAGTTCTATGATTCCGAGTATCATTTCCAATTTGGTACCTTTGAATTCCATATTCGAAGTTGTGATCGAATCGATTCAATACATTTCTTATGTACCCATAGGTGCTATATTGGATTTGAATCAGATTTCGGATCAATCTATATTGATTGACTGCCTCCATTATGTTGTTGCTAGTAAATACCACTATTTTTGGTTTTGGATCTTCCAAATCATTCCCGCAAGAGGTCCAAACCCATTTTTTTATGATACTTTGATAAAAAGATTCATTCTCTTCATAACAAAGAGGAGGTAGAACCAATAAAGATTTATTTTTCGATTCATCCCTGGAGTTGAATACCTCATTCAAGAATTGTTTTTGATCCAATCCGGAGGAATCAATAGAAAAGGTAAATCCCTTATGACACACCAGATTCGGCTCGGTTATTGATAGAGTGAATAGATCTGCCATTTCTTGAAATCTCCCTTCTGATTCAAAATCGTGGTGTAACGTGTATCCCCCCATGTTCCAGTCATGGAATAGATGAAATAAACCAAAAAATGGATTTTTGTTCAAGAATGAAATCTTATTGGAACTGTCCAGTTCATCCATCGGAACCATATCACATCCCGGATCTGATGAAATAGGATGAATTGAGACGGTATTTTGTAAATACATAATTATCTTGAATATATTAGCTATTTCTTTATCTTTATTTTCCGATCGCCTGGAAAGAACAAAAGAAACATCTTGTTCTTTCTTCAACAATTTCTAATCTCTAGTGGACCTATCAGTAGGATTCGAACCCAGATGAAGTTCTGACCATCTGTCAGAGAAAAAAGAACGATTGGCTCTTGTAGGATTCCCTAGAAATTCTTCGATTTCTTCCGGAAGCAGATGAATAATCATCTGCTTCTCACGTTCCATG
>CM061063.1:96529209-96541709 GCA_030762895.1 Sophora flavescens
CAAGTCCATAAATATACTCACGAAAAATAAGTGGGTATAGGAAGTCCTGTTGGCGCGATATATCTAGTTCTAAATCTACTTGATATTCCTCCATTTTTGAAATTCAATTTTAATTTGGTCAAAGGATCAGGGATTCATTGATTCTCAAATGATACATAGTGCAATACAGTCAAAACAAGGTATTCTATATTCTAATTAGAATAAAACTAATTAGAATAAAAAATGAGTATGAATAGATACCTAGAAAAAAAGTAAAACCCATCAACGGACTCTCTCTCCTCGCTTTTTCCATCTAATTGTTCTAGGATAACACGCTAGTTAGAAATCCTTTATTTTCTCAGCCTAATCGCTCTTTTGATTTTGGAAAAAAAAAAAGATCTTTATCAATATACTCTTTCTTCTACACATTTATCGCCATCGCATAATGGCGAATAGCTAATAGTTAGAACTCATAACAAAAATCAATCAACAAATAATCTATTCGTGGCAAAAGCTTTTCCCACATCAAGCACTAATCAATTTTTAACATACAATTAGATGGGGTAATCATCATCATTCAAATTAAAAACGAAAGCTCGTTGTTTATTGTTTCCCTATAATTGGAGCCGCCAAGCTCTATCCCTTTATTAATTCAACCCCAACTGCATTTTTTTTCTTTCGATCCAAGAATTCAAACAAAAATTTTGGCCGGATCCAAATAAGAATGAAATCTTTTTTTTTTAATTCGCCATTGTATTGATACGACATGCTGCTTTTTCCATTCATTCCTTTCTGGATCAGTCATGGTTTTACAAACTCTACCGATGGTATGGACGAACTAATTGCTTCATAGAAATGTGTAAAAAATTGAGTCGCGCTTAAAAGCCGAGTACTCTACCATTGAGTTAGCAACCCTAATAAAATTTATAAAATCAGATGTGTATATTCAATCGCAATAAAAAAGCCTACGGAACGGTAACGTGAATAAATCGATCGATTTATTCATGTTCGAATTATATTTGTTTGATATGCTCTTGTCAATATGAGTATTGAAAAACGAATATAAAAGAATACAATTGAGAGAAAAAAAACAAAAACAAGCAAAACAGATTAAAATTAGAAAATGAAATATAGATTCTATTTATATATTATTAATAGATTATTTAATTTATTATTTATTCTATCTATATTATCTATTTTATTTAATTATTTTATGTTATAATTATTAAATCGAACTTCACTCAAAAATTATAGAAAAAACTTCTTAATAGTTCCCCCTGTTGTGTGAAATTCACATCGAAAAATGAAATAGTTGTTCTCTATTAAGAATCGGAAGAACCCTTTTCTTAAAATCTTGGTCTTCTTAATAAGTTTCTATTCCAATACGAAAAGAAAAAAGGGCAATATACGGGGTGGGTAACAAAAGTTATGTTATGATATTTAGTTTGATCTATGGTCCGAAACGAAACTACGGGATAGAAAAGAATACACCAATCCTAACGATCCATAGGATTCATTATGGATACAAGCTAAGAATAAGAATAAATAAAAATTTTTGTGTTATATATTTTTCTTTAAGATCTGGTACATCTAGATAACTATTTATCTATTCTATTTTAGATATTAATAAAAAAATGAAATTTAAAATACAAATAAAAGAGATATAGACATTAAATTCAAATATAATAATGTTATAATAACAAGTACCCGTTGTTTGTATTATTAAATTCGGCTCAATCCTTTTACTAAAAAAAAGGATTGAGCCTAATTTAATTGAAATGGAATTGCAATTCCATAGAACGAACGATAATTACTGGATTACAAAGTATCCATTGCTGGGAATTCAAATTTGATCTCCTTCCATACTTCACAAGCAGCTGCTAATTCAGGACTCCATTTGCTAGCCTCACGGATAATTTGATTACCCTCGCGAGCAAGATCACGTCCCTCATTCCGAGCTTGGACACATGCTTCGAGAGCTACTCGATTAGCTACGGCACCAGGTGCATTTCCCCAAGGGTGCCCTAAAGTTCCTCCACCGAATTGGAGTACGGAATCATCTCCAAAGATCTCGGTCAGAGCAGGCATATGCCAAACGTGAATACCCCCCGAAGCAACGGGCAGAACACCCGGTAGAGAAACCCAATCCTGAGTGAAATAAATATCGCGGCTTTGATCTTTTTCAATAAAATCATCATGTAGTAAATCAACAAAACCTAAAGTGATCTCTCTTTCTCCTTCAAGTTTACCTACTACGGTACCGGCGTGAATATGATCTCCACCAGACAAACGTAAGGCTTTAGCTAGTACACGAAAGTGCATACCATGATTCTTCTGTCTACCGATAACTGCATGCATTGCACGATGGATATGAAGAAGTAAACCATTATCCCGGCAATAATGAGCTAAACTAGTATTTGCAGTGAATCCCCTCGTTAAATAGTCATGCATTACAATAGGAACACCCAATTCTCTGGCAAATACAGCTCTTTTTATCATTTCTTCCCATGTACCTGCAGTGGCATTCAAGCAATGCCCTTTGATTTCACCTGTTTCGGCCTGTGCTTTATAAATTGCTTCGGCACAAAATAAGAAACGGTCTCTCCAACGCATAAATGGTTGGGAATTCACATTTTCATCATCTTTGGTAAAATCAAGTCCACCGCGGAGGCATTCATAAACGGCTCTACCGTAATTCTTAGCGGATAACCCCAATTTAGGTTTAATAGTGCATCCCAATAGAGGACGGCCATACTTGTTCAATTTATCTCTCTCAACTTGGATGCCGTGAGGCGGGCCTTGGAAAGTTTTAACATAAGAAGTAGGGATTCACAAATCTTCCAGACGTAAAGCGCGCAGGGCCTTGAACCCAAATACATTACCTACAATGGAAGTAAACATGTTAGTAACAGAACCTTCTTCAAAAAGGTCTAAGGGATAAGCTACATAAGCAATAAATTGACTTTCTTCTCCAGCAACAGGCTCGATGTGATAGCATCGTCCTTTGTAACGATCAAGACTGGTAAGTCCATCGGTCCACACAGTTGTCCATGTACCAGTAGAAGATTCGGCAGCTACCGCGACACCTGCTTCTTCAGGCGGAACTCCGGGTTGAGGAGTTACTCGGAATGCTGCTAAGATATAAGTATCTTTGGTTTCATATTCAGGAGTATAATAAGTCAATTTATAATCTTTAACACCAGCTTTGAACCCAACACTTGCTTTAGTCTCTGTTTGTGGTGACATAAATCCCTCCCTACAACTCATGAATTAAGAATTCTCGCAACAACAAGGTCTACTCGACTTAGGAGTTAATGAAACCTTTCACTTCACAGGAATCTTTCACAAAATGATCAACTAATATTATCAATTAATCTGAATGGTTCGTTAGTAAACCCACGGTATTTGATTTGCCAAATACATCATTATTGTATACTCTTTCATATGTATGGTGCAACTCAATCCTTCTTTTTTTTTGAATTGTGAATTGAAATATTGAATCTAAATAATAAGAAATTCACTCTTGACCTTGACAGTGATGTATGTTGTATATGTAAATCCTAGATGTAAAAATAGGCAGAATTCCCCCACGAAAAAATAAATAAATAGATAAAAAAAAATATACTAGGTATAAATCGTATGCTGATAAAATATGAAATAAGGGCTAATGAAATAGAAAAACTGACTTGGAAATAAAGTTAAAGTTCGAATTCCCTTAATATAGATGGTATTGTCTATAATTGTCTATAATAATAGACAAATGAAAGATTTCATCCAATGTTATATTTTTTAAAAATGACTTAGTTGAACTTGAAAATTAAATCATTGAAATTGAATAAGTAAACAATTGAATTGGTTGGATGGTACCAAGAAAATAGAATACTAACTCCCATTTATTATTGAATTAACCTATTAACTTGCTTTGTTATCGAACATTTCTCTTTTTGATTTCCAAAATTTTAGAAAAAAAATAGATATATTTTAATATGAGAATAAATCCTACCACTTCTGGTCCCCAAGTTTCTGCGCTTGAAAAAAAAAACCAGGGACATATCGCTCAAATAATTGGTCCGGTACTGGATGTAGCTTTTCCTCCAGGGAAGATGCCTAATATTTACAATGCTCTAGTAGTTAAGGGCCAAGATACTATTGGTCAACAAATTAAGTTACTTGTGAAGTACACCAATTATTAGGAAATAATCGAGTTAGAGCTGTAGCTATGAGTGCTACAAATGGTCTAATGATAGGAATGGAAGTGATTGACACGAGAGCTCCTCTAAGTGTTCCAGTCGGTGGAGCAACTCTAGGATGCATTTTCAACGTGCTTGGAGAGCCTATTGATAATTTAGGTCCTGTGGATACTCGCACAACATCTCCTATTCATAGATCCACACCCGCCTTTATACAGTTAGATAAAAAATTATCTATTTTTGAAACAGGAATTAAAGTAGTAGATCTTTTAGCTCCTTATCGCCGTGGAGGAAAAATAGGACTTTTTGGTGGAGCTGGGGTGGGTAAAACAGTACTCATTATGGAATTGATCAATAACATTACCAAAGCTCATGGAGGTGTATCTGTATTTGGCGGAGTAGGTGAACGTACTCGTGAGGGAAATGATCTTTACATGGAAATGAAAGAATATGGAGTAATTAATGAACAAAATATTGCAGAATCAAAAGTGGCTCTAGTCTACGGTCAAACGAATGAACCACCCGGAGCTCGTATGAGAGTTGGTTTAACTGCCCTAACTATGGCATAATATTTCCGAGATGTCAATGAACATGACGTACTTCTATTTATCGACAATATCTTCCGTTTCGTTCAAGCAGGATCCGAAGTATCTGCCTTATTTGGTCGAATGCCTTCTGCCGTGGGTTATCAACCCACCCTTAGTACTGAAATGGGTTCTTTACAAGAAAGAATTACTTCGACCAAAGAAGGGTCCATAACTTATATTCAAGCAGTTTATGTACCTGCAGACGATTTGACCGATCCTGCTCCTGCCACAACATTTGCACATTTAGATGCTACTATCGTACTATCGAGAGGATTAGCTGCCAAAGGTATTTATCCAACAGTAGATCCTTTAGATTCAACGTCAACTATGCTCCAACCTCGGATCGTGGGGGAAGAACATTATGAAACTGCATAAAGAGTTAAACAAACTTTACAACGTTACAAAGAACTTCAGGACATTGTAGCTATCCTTGGATTGGACGAATTATCCGAAGAGGACCGCTTAACTGTAGCAAGAGCACGAAAAATTGAGCGTTTCTTATCACAGCCCTTTTTCGTAGCAGAAGTATTTACGGGTTCGCCGGGGAAATATGTTGGTCTAGCAGAAACAATTAGAGGGTTTAAATTGATTCTTTCTGGAGAATTAGACGGTCTTCCCGAACAGGCCTTTTATTTGGTAGGTAATATCGATGAAGCTACTGCGAAGGCTACGAACTTAGAAATGGAGAGCAAATTGAAGAAATGACTTTAAATCTTTGTGTACTGACCCCAAATCGAATTGTTTGGGATTCAGAAGTGAAGGAAATTATTTTATCTACTAATAATGGACAAATTGGAGTATTACCAAATCATGCGCCTATTGCCACAGTCGTAGATATAGGTATTTTGAGAATACGCCTTAATGACCAATGGTTAACGATGGCTCTGATGGGAGGATTTACTAGAATAGGCAATAATAAGATCACTATTTTAGTAAATGATGTAGAGAAGGGTAGTGATATTGATCCACAAGAAGCTCAGCAAACTCTTGAAATAGCAGAAGCTAACTTGAGTAAGGCTGAAGGCAAAAGAAAAACAATTGAGGCAAATCTAGCTCTCAGACGAGCTAGGACACAAGTAGAGGCTATCAATATGATTTCGTAACAAGTTGGTGCATCCGAAAAAATGAAAAAAAAAAGGAACAAAAATGAAATAGAAGAATAAGAAAAGATAGAAAAAAATATATAAAAGAAAAAGGTGAGTAGAAAAACTTATTAGATACCATTGACTCTGGTATCTAATAAGTTCTACCTATACCTACTATTGGATTTGAACCAATGACTTCCACCGTATGAAAGCAATACTCTAACCACTGAGTTAAGTAGGTCATTATTTATCATCCCAACCAAACAAATAGAAAAAAAGGGGAGGGGGTGTACCCCATCTATCAGATCAATGGATTATAAATGTAATATTACTTATAAGCAATACCAACCCAATATCAATCCAATGAGATTGGATGATGTAATATTCATTCATTTTGACAAGAAATTATCTACATAATATGATATTATATGTATCAAAAACACAAGGGCTATAGCTCAGTTAGGTAGAGCACCTCGTTTACACGCGCGCCAATGTTTTTTTCAAAGGAGTCCATCATGTAATCAAAAGAGTTGATCTTATTGAAAAATCGATGTCTTACTCCATTTTTTAGGGAACAAAACAAGAGAACAATAGCCTGACAAAGGGTTGAGACGCCAGTCAAATAGAATCCATCATTGATTTGAGATATTGATAAGGTGAATACCCAGTCTATTCAATGCTAGACATAATGAGTATAGGGACCTCAAAAAAAAATTTCTCTTTTCGTCCTATCTTATGAACTTTAAGGTGTATGAAGTTTCATTTCCTATTTGATACTTTAATTTAAGTAATAAGTTGAGAGAGAATCCATTTAACTTAAGTTGATCTAAGCCAGAAGCAGACCTACGTCAGGATGATAACCCTTCTTTGAAACACTTTGGTAGTGTTCTCAGATTATAATCCAAATAAAAAATCAGAGCACAGGGAGTCATCTCCTTACTCTTTCTGTCAAGAAAAAAGATGGTAGACTAACTGATATTTGTATCAGTTAATGAAAAAAGCCCAATGCAAAAAAAATGCATGTTGGGTCTTTAAAATAATTCAAATCTTTTTGATAATAATCAGTTTGATTTGTTTAACCGAGAAGGTCTACGGTTCGAGTCCGTATAGCCCTAATATTCCTACAGATGCTAATAATATAATATTTAGTATCTAATATCTCTCATTACTAAATACTCTATACTAGTATTATAAATAATATAAATTCTATTAATTAGTAGTAGAAAGAATTTCTAAATTTATATTAGAATATTTTATTAGATAAAAGAATGCTAATATTAGTATTCTAGCATACTAGTCTAAATCATTTTTTATAAATGATTTAATTTAATAAAGAAAAACAGTTTTATAAATATTAATAGAATATAATAATTCTATTATTATTATAAAATAAATTCTATTAATATTTATAAGAATTATGAAATTAAATAGAGATTAATATAGAATCGACTAATACTAATGACTAATCTAGTTTTCTATATTTTCCACATTCATAGGAGTACGTTTATGTTTTTAATTTATGAATATGATATTTTTTGGGCATTTCTAATAATATCGAGCCTTATTCCTATTTTGGCATTTCTAATTTCTGGAATTTTAGTCCCCCCTTAGCAAAGGGCCGGAGAAACTTTCTAGTTATGAATCAGGAATAGAACCAATGGGCGATGCTTGGTTACAATTTCGAATCCGTTATTATATGTTTGCTCTAGTTTTTGTTGTTTTTGATGTTGAAACGTTTTTCTTTATCCATGGGCAATGGGCTTCGATGTATTGGGGGTATCCGTATTTATAGAAGCTTTAATTTTCATGCTTATCATAATTGTTGGTTCAGTTTATGCATGGCGAAAGGGGGCATTAGAATGGTCATAATTTTTGAATATTTAGACAATAAAAAAATCATTGAGACAGTTATGAATTCCATTGAGTTTCCCTTACTTGATCGAACAACCAAAAATTCAGTTATTTCAACTACATTAAATGATCTTTCAAATTGGTCAAGACTATCTAGTTTATGGCCGCTTCTCTATGGTACCAGTTGTTGCTTCATTGAATTTGCTTCATTAATAGGATCACGATTCGACTTTGATCGTTATGGATTGGTACCACGATCTAGTCCTAGGCAGGCAGACCTAATTTTAACAGCAGGCACAGTAACTATGAAAATGGCTCCTTCTTTAGTTCGATTATATAAGCAAATGCCCGAACCAAAATATGTTATTGCTATGGGAGCCTGTACAATTACAGGGGGGGATGTTCAGTACCGATTCATATAGCACTGTTCGGGGCGTGGATAAGCTAATTCCTGTGGATGTCTATTTGCCGGGCTGTCCACCTAAACCGGAGGCCATTATAGATGCTATAACAAAACTTCGTAAGAAAATATCTCGAGAAATCTATGAGGATCAAATTAGGTCTCAACGAAAGAATAGGTGTTTTACTACCAACCACAAGTTTTATGTTGGACGCAGTACTCATACCGGCAATTATGATCAAGGATTATTCTTTCAACTACCATCTACTTCTGAGATATCCTCTGACACTTTTTTCAAATATAAAAGAATTCAGGATCCTCCCACAAAGTAGTGAATTAGATAGGATAGGATCCTTTTGTACAAAATGCAATAATAAATAGCAAGTCAATCTTCAAAAATTTCACTGGAATGGAAATGTAAAAGACTTATACAAAACTTATACAAAGTATACATGAGAAATAAAAAAAATGCAGGGTCGTTTGTCTGCTTGGCTAGTCAAACATGGACTAGTTCATAGATCTTTGGGTTTCGATTACCAAGGAATAGAGACTTTACAAATAAAGCCCGGGGATTGGCATTCCATTGCTGTCATTTTATATGTATATGGTTACAATTATCTACGTTCCCAATGTGCCTATGATGTAGCACCAGGAGGAATGTTAGCTAGTGTGTATCATCTTACGAGAATAGAGTATGGTATAGATCAACCAGAAGAGGTATGCATAAAAGTATTTGTCTCAAGGAAAAATCCAAGAATTCCTTCTATTTTATGGGTTTGGAAAAGCGCGGATTTTCAAGAAAGAGAATCTTATGATATGTTGGGAATCTCTTATGATAATCATCCGCGTCTGAAACGTATTTTAATGGCCAAAAGTTGGATAGGATGGCCTTTGCGTAAAGATTATATCGCCCCCAAATTTTATGAAATCCAAGATGCTCACTAAAAGATAAAACGAAGAAACTAATCCGCATTTCTCCAACCCCAGATATTTCATTTAAGAAATATCTGTACATTGTCTTATAGATCAGACAAAGTAATTGAAAAAAAAAATCAAACCGAATAATTGAGGTCTCATTCATATATTATTATGGAAGGGAGAAATAAACAAATTAGGGTAGGGATTTATTAAGATTCTCAAATTTGAATGATACTTCTTAATTATACTTATTTCGGATGGGGCGAGCCAATAGGATGAACTGAAAAAGTTCTGCATCATGAACTATGTAACGTGTACATCAACATCAATTATCGGGCCGCTAAAAAAAAAGTAACATTAAAAGTAAAGGAGATGGAGAAAATAGAAATATTAAAGCAAAATAAAAAGAAAAAATACAAAGAAAAGGGTCGGATTCTATTTGTAATGTATCTGATAATGTATTTGAGATGCATTTTATTTTAACTATTCCCACTCCTAAACTTCCCTAGATAGACTATAGATTTTTCTTTTTTTTTGGTGGGGGGGGGGGCAGAAATATAAAAAGGACACAAAATAAAATGTAAGTCTAAGATCTAATCCTTATCGCCTCCCGCTCCCGATTCGTTCTATAAAACAATCGCAAGATAGCCGAGTCAATTAATTATTTGACTAGAGGTTGCCGAATAGAATTATTTAAATAAAAAAATAAGAAATCCAATTAGTTATTCAATCTAACTAATATTAAAGCGGGAGCGATCATATATATACTTTCATGAGTCTGTATACAAGGTTTCTTCCGCCCCTTCCCCAACTAAAAATGGGATTAGATTAGAATTTCGTGTCCGACCTATCCCTTTATCCAACTAATTCAAGACCCGGTCAGTAAACGGACACTGCAGTAGTAGTAGAGTGAAAGAACTATCATTTTAAGATTTATCGCTTCCTTTTCACTACTAGAATCTTTCCTTGAATCCGAGACGACACGATTTACAACATTTTTTAGAGAACAAACCTAGTTTCTAAGCATCAAACAAGTCTCAAGAGTCCTTTTACCCCGCTTGGCTTGCTTCTGTTTGAAAAAATGTCAAGTTTTTTATCAGCAAAACGGAATAAACTATTTCAATTCTCTTGTTGATCAGGCGACACCCAGATTTGAACTGGGGAAAAAGGATTTGCAGTCCCCCGCCTTACCGCTCGGCCATGCCGCCAAAACGATACAAATAAATAAAATATATATGATAAAAAAACCCCCCCCCCCCCCCCCCCCCTTTTATGTTTTCAATTGAAAACAAAAAAAGTGCACCTTCAGTCACAAAAGACAAAATTTTAGGAGAAACTAGAACCGTTAAGTTAACCTATTCATTCCTGAATTATTCTTGAATTTTACTCTAAAATCGTTTTTTCTTAGTGAAATAATAAGGAATTGATACATAACTAATAAATATCAATATTGCTTTTTTATTGAAATTGAAAAAAAAAATCTCCTCAATTTACATTTAAATTATAACAACTGTCAGTATATGTAAACCCTAGAACATAAATTGAATTGATTACACGAATCGGATCTAATCGGGTATCTTATCCATATATAATATCTATGCTATATGGAATTCTACCCTATAATGGAATTTTCAAGATGGAATTTTCATGAAACTATCGTGCTTGATTTTTTTCGGGTATCCAATCGAATTGGAATATGTAATATCATAATAATGGAAGAAATGGAGGAAATTTTTTAGTTTGATATTCTTTTAAAAACTCCACCTAGACTTCTGGAGTTTTTGAATTTGTTTCCATTTATAATTTATATTCTATTTATTCCTCTTTTCATAATAGGTATTTCATACACTGAGTTAGGTAAAATTTCATGTGATTCAATATAAAAAGAACATAAATTCCATTATTTCTAAATCTATTCATGTAATTCGATGAAGAATGACAGCAAATCGTGGGATATTTTCTATAAAAGAAATGGGCAAATTGAAAATGCTAGGGGGTGGAAATGAAGAAATGTCTACAATACCCGGGTTGAATCAGATACAATTTGAAGGGTTTTATAGGTTCATTGATCGGGGCTTAACAGATGAACTTTATAAGTTTCCAAAAATTGAAGATACAGATCAAGAAATCGAATTTCAATTATTTGTGGAAACATATCAATTGGTAGAACCCCCGATAAAAGAAAAATATGCCATATATGAATCACTTACATATTCCTCTGAACTCTACGTATCCGTGGGATTAATTTGGAAAAGCGGTAGAGATATCCAAGAACAAAATATTTTTATTGGAAACATTCCTCTAATGAATTCCCTGGGAACTTCTATAGTAAATGAAATATACAGAATTGTAATCAATATATTGCAAAGCCCTGGTATCTATTACCGGTCAGAATTGGATCATAACGGAATTTCGGTCTATACTGGCACCATAATATCAGATTGGGGAGGAAGATTAGAATTAGATATTGATAGAAAAGCAAGGATATGGGCTCGTGTAAGTAGGAAATAGAAAATATCTATTCTAGTTCTATCATCAGCTATGGGTTTGAATTTAAACGAAATTCTAGAGAGTGTTTGCTACCCTGAAATTTTCTTATCTTTCCTTAATGATAAGGAGAAAAAAAAATTGGGTCAAAAGAAAATGCTATTTTGGAATTTTATCGACAATTTGCTTGTGTTGGGGGAGATCCAGTAGTTTCTGAATCTTTATGTAAGGAGTTACAAAAAAAAATTCAACAAAGATGTGAATTAGGAAGGATTGGTCGACAAAATATGAACCGAAGACTGAATCTTGATGTACCTCAGAACAATACATTTTTGTTACCACGAGATATATTGACAACTGCGGATCATTTGATTGGAATGAAATTTGGAATGGGTACACTTGACGATATGAATCATTTGAAAAATAAACGGATTCGTTCTGTAGCAAATCTCTTACAAGATCAATTTGGATTGGCTCTGGTTCGTTTAGAAAATATAGTTAGAGGAACTATATGTGGAGCAATTAGGCATAAATTGATACCTACTCCTCGGAATTTGGTATCTTCAACTCCATTAACAACTACTTATGAATATTTTTTTGGATTACATCCATTATCTCAAGTTTTGGATCGAACTAATCCATTGACCCAAATAGTTCATGGGAGAAAATTGAGTTATTTAGGCCCTGGAGGATTGACGGGGCGAACTGCCAGTTTTCGGATCTGAGATATCCATCCTAGTCACTATGGACGCATTTGTCCAATTGACACGTCTAAAGGAATCAATGTTGGACTTATTGGATCCCTAGCAATTCATGCAAGGATTGGTTATTGGGGGTCTATTGAAAGTCCCTTTTTTGAAATCTCTGAGAGATCAAAAAGAATAAGGATGTTTTTTTTATCACCAAGTAGAGATGAATATTATATGGTCACGGCAAGAAACTCTTTGGAACTGAATCGAGGAATTCGGGAGGAACAGATTGTTCCAGCTCGATACCGTCAAGA
>CM061063.1:96549209-96551709 GCA_030762895.1 Sophora flavescens
AATAAGAAATGCCGATCTTTGATAATTTTGTCATCAGCTAATTGTTTTCAAATGGGATCATTCAACGATGTAAAATATCACAATGGGCTAAAAAAGGGAATTCATGAAATTAAAAGAGATCCTTTAATTCCAATTAAGAATTCGTTAGGCCCTTTAGGAATAGCCCGTCAAGTTGCAAATTTGGATTCCTTTTATTGTTTAATAACTCATAATCAGATCTCGATAACTCCAAATTTGCAACTTGACAAAGTAAAGGAAACTTTTCAAGTATTGAAATATTATTTAATCGACGAAAACGAGAGAATTTATAAGCCCGATCTATGCGGTAACATCATTTTAAATCCATTCCGTTTGAATTGGCATTTCTTTCATCCTAATTATTGTGAAAAAACATTTACAATAATTAGCCTTGGGCAATTTCTTTGTGAAAATTTATGTATAGCTCAAACGAAAAATGGACCACACCTAAAATCGGGTCAAGTTCTAACTGTTCAAATTGATTCTGTAGTAATAAGATCGGCTAACCCTTATTTGGCGACTCCAGGAGCAACTGTTCATTGCCATTATGGTGAAATCCTTTATGAAGGAGATATATTAGTTACATTTATCTATGAAAAATCGAGATCTGGTGATATAACACATGGTCTTCCAAAAGTGGAACAGGTATTAGAAGTGCGTTCGATTGATTCAATATCGATGAACCTAGGAAAGAAAGTTGCCACTTGGAACGAGCGTATAACAAGAATTCTCGGCATTCCCTGGGGATTCTTGATTGGTGCTGAACTAACTATCGTGCAAAGTCGTATTTCTTTGGTTAATAAAATCCAAAAGGTTTATCGATCCCAGGGAGTGCACATCCATAATAGACATATAGAAATTATTGTGCGTCAAATAACATCAAAAGTCTTGGTTTCAGAAGATGGAATGTCTAATGTTTTTTCACCCGGTGAACTAATTGGATTGTTGCGAGCTGAACGAACGGGGCGTGCCTTGAAAGAAGCGATTTGTTACCGAGCTATATTATTGGGAATAACAAAAACATCTCTGAATACTCCAAGTTTTATATCCGAAGCGAGTTTTCAAGAAACTGCTCGAGTTTTAGCAAAAGCCGCTCTCCGGGGTCGTATCGATTGGCTGAAAGGTCTGAAAGAGAACGTTGTTTTAGGGGGAATGATACCCGTTGGTACCGGATTCAAAAGAATAATACACCGTTCAGGGCAACATAACAAGATTACCTTGGAAACAAAAAAAAAATAATGCATTCGAGGGAGAAATGAGAAATATTTTATTCCACCATAGAGAAGTTTTTGATTTTTTCATTTCAAAAAATTGATGCGATACATCAGAGCAATCATTTCTAGGAGCGGATTCATCCCTTTAATTTAAATGCAGTCATTTGATTTGGTAATAAAAGATAATAAAAAAAATTGTGGGGCTAAATGACAAAAAGATATTGGAACATAACTTTGGAAGAGATGATGGAAGCAGGAGTTCATTTTGGCCATGGTACTCGGAAATGGAATCCGAGAATGGCACCTTATATATCTGCAAAGCGTAAGGGTATTCATATTACAAATCTTACTAGAACTGCTCGTTTTTTATCAGAAGCTTGTGATTTAGTTTTTGATGCAGCAAGTAGAGGAAAACAATTGTTAATTGTTGGTACTAAAAATAAAGCAGCTGATTCAGTAGCGCGGGCTGCAATAAGAGCTCGGTGTCATTATGTTAGTAAAAAATGGCTTGGCGGTATGTTAACGAATTGGTATACTACAGAAACGAGACTTCATAAGTTAAGAGACTTGAGAACGGAACAAAAGACGGGGAGACTCAACTGTCTTCAAAAAAGAGAGGCCGCTATGTTGAAGAGACAATTATCTCATTTGGAAACATATCTGGGCGGTATAAAATATATGACAGGGTTACCCGATATTGTAATAATCGTTGATCAGCAAGAAGAATATACGGCTCTTCAAGAATGTATCACTTTGGGAATTCCAACGATTTGTTTAATCGATACAAATTGTGACCCGGATCTCGCAGATATTTCGATTCCAGCTAATGATGATGCTATAGCTTCAATCCGATTAATTCTTAACAAATTAGTATTTGCAATTTGTGAGGGTCGTTCTAGCTATATACGAAATTCTTGATTAATAATAAGAGAAAATAATAATATAAAAAATGTTGGGTTGGGGGAATTCAGAATTCATAAGATTTATGGAATCGGTTACTATACTATTACTAAATTTTGCCAAAAAGAAAAAGACAAAAAATAACCGGAAATATTATGTGATTAGTCGGTATTCAAAAAAGAAAGGTTAAGTAGACAAGTCAAAAAGGAGATAGTTGAATCAAAATAATTCCTTTATCAAGTTTTCTATTTCTTTTAGAGGTCAGAGCAATATGAATGTTCTATTATGTTCCATCAACACATTAAAAAGATTATACGATATATCTGCTGTGGAAGTAGGTCAACATTTCTATTGGCAAATAGGGGGTT
>CM061063.1:96554209-96566709 GCA_030762895.1 Sophora flavescens
AATACAAAAATGGTTTCAAAAAAAAAAACAAATTTTTTCGATATAGAACACTCATGTCGATAAAATGGCTTGAATCCTCTTTACGGTAAAAAATTGGAAAAATGGGTGTATTTAATGCCACCCCCCTTTTTTACAATGCAGAATCGATGACCTATGTTATGTATAAATTAATAAGAATTCTTTGGATTTGAAGAAAAAAAACAACTTTGCTGACAATTATTTATTGGGTCAGAAGAGTCCTCCGAATAGTCTGGTCTTGTATTAGTAATTCTTGTAGTATTACTAATTCTTGTATTAGTAATCAATTTCAATATTTTTTTAGAATATAAATAGAGAAGAGAGGATAGGCTCATTACAAAAAAAAAGATTGGGAAATTTCCCATTAAGTAATTGAGTGTGAGAGCCAAATGAATCAAAAGATTCATGTTTGGTTCGGGAAGAGATCATAGACGTTTTGAAATGAATGGAAATAGAATCGACTTTCATTAAGTAATTTATTAGATAATCGAAAACAGAGAATCTTGAAGACTATTCGAAATTCAGAAGAACTACAGGAAGGGGCCATTGAACAGTTGGAAAAAGCCCGGGCCCGCTTAAGGAAAGTCGAAACGGAAGCAGATCGGTTTCGCGTGAATGGCTATTCTGAGATAGAACGAGAAAAATTAAATTTAATTAATTCAATTTATACGACTTTGGAACAATTCGAAAATTACAAAAACGAAACCATTCGTTTTGAACAAAAAAGGGCGATTAATCAAGTTCGACAGCGGATTTTCCAACAAGCCTTAGAGGGAGCTCTAGGAACTCTGAATAGTTGCTTGAATAACGAATTACATTTACGTACTATCAGTGCCAATATTAGCATATTTGGGGCGATGAAAGAAATAAAGGATTAGTCCTTCTACTATAGTATAGAATATAGGCAAGGCATTATTTTTCTTCTAAAAAGAATTAAATTAAGAAATACTCATGGTAACCATTCGTGCAGATGAAATTAGTAAAATTATCCGTGAACGTATTGAGCAATATAATACAGAAGTAAAGATTGTAAATACCGGTACCGTACTTCAAGTAGGCGACGGCATTGCTCGTATTTATGGTCTTGATGAAGTAATGGCGGGTGAATTAGTGGAATTTGAAGAGGGTACTATAGGCATTGCTTTGAATTTGGAATCAAATAATGTTGGTGTTGTATTAATGGGTGATGGTTTGATGATACAAGAGGAAGTTCGGTAAAAGCAACAGAAAGAATTGCTCAGATAACAGTAAGATACGCTAATTTGGGTCGTGTTATAAATGCCTTGTCTAAAGCTATTGACGGAATGGTTGAAATTTCAGCTTCGGAATCTCGGTTAATTGAATCTCCCGCTCCCGGTATTATTTCGCGACGTTCCGTATATGAGCCTCTTCAAACAGGACTTATTGCTATTGATTCGATGATCCCTATAGGGCGTGGTCAGCGAGAATTAATTATTGGGGATAGGCAAACGGGTAAAACAGCAGTAGCCACAGATACGATTCTCAATCAACAAGGACAAAATGTAATATGTGTTTATGTAGCTATTGGTCAAAAAGCATCTTCTGTGGCTCAAGTGGTGACTACTTTACAAGAAAGGGGGCAATGGAATACACTATTGTAGTAGCCGAAACAGCGGATTCCCCAGCTACATTACAATACCTCGCTCCTTATACGGGAGCAGCTTTAGCTGAATTTTTTATGTACCGTGAACGCCACACTTTAATCATTTATGACGATCCCTCCAAGCAAGCACAGGCTTATCGCCAAATGTCTCTTCTATTACGAAGACCGCCAGGGCGCGAAGCTTATCCGGGAGATGTTTTTTATTTGCATTCACGTCTTTTGGAAAGAGCCGCTAAATTAAGTTCTCAGTTAGGCGAAGGAAGTATGACTGCTTTACCAATAGTTGAGACCCAATCAGGAGATGTTTCAGCTTATATTCCTACTAATGTAATTTCCATTACAGATGGCCAAATATTCTTATCCGCCGATCTATTCAATGCTGGAATCAGACCCGCGATTAATGTGGGTATTTCTGTTTCCAGAGTTGGATCGGCGGCTCAAATTAAAGCCATGAAACAAGTAGCTGGTAAATTAAAATTGGAATTGGCACAATTCGCCGAATTAGAAGCTTTTGCACAATTCGCTTCTGATCTCGATAAAGCTACTCAAAATCAATTGGCAAGAGGTCAACGATTGCGCGAGTTAGTTATAAACAATCCCAATCAGCCCCTCTCACTGTGGAAGAACAGATAATAACCATTTATACCGGAACGAATGGTTATCTTGATTCATTAGAAATTGGACAGGTAAGGAAATTTCTCGTTGAGTTACGCGCTTACTTAAAAACGAATAAACCCCAATTCCAAGAAATCATATCTTCTACCAAGACATTCACTGGTGAAGCAGAAGCCCTTTTGAAGGAAGCTATTCAGGAACAGATCGAACTATTTTTACTCCAGGAACAAGTAGAAAAAAATTGATTAATAATTGAATTTAATAACTTTATAAATTCACTTTACTAATTTTATATTATCTTTGAATATTTTTTTTTTTTTATTTTGAATATAATTAATAATATAAATAGATAAATAAAAATATAATATAATTATTAAATTCGAAGAAATCGAATATAAAAAAATATAAGAAATTGGGGATTTTTTAATATTCTATAAAAAAATTCAACAAGAAAGAGGGCAAGACAAAAATTGTGTATATAAGATATACATAAGATAAGTTATTATTCTAAAAGTCTAAGCGGCTTTTGTTCACAATTCGAAAATCATTCTAAATCTTTTTAGAAATAGAGAAATTCAATTAAATATATATATATATATATATGCAAATAAATTGCTTGCGTCCAATAGGATTTGAACCTATACCAAAGGTTTAGAAGACCTCTGTCCTATCCATTAGACAATGGACGCTTTTCTTTTTTTCTTTAACTTTTAACTAAATTTAGTTAAAAGTTAAAGAAAAAAAGAATTCTATATCCTATTCTATAATAGAAAGAAAAGGATAGATTCGAATAGAATAAATAGAGAGATAGGATATAAGCGGGTAGCGGGAATCGAACCCGCATCGTTAGCTTGGAAGGCTAGGGGTTATAGTCGACGTTGATTTTTCATTTTTAACGCCTCTAATTCAAAACCGAACGTGAAACTTTTGTTTCATTCGGCTCCTTTACGGAAGAAATGGAAGAAATTAAGAGATGGACGACATGAACAAAAAAATGGACCCATATCATCTATGTCAGCCTTTCTTTCTGTATGAATACGTTTAAAACACCTTGCTTTTTAGATGATCCCTATAGAAATAGAAGAGGAATATTCTAACAATCTTTTTTTTTCTAGTTACTTCGTTCTCTATTTCTATTTGAGAGAATCTTTAGGAAAAGAAATAAAATTTCCATCGAGCTAAAAAAATGTCGATGTCTCCAGTAAACTAAAGTAATCGTTTAATAGCTATTTTGCTTCAATCTCTCCTATTCAAAAAAAAAAAACGGAAGATTTAGTTACGATTAGAAATCAACGTTCTATATCTTTCTCCATGGATCCTTTACTCATACTCAAAAAATTTGGATGATTGATCCAATCCCAAAAACTTATGTTTCATAATTTTATAATTCAATTTGTCAATTTAGAATTGATTCTTTTTGGATACAAATTACGATAATGTATAGTATTCCTCGAATCGTTCGTTGAGAGGTATAAAGGATAAAATTCCTTTAAGCAAGAAATAAAGTTTTTGATCGGGATATGAATCAAACGGAGGATCCCTTAACTATTTAGGGGGTCCATAGAACGAATCGCACTTTTACCACTAAACTATACCCGCTACAATGCAATTATTATATATAAATGGACCTTTTGTCGAACAAGGGAATCGGTCGTAATGAAGAAATAGGATCATAAACTTAATAAAAAAAAAATTAATATAAAATTACATATCATATATAAATATAAATTAATGGAGGTAGAATGTTGACATATTTTTCAAGGGGACCCCTAATGAAATTAATAAAAGATATGGCTAATTTCATTTTTGGATTTTGTTTTTTCTGAAGTTGAAGATGTTTGTTTTGATTTGACAGATACATCTCGATAAAACTACTTAATCCATAACATAAAAATGCATTGTGAAAGAATCCGCAGTTCCATTCTTTTCTTTTTTTAGATACGTTACCAGAAAAGGAGTAATAAAAAATGACATTTTGGTTCTATATCATAGGAATCAAAGAGTCTTTTTTTTGATTTATGTTTGATCATGTTTAAATAACAAGTATTTTTTTTATCAAACACATTCAACTAAACCATTGTTATCCAGGATTCATGGTAACAAAAAGAACCCGGTTAAGTACTGGCTTGGACGAGCTCGGCTGGCTCTGGCTGGATAAAAAGAAACGACAAAAAAATGGAATAAATTAGATTATTAATATTTCTATTCTTTATTATAGATCTATAATAAAGAATAGAATATAGAATAATAAATATAATATAATAAAAAAAAAAAAAAGAGATAAGATAATAAAGAGGGCTTTTTTCTGTTGGGGAGAGATGGCTGAGTGGACTAAAGCGTCGGATTGCTAATCCGTTGTACGAAATTTTGTACCGAGGGTTCGAATCCCTCTCTTTCCGCACCTTTACCTAATTCATCAATGTTACTGACCACAATGTTTCAAATAACACAAATAACAGTGGATACCTTTATTCCAACTTTCTTGGATATGGGTTGATTCTCGATTCCTAATTTCTTTCTGTAATACGAAAAATACTAGAAAAAAGTGGGCAAGGAATGAAAATCTTCCTATATCTATGTCTATGGTACATGAATGGAAAAAATCCTCGGATCAAAATTCTTGTTATTTTAGTTAGGTTTAAGCCTGACGAGAATAATATTCTACAACCAGCAATTCATTTATTTTCAAACCAACCCATTTACTATCTATTATTTGATTAACTAATCCTTTATATTGGAATGGGTGAAAAGTCAAATGGTTTGGCAATTCTTCACGGGGGGCCGAATCAAGATAATTTTGAATCAGAGCTCTAGATTTTGGTTCATCCTTCGCTGTAATGATATCTTGAGGTTTGCAGCGATAACTTGGTATATTTACCATACGGCCATTAACTAAAACATGTCTATGGTTAACTAATTGGCGGGCTTGAGGAATAGTCGAAGCCATACCCAATCGAAAAAGTATGTTATCCAAACGCATTTCAAGTAATTGTAGTAAAACCCGACCAGTTGACCCTTTAGCTTTTCCGGCGATACGAACGTATTTAAGCAATTGTTGTTCTGTAAGACCATAATGAAAACGCAATTTTTGTTTTTCTTCTAAACGAATACGATATTGAGATTTTTTACTGGAACGCGATTGGTTTCTAAGTTCGCTTCCGACTGGAGCTGTAGGCCTTTTACTAGTTAGTCCTGGTAAAACTCCCAGACGGCGTATTTTTTTGAAACGAGGTCCTCTGTAACGTGACATAAAGACTCCTTTTGAAAATTTCATAACTGGAAATTAAAACTAAACTAAATGACAAATAGGATAAATGAAGCGAAATCTACTAAAGTATTGCTTGTACTACAAACAAAGAAGAATTAGATGAATTCTATCAATATCCGAACCTTATTCTATTGTATATAGAAATATAGAATGGTAGGTTCTTTTCTTTATTTGTTCTACAGAAATCGAACTCCTCCAATTTTTTTATTCCTCAAAAATTATGTAAAAAATAAAAACAAATAAAGAAAAGCCGGCTATCGGAATCGAACCGATGACCATCGCATTACAAATGCGATGCTCTAACCTCTGAGCTAAGCGGGCTCACATAACAGAAATTGCGCGCGCATAGGAATTTTATAAGCTAAGCTACTGTACTGGGATCTTATTTATTTACTGTTTATTATAAGCTATTTATAACATAATGAATTATTACGAACACAGAAAAAGATATAGAATATTCAATATTTAATATAGCTTTGCTATTCCAGGACATAACATAAAAAAGAACATAACAATTTGAAGATAACTATTAATAGTTAATAGAAAAGATTTCGACCTATCTATTTCTCAAATAATTTATCAAATATATGTATATGTTTATCAATAAAACAATATCTTCATCTTAATTAGTTTAGTATAGTGTATAGTAAGATTTTCCTTTTTCAGTTTTTAATTCAAATAAAATATTTACTTTGTTTTTTTTTTTTTTATTTTAATAGAATCCATTTTTTATTAAAAAATTTTATTTTTATTACTAAAAATAAATAAATAAAATTCAAAAAAAAAAGAATCGACCATTCGAGTATTCTAAATTGCATGAAAAATGAGATAGGGGGGCATCTAAAATAGATAGATATTCAGTATATATCTATGTATATTGAATTGCGAATACAGAAATAATAGAATCATTTTTGATTCGACCAATATAGGAGTATCCAATAGAGTAGATAAAAGGAGAATAAATCAAATAGGAGGAAACATCTTTCAATATAGGAATCGGTATTGAATCAATTCAACAGTTCTGGCATAATTTTCATAATTAAAATGAAAAAAAAGTATACTAATGAGATCCCAATCTAAAAAAAGGGGGGATATGGCGAAATTGGTAGACGCTACGGACTTAATTGGATTGAGCCTTGGTATGGAAACTTACCAAGTGATAACTTTCAAATTCAGAGAAACCCTGGAATTAATAATGGGCAATCCTGAGCCAAATCCTGTTTTTCGCGAAACCAAAGAAAAGTTCATAAAGCGAGCATAAAGCGAGAAGAAAAAGGATAGGTGCAGAGACTCAATGGAAGCTGTTCTAACAAATGGAGTTGACGACATTTCCTTTCGCATTATATTAGGGAGGGGATCAAAGATAAACATATATATCTATATAATATACATATATGGATATGTACTGAAATATTATTTCAATTGATTAATGAAGACCGAAAATCTCTATTTGTGAATATTTATATCACAAATGAAAAGATGTGAAGCAAATCATTTCCAAGTTGAAGAGAAAGAATTCAATATTTATTGATCAAATCATTCATTCCATCACAGTCTGATAGATCTTTTGAAGAGCTGATTAATCAGACGAGAATAAAGATAGAGTCCCATTCTACATGTCAATATTGACAACAAGTAAATTTATAGTAAGAGGAAAATCCGTCGACTTTAGAAATCGTGAGGGTTCAAGTCCCTCTATCCCCAAAAAGCCTGGTTAACTCTCTAATCTAATTATTTATCCTAAATCCTCTTTTTTAATTCGTTACGTGTCTTATTCAGTCTATTCTTTTACAAATGAATCGGGGTGTAATTTTTCTTTTTCTTATCACAATCAGAAGTATTGGAATATGTAATAATATAATATATATTATACACGTACAATTTTTTATGATAAACGTTCAAATGAACATCTTATGCTTGAGCAAGGAATCCTCATATGAATGATTAACAATAATACAATACATAATGATTACTACTACGGAAACTAAAAAATAAAAATGAAAACAAAAAAGTCTTTTTTTTAGTTTACATAGATAGAGTCATTGACATATACTCAAGTAATCTCTTAAAATGGGGGGCTGGTGCGTCACGTCAAGACAAGAATGGTCGGTCAGGATAGCTCAACTGGTAGAGCAGAGGATTGAAAATCCTCGTGTCACAAGTTCAAATCTGGTTCCTGGCACACAAATTAGATAAGAACTTGTTAGATGTTCTAATTTGATTTCTTGAATTATTTCATTTCGTCAATGGTGTTAGCCCAGAATCCCTTTTTGACTCTGTACCAGCGATTCTACTAATATTATACTATTCTTAATAGTATTCTTAGTGAATAATACAAAAAAAAGATAATACAAGAAGAATTAGTGAACAATAATGAAATAATTCCTTCAGATTGATAGAGATAGGAGACAAAATTGACATGGATATAATAAGTCTTGCTTGGGCTGCTTTAATGGTAGTTTTTACATTTTCCCTTTCCCTCGTAGTTTGGGGAAGAAGTGGACTCTAATAGTATTTCTAATTGAGTTAAGGGATCAAACTGTATCAATTGGTTTTATAATTTAGGTTCTGAAATTTTTTAACTATTGAATTCAAATATATCTGCATTTCGGAATTCTACTGTATTCTAGTGGTGTAATGTATTCTAGGGATAATATAGAAATAGAATAGAAAATACTCTTTAAATCAAACAAATATTTGAATTCTTCCCATGTTTTTATTTTGAAAGTCAAGGGAATTCAAATAAATTGAATCTTATTCCTTACGAATTGTTCCTAAGATTTTTATATTGCGATGAACTGGCTCTTAGCAAAGTTATATATGGAAAATCGAGAACCGCAGACCCCCCTACTCTATTTTTTTTGTCCCCTCCTTTATTTTTTTCAAAGAGATAAAATAAAGAAAATAGTTCTGTTATTAATTATTAAGCGGATACACAATGTCTTGTCTATAGGAAACAAAATAGACCTAGTAGTTGTCTAAGGCGATATTACACGTAAGATATTGCCGTTGCCTTAGGCGAATACCCATATTACGTGTTTACCTTATCGCTTGTTTTATTTTATTATTTGTATTTTAGGTTCGAAATTAAATTGGATTTATGCTTGATTGAACTCATCTCATATCATGATTCAAACGTTAAAAATAGGTTATGGTTTTTTTTTTACCACCAATCTTTTCGAAATACGAAAAAGTTTTTCATAGAACCCCCGTCCCGGATCATCTGTCAACTATTTAATAACAACTCTATTTCATCAATTGCGTCTTCGGAATGCTAAAAAGATTACTTTTTTCTTTTTTTTTTTATAATACCGGGATTGGTTTGGTATTGAAAAAAAAAATAAATAAATTTATAAACTCGAAGCGAAAGAATAAGAGGTGTTTTTTGATTATTTCAGTGGAACCAATACAAATCAAATGGATGAAACAAAGAACAAAAAATTGGGACACTATGCTATGTACATTATATATATGGCATATAGACTCTCTATATATGAATATGAGGATATATATTCTAGATTAATCTATATTAAATCTCTATTTTTTTTTTTTTTTTTTTTTTATATATATATAGAAAGAATAAAATTTGATACACTACAATAATAGAAAGTAAAGTATGGTAGAAAGAAATCAAATCTATTTCTTTCTACCATACTATCAAGGATTTCTTTCATAGAATTCTGCTGATTCTATTCTAGTCCGACCATCCTATTTAAGACTAAGAATTGAAATCCCCTTTTTTTTATTCAACCATTGCATTGATAAGAATTAAGAAGTTATAATTAAGTAAAATTAGTCACTTTGACTTACCGTTTTTACATAAATTATAAGTAAAAGGCAGTAGGAACTAGAATGAACAGTGCAGTAGCAATAAATGCGAGAATATTTACTTCCATAATCTCTATGTTTTATTTATCTTTAATTTCCACTAAATAACTCGGGATTTGATCCCATAAAGATGATAAATCTTTCGTCGGTAAATTCAAAATGACATCTCAATGATATCAAATCGGATCAATATCATGAATAACAATATCTGAACTATCACATCAATACATCGTCGAGAATTGAATAGAATAGTATAACATAGGAAGATCTTTTATCCATACCAAATTCAAAAATCTTCTTTCTTCTTATTTCTGATGCAATCAATAATTCCTTTTCTTTTTTTACAAGTTTTTTTTCTTTCTTCGCCGGAACCTTTACTTACCTCTTAAAAAAAAAAAAGGGATGGGATCCCCGTAAGGAATGAGATTATGTTTGTTATTTTTATTCCCCTTCACACACGAGAATTGGGGTATTTTTTTGGATTTGTATCTATCGGGACTGACGGGGCTCGAACCCGCAGCTTCCGCCTTGACAGGGCGGTGCTCTGACCAATTGAACTACAATCCCAGGAAAAAGTGTACAGCATACATATTCTTAGGATTTCCCTTTCTTTTTTCATTTAAAATTCGAATCGTTGTGCTGTAACTGACACAGAGGCGGGACTTTTTTATATATTGAGATCTAAATGGATATGATATGCACTTTAGCGAAACCGACACGGATTACTCGTAATTCGTTTTTGTTATTTCCGAATCGATTTAAAAATAAAAAATATGAATCAATGAAAATAAAAAAGAGTATATTTTTTTTATTTACTTGAATCCTTTCCTTAGACTTTATACTTATATATCCTGATATGAATCTAGATCATTAGCAAGATCCGAATTTGTATTTGTGGAATACGTACGTAATAAAAAAAAAAATATATAAATAGCGCTGGGGATGTATCATATTTTGATTCTTCCGTATCAGGGTACATTGGGAATTTCCGGAGAACAGCAAATGGGTTATATCATTTCATGGTGGATCGGCAAATTATGGGGCCGAGCTGGATTTGAACCAGCGTAGACATATTGCCAACGAATTTACAGTCCGTCCCCATTAACCGCTCGGGCATCGACCTAGGAAAAATCAATTTCAGTCTTTATTGATAATCCATGATCAACTTCCTTTCATAGTAACCTACCCCCAGGGGAAGTCGAATCCCCGCCGCCTCCTTGAAAGAGAGATGTCCTGAACCACTAGACGATGGGGGCATACTTGCCCGACCGCCATTCTACTATATTGATAGTATGAATAGTTTTTTGAAATTGTCAATATAAATGATATGATTCGATCAGAAGGATCTTTCAAAATTCCATAGAATTGTTTGATTCATTGTTTTGTTAAGATTCGGTAGGTATATTTCCATTTCACACTAAGGTGGGAAATAAAAAACAATAATCAATCTGGAAATCGGGTAAGAAGGATAGGGATCAACAAGTTATTGAAAATTGTTTTTTTTTCAATAAATAAGAATTTGGTTGAGGGACAGTACAAATTGAATCCATTTATCAATGATTCGATGAAATATTTTAATTTGTGGGTCTATGTCTATGTATTAATCAAATGAATTTCGTTATGATGAGGACTTCAATTCGAATCGTGCAATAATTCAATTCATTCCATTCATTACATTGATATTTATCCAATCCAATATAAATAAACCATTTTATTAAATATATTCTATATTACTAGGTAAATCCAATTTATTGTTCCTTAATGAGTCGCTATGTGGATAAATCTATGTACATATATTCTAATCTTATCTATATAAGAAGTATATGCAGTAACAAATATATGTACTGGACTCATATTGTCTAGGTCATTATTCAGGACAGTAATTGAATCAAACAAGGCCTTTTAACTCACTGGTAGAGTAACGCCATGGTAAGGCGTAAGTCATCGGTTCAAATCCGAAAAGGGTCTTTTTTACTTTTTTTTTTATAAAACTCCAGCAGTAGTATTCCTATTTGAAGGAAGAATAGAGATATTGTTGATATTTGTAATAAAAAAACTCAGGAATCGGAAAATATCATTTGCAAATGGAATTTTGAATTCGAATAAGTTATCGTTATCATTCTAATGAGTTCGAATATAGTAAAGTAATTCTGGTTAGAAAGTGGAGCGTTTTTATTATTATATTACTTAATTAATATTATATTTGATAATAAATAATGATATCTACCTTAATTGCCAAATATTTCGATTTTTTTGATTATTCCAATAAAAAAATTTGAAAAGATTATAAAATAAAAAGTAAGTGGACCTAACCCATTGAATCATAACTCTATCCACTATTCTGATAGTCAAATTCGATAGAGATGAGATTCGAGCAGTGGATCTTTTTTTTTTAATACTTCTTTAGTTTGGACTCCGTAAAAATCTGTCGATATTTCCGATTAAATCGTCTTGTCTTGTTCCTAGAGGTTCTACAGGAATAAATTGCTATTCCCCCTCCACACGGAGGGGCTTATTCCAAGTTCCAACATACAAGTCATTTTTATTTTAAATATCGTTTATTTCCGAACACGAGAAATTAAAAAAAGATCAATTTACATTTCTATTTTTTATTTCTATAAGATAAGATATATTTATAGAAAAATAAATCCATCAAATCATGGCTTCGCATATCATAGCAAATATCTTCTTTTCATATCGATGCATACGATATTTTCGGACAATTAATGGATACGAGAAAGAAGAGACATTTTCACTTACAGTCTCTTATTCTTAAATAAATTCAATCCAATATTCAATAATATGACCGATAAATAAAAAAAGTATTGGAAGTTTATTTCTTACCTCGATCTGCAAAAAAAAAAAACATACTTGGGAGTTTTTATTTTAGTAATCTGAAAGAAAGGAAAATATAACAAAGAAGACAATAAAATAAAAAAATGTAAAATAGAAAGTAATCAAATATATGATCCTGTACCTGTAGTAGTTTCCTAGACATATAAAATCAAAGAATATATAAAACTATTTATTTTTATCAATTTCACAAACAATATTCAAGAATCAGAGATTATTTGATGAAAGGATAGGAATATGTCTTGGGAATCCACTGTGGTAGTGAGAGCAAGAGTTTTTCATTTATTTCTTGAA
>CM061063.1:96576709-96799209 GCA_030762895.1 Sophora flavescens
TCGAATGGCCTGTTCTCCGCGGTCGGAATAGGTGAGTAAATTCCTTCCCTTAGAACCGTACTTGAGAGTTTCCTGCCTCATACGGCTCAGTAGTCAATTATTTTGGTATTCCATTTTTTTTTTCTGGAGTTAACCAAAAGAAAAGAGGTGAATTACATGAGTTTCAAACTTGAATTTTGATTCATATTACTAAAGAATTTGATTCCCTTTTTATAGTTTTATCTTTTCTCCTACCTTCCGAAGAATAAAGCATCGTCATTAACACTCTGATTATAATTTTTTGAAAGGTAACTATCTTGATTTCATATATCATATATGAAAGTATATGATATATCAATTTCTATAGAATCTTTGATAAAGTTTTTTCTTTCTTATGAAGAAAAGAATTACTATCTTGGGGATCTGATACTACACCGCTGCTCAAAACCCTAGGGGATCGACTTTATTACATAAGTGGATTCCTAACTTTTCTCTCACGATATAAGTAAGCAGTTCTTATTGTATCGGTCCAAAACCTCGCTAATGGATCTTTACCGTGCTTCTTCTATCAATTAAATCTTTTATCCATAGAAAAAAAGTATCTAGGCATATCTATTTCTTCATATTTCGAATTCTTATGAAGTTTTTTTTGCTACAGCTGATAAAAATCGTTGTTTTGGACGATATATATGTAGAAAGCCTATTTTTTTTTTAGTATTTCTTAGCGGGTTTGCTCGTTCATTTCTTTTTTATTTCTATAGTGGAGATAGTCGCACGTAATGACAGATCACGGCCATATTATTAAAAGCTTGAGGTAAGAAGGGGTTTCGTTCGAGTGCCCAAAAATAATATTCCAAAGCTTTCGTATGTTCTCTATTACTTGTGTGGATAAGGCCTATGTTATAAAGTATATAACTTCGATCATAAGGATCAATTTCCAGTCGCATAGCCTCATAATAATTCTTTAAAGCTTCCGCATAATTTCCTTCCGATTGAGCCGACATCCGTTACGGTCGTCATTCAGTTCAAAGAATCTCCGTTCCAGAACCGTACATGAGATTGTCACCTCATACGGCTCCTCGTTTATGTGTTTAATGAAATGAGAAAAAATAAATACATGGAATCAAAAAAGATTGCAGTATTCTCATTATCAACTGAGCAGGGCTAGTGTTTTTACAAAAAATCTCTAGCCAACCTTCCTGTAAAAGATCTTTTCTTAACATCAATTATGTTGGTACTGGATAAAAAGATAAGGTAACTCCAACAATTTCTTTGTCCTCAACGCCGCTTAATTTCCCGGAATTAGTCACTTCAACAGTCTTCGATGGTTATATGGGTATCCAAAATACGAACGAGATGGATGTTTGTTGTCACAACAATTCTTGTTAGTCCTGATCCCGAAAGGGAAGGAAGGATATTTTTTTACAAAGTTTTCTTTGGTGTTGTTGATTTCTAAGTGTAGTGCTTCTTCCCCCTGGCCGCCGCCTATTGGTACTAGTGAAGTAGGGTTGACCTAACTACTCCATTAGGTATAGGTCTAACCTTTCGCTTAATACTATAAAAAACCTAAAATTGAAGCATATGAGGCTGCATTAATCGGGGATACACGACAGAAGGAATTAATCAATCGTTTTATTTACAAATTTCACCTTCAGCAAGCGTCGGTTTTTTCAATTTTTTTTCTTTCTCTCCGAAGAATGTGTATTTTTCCTAAGACTGGGATCGGTAAATGTAAAAAAAAAAAAAAAATAATCAAATCGCACCATCTCTGTAATAAGTGAATGCCTCTTTTTCTCCTGAAGTTGTCGGAATTATTCGTAATAAGATATTGGCTACAATTGAAAAGGTCTTATCAATAAAATTTCCATTTATCCGAGATCTAGGCATAGGCAGTAATCCATTCTATAATTTATTTATCGTGCGAGAAAATAAAATAATCCCACAAACAAAGGAATTGTAAATACCGTACGAAATAACGTAAAAACAGACTCATTAATAAAATTTGTTTATCCTACGGCCTCGAAGAAGGTTTTTTTGATAAAAACTTTTTATTTCTATTTTTATAGTTCGAATTGATTGCATGCGCCTATTCCCCAAAATGGAATATGAATTACTCACTATTCACCCGGTTTCTAGGCCATAATCATTATGCAGGAGGGAGAGATGGCCGAGTGGTTCAAGGCGTAGCATTGGAACTGCTATGTAGGCTTTTTGTTTACCGAGGGTTCGAATCCCTCTCTTTTCGTTGATGATTTGGTTTTTTTTTTTTGAACTTTTGGAGTTTCTTTTGTTTGTTTTTTCTTTAGTTTGATTTTTTTTACTTCCTCTATTTACTAGTTAAAAATGTCAAATAGATAAAATCCTAAAAATATTTCAAAATCCAGCCCAGCAAGAAAAACAAAACACAGAAAACCAAAAATATTTTTTATTCTTCACGTCCTGGATTACGTCCTGGATCGTTAGATAGGAATCCGAAGATGAAAAGAGAAACAAAGAATATAACTACCGTATAAACAAATAGTTTTAGAGTAAGCATTACAAAATCTCCAAGATAATTAATAAAAAACGACATAGAAAGAGAATAGATTCTCTTATATTATACATTATGTTTCTTTTGATACTAAGTTTCTAAGAAATGAAGTGTTTTTGAGGAAATAGAAAAACAATTCGGAAATTTATTTGTACTAAGAGTCGATCCCTTTATTACCAAAAATTTTCTTTCAAATCCACAATCTTAGTTAGGTATTGGTGGTGGACTCAAATCTAATAATAGGTAATAGGATTGGGATTTCTCAATGGAAAAAAACGTAAGAATCGGGAAATGATGAGATGGCTCAGATTTTTTTTGTCTATCCAAAAATTTCACTATTTGATTCAAGGACTCACATCGTAAGACTTATCTGAACTTATAAATTAATTGTTAAAAAAAATGTGCGAATTCTTGTTTTCTAATAAAAATTAAATAATAATAAATTCAATTCTGAATTTTTAAAGGACATTATGAAAATTATAGATCTCATCGAAAACTTACAGCATCTTGCCAAACAAAAGCTAAGAGAAAAAAGAGTAGAGGTATTACTGGCATAATATCTACAATTGGATTTAAAAAAGCGTAGGCTTCAGGTAATTTCGCCAAGAAAAAACTACTTGAATAAAGGGTAGAGTTAATACAAATACAGACCAAAATAAAGATATTAAGCATAACAAACATTTTGTTCTTTAAGAAAATTAATTGTATTTTTGCTTTTTTTTTATTTGTATTAGATATGTATAATTTTATTTTGATTAAAATTTTTAATCAATTCTATTGTCTAAAAATTCTAAATATAGATATTAATTAATAGTAATAATTATAAATTAGCAATACTAAAAAAAATGAATCAAATAAGGCCAGACCCCCCCAATCCTTCTTTGATTTGAACTTATCCAGTTCAAAATCTTTTCATTCTGAAAAAAAAAAAAGAAATCAAATCATACTTTCATACAATATCTTAATTGAATTCTATTTAATGATCAATAATTTCAGTTTAATTAAACTTCTACATCTGCGCATATTAATATCCTAGCAAGAATTTTTTATTCCATTTCTACAGATATTTTGGGAATTGATGAACAGCCAATACTAATCATAGTGTTTATTAGTGTCGAATCGAAAATGGGGTGTGGCCAAGCGGTAAGGCAACGGGTTTTGGTCCCGCTATTCGGAGGTTCGAATCCTTCCGTCCCAGAACATAATATCCAGTCATGATGGATATTTTATTTGTTTGAATACAAATTGTATATCAGAATAAAAAAAAACTTTTTTTTTGTTTTTATTGTAATCACTGTGGATAATAATTGCATAAAAAATAGATTTTATTAATATTAATAAAATCAATTTTTTTTCTAATATTTTTTTGTATTGTATCTTTTTGAAAAGAAATTTATTTTGACTATTTTATTTTATAAACTATCCAAATCGATCCAAATAGAATAGAAAATCTTTTATTCATACAATATCGAATTAATTTGAATTTTTTTGAGACTCCTTCACTTTAGAAATTGTCCATTCATATAGAAGGAAAACCTAGAAAGAAGTAAAAAGGATAGATTATTATGTATATAGATTATTATGTATAGATTGAATCAATGACTATTCCCGATTTCATATAATTGATAATTGATTGAATCAATTACATACATACCGGATCCAAACTAAAGGAATGTTATGGTAAAACTGTGTTTAAAACGATGTGGTAAAAAGCAACGTGCGACTTGAAAGACATGATTAGATTAGCTGTGGATTCTTAATCCGCTATATTTTCAAGTATATAGAAATCGGGGTGCTCCTGGCTAGACATCGTTTGTTCTGTTCCACTGGAACTCGTTGTTTGGGGGACGGGAGGGGGATTGATGATGTAAATAGTACATGATGGAGCTCGAGTTTATTCATTTATCAGGGGTTAGTGAAGATTAATAAGTTAGAACAACTTCGTAAGTCTATTTTTGAGAGAGAAATCGAAAGGATCCAATTCGAGCAAGGTTCAAAAAAAGACAAATTTGTTGGAATTGGTAAAACTAGTTCGATCAAAAGTGTATCCGCGGGAATCCATCTTCTATTTGTATAATTCTTTGAGATTGAGATGAGAAAAAGAAATAAAATGGTATGTTGCTGTCATTTTTGAAATGATTATAGATCCCGAAGTAATGTCTAAACCCAATGATTGAAGGAAAAGCTAAAAGATCCTGGAACAAGTAAATACCGTTTTAAAATTGTCTCAACAATTCGATTAATTAGAATGAAGAAAAAACAGATTCTTATAGATTCTAAAGAGGACAGGCAAGAAAAGGGGGTAGAGGCCGCTCAATAAATGAAATACTTAAGCTAAGGGTTTTGTTTTATTTTGAGTTATTTGAAAGTTATTCAATTTGAGTTATGAGGTTGTGAATCCGAGGAGTTCTTTTTTTTTCAGAAAGAAAAAGAATAAAAAAATACTTAAATCATAGTCTAATTGATTTGATGATTTTTTTTTATATATTTAACATCATATAATTTTATACATAGACACTAGTTATTTTGAATTTTCTCGAGCCGTATGAGGAGAAAACTTCTTATACGTTTCTAGGGGGGTATTGTTTATCTATATCTATCCCAATGAGTCGTTTATCGAATCGTTGCAATTAATGTTCGAGAGAAGAGATCTTCGGAAAGTGGGTTTTTAAGATCCAATTAAAGAATCAAACCTATTTTAATATTCCCGTTATTATATATTTCCTTGAACAGGGAGCTCAACCTACAGGAACGGTTCAGGATATTTCAAAAAAGGCAGGTGTTTTTATGGAACTTTCCCCTAATCAACAAACGAAATTCAATTAATGAAATAAAAAAAGAGGGTGTGGATGACTTGTATATAGATTTATAGAATTCTTTTCTCTTTTATACCCCCCCCCCCCCCATTCTCTTGTTCTATTGATACCTAAATTTTGATTTCTTTTCTTATTGTTGCCATAGAATGCGGTTTTCTATAGCCACAAAAATTGATTTTTATCGATCTTCAAAATGAACATTGTACTGGCCGAGGATATAAGGCCGAGGATTGTTAATACGACCGAGCTCACTCTTGTAAGTGGGCCGTGACCCGAACTCCCATATAGCCGAAGACTGTTAATACACTTGACACCTGAGGATAACTACTCGGGCCTATACCACAGCAGGCCACGGATGAAGATATCTCGGCCCCGAGCTATCCAGTCACAACTCACTGGGCCGAATATCTCGCTGGTCCAAATATCTCTCCGTATAACTCGGAGCCTTATCCTTATCATTATCTAACTGCAATAACAACCAGATCCTAACAAATAGGATCTCAATAACAGTCCTGCTCTAACTGTTACACGAAAATATCTATATAAAAAGGGGTCCAACCCCCTCACTTAGAACTACGTTTGCTTTGATTCCCATTTGGATACGTAGGAGCAGAATTCCAATTCTGTCAAGCTAATTCCAAAGCACTCCCACAAGACCTTCTCAGGCCGAGTATCTCCCACTTGAGATATTTGGACGGAACATTTGGCGCCGTCTGTGGGAATCGAAGCAAATTTTCCCATACCACAAACAATGGTGAGAACAAGGAGCGGGAACTGCAGGAGAGAAGAGCCAGAGAATGCCAACAACGGGGATAATGGAGAACGATCCATAGACCCAGCAATGATGGCCGACAATCCCATTATCCAAGAACTTCTCGCACAGATTGCCGCGCTAAGAAGGGAGAATGAGGAGATTAGGCGGCAGAACAGCCGTCGCGAACGAGGACAAAGCAGAGAAAGGTCCGCCTCTTCTCCTCTTGAGAGAGAGCGTCGGACAGCCGAGAACGAAGGATCCAGAAACATGCGCAGAGAAGGAGGCCCACAACTCCGGGCTTCTCATCATATTGACCGAGCAGAGGAGGAGGAATTTCCTAGGCAGGCCCCTGAACTTTCACTTCAGGCAAATAGGCCCAATGAAAGGGCCGGCGTGCGGAGGCCGAGACATCCCTTCACAAACGCCATCATGGAGGTTCCCATACCAGCCAATTACAAACCAATAAGCATTGACAGGTATGATGGCACCTCGGACCCGGAGCGTCACTTAGATGCTTTCACTACTCAGATGTACCTCTTTACCGACGATGATGCTGTTATGTGTAAAGTCTTTCCAACTACTCTGAGAGATGCTGCATTGAGCTGGTATACCCAGCTACCCCCAGCATCAGTGAACTCCTTTTGACACATTAATGACTAAGTTCAATGCTCAGTTTGCCACAAGCCGGGCTCATCAAAAAACCTCGGCCTCGTTGGTAAACTTTAAGCAAGAAAAGAACGAGTCCCTGCGTGATTTCATGGCCAGATTCAGCAAGGAGACTGTCCTCATCCGGAATCTCAGTGCCGATGTTGCACTACACACTATCTTGACTGGGTTACGGCCTGGCCCCTTCGCCAGACACTTAGCACGAAAGCCACCAACCAGTATGGATGAGTTGAGGAGAAAAGCAGCTGGATTCATTAATATGGAGGAGATTGAGGAGTCTAAGAAAAGGGACAAAACCAATGATTCTGATAGACGCGAAGGGAGAGAGAAGAGGAGGGTTGGAGGAGATAAGCAGAATTTCAAAAGCACATCGGAGCACTTGCACAGGGGACCGAAGTATGAGCACTATACCCCCCTCAATACCAACCGAGCTCGGGTGTTTGAAGAAGCCTATAACGCAGAACTTTTGCAGCTCCCCAACCGTGGCCACACGCCCCAGAATGCTGATCGACAGAAACATTGTCGGTACCATCGTAACTACGGGCATACCACCGAGGAGTGATTGGTCCTGCGGGACAAGATTGAGGAGTTGGTACAAGCTGGCCATCTCAATAATTTTGTTCGGAGAAATCACAACAATGGTGAGGGGCGTGGCAGAAGTAGAAGAAGAGGAGGTGGCCAAAGCCCAAGAAGGGGCGACGGTCGACAAAATAATGAAAGAAATGAAACCAGGGAGGACCAGAATGAAAGGCGAGAGGAGGATAATACTGTCCGAGGTGTGATAAACACTGTTTCAGGTGGATTTGCAGGGGGAGGCACGACAAGTTCAGCTCGGAGAAAACACCTGCGGGCCATTCGGGCTGTCAACTCGGTATCTGGCAAACCCCCGAGGGTTTCCCCACCGATTATTTTCTCTGACGAAGACTTCTTGGGGGTGGATCCTAATCAGGATGACCCTATGGTAATCACAGTACAGTTGGCCAACTTCTCGGTCAAGAGAACTCTCGTTGACCAGGGGAGCTCGGCGGATATTTTATATTATTCAACATTTCAGAAGCTCGGGATCCCAGAGAAATCTATTCAGCCATACGACAGTAAGCTCGTCGGCTTTGCAGGGGAACAGGTGGATACACAAGGATACATTGACCTCCTAACCACTTTTGGGGATGGCAAGGCATCCAAGACCATCATGGTCAGGTACGTGTTGGTTAACGCAGTTACATCGTACAATATCCTGATTGGAAGACCATCCTTGAATGAGTTAGGAGCTGTGGTCTCTACTCCCCACCTGACAATGAAGTTCCCTTCCAACTCGGGAGACATAGTTGCTGTCCGGGCTGATCAGAAAATGGCCAGACAGTGCTATGCTGATAGTTTGTGGGTAAGCAAACTCAAACCTACACCTGCAGAGACACTAGACAGGGGAAAAGACAAGTCTGTGAATTCTGTTAACTCTGTTGAACTAGACCCAAAAATGGACATGCAGGAGCAACGACCACAACCCATTGAGGAGTTAGAAAAGTTCCAGCTCGGTTCACAGCCCGATCAGTGCACCAAGCTCGGCGGTCAACTTGAGTCAAATTTGAAAAAGAAAATAAAGGAAGTGCTCTGTAGCAACGCTGATTTGTTCGCCTGGACCACATCAGACATGCCGGGGATTGATCCCGATTTTTTGTGCCATAAATTGGCTATCTGTCCTGAGGCAAAACCGGTAGCTCAGAGGAAAAGAAGACTGGGGGAGGAAAGGAGGAAAGTGGTGGAAGAGGAAACGACGAAGTTGGTTAAAGCCAACTTTATTCGAGAAGTAGAATACACTACTTGGCTGGCCAACGTGGTTCTCGTCAAAAAAGCAAATGGCAAGTGGTGCATGTGCACTGATTACATAGACTTAAATAAAGCTTGCCCAAAGGATTCCTATCCTTTACCGAGTATTGATAGACTGGTAGATGGTGCCTCCGGGTACAGAATTTTGAGCTTCTTGGATGCATACTCGGGGTACAACCAGATCCGAATGTATCCCCCAGATGAGGAGAAAACAGCTTTCATAACTGAGGGCTCGAATTATTGTTACCGATTAATGCCATTCGGATTGAAAAATGCTGGGGCTACCTACCAAAGGCTCATGGACAGGGTGTTTGAAAAATAGATCGGCAGAACTATGGAGGTTTATGTGGATGATATGGTCGTAAAATCTGATGACCACAATGACCACCCGAAAGATTTGGAGGAAATTTTTCAGCAGCCGAGAAAGTATAATATGAGGTTGAATCCGGAAAAGTGTGTTTTCGGCGTTCAGGGTGGAAAGTTCCTCGGTTTTATGTTAACACACCAGGGAATCGAGGCTAATCCTGATAAATGCCGAGCTGTGATTGAGATGCGAAGCCCACAAAACATTAAAGAAGTACAACGACTTGCAGGGCGGCTGGCATCATTATCCCGGTTTCTCCCCAGATCGTCAGAGAAAGCTCGGCCTTTCTTTAGATTATTGAAGAGGCCGCAAACCTTCACGTGGACCGAGGAATGCGAGAAGGCCTTCGTCGATTTCAAGGCCTTTTTGTCTTCACCACCGATATTAACTCGACCTATCCCAGGGAAAGAGTTATACTTATACCTATCAGCTACCGAGCACGCCATCAGTGCGGTAATTGTACAAGAAGTAGAGAAAGTTCAAATGCCGGTGTACTTCATCAGCAGGGTCCTTCACGATGCCGAAACCCGGTATCAAGTTATAGAAAAGCTGGTTTTGGCCCTGGTAACTGCAGCTCGGCGATTGCGTCCGTATTTCCAGAGTCACCAGGTGATTGTCAAAACTGATCACCCGATTAAGCAGATTCTCAAAAAACCCGAGTTGGCAGGTCGCATGATTGCTTGGTCGGTGGAGTTATCCGAGTTCGGCCTGAAATACGAGTTGAGAGGTCCTCTGAAAGCTCAATGTCTCTCCGACTTCGTAGCCGAGCTCAATCCGCGGCCGATAACCGAGGATATTTGGTGGAATTTGTATGTGGATGGATCCTCGAATGTCAGGGGCAGTGGAGCTGGGGTGATACTGGAAGGCCCAGGAGAGCTGATCCTGGAGCAGTCATTAAAGTTTGAGTTCAAAACCTCAAACAACCAAGCCGAATATGAAGCCTTGATAGCAGGGTTAATGCTGGCAAAGGAAATGGGGGCAAAGGCTGTTAGACGCCGAAGTGATTCACAGCTAGTCACAGGACAAATCTTTGGGGGGTACCAAACGAAAGAGCCTCAGCTTACCAGGTACTTATGTAAAGGCAATCAGTTAATTTCCAGCTTTGAGAAATTTGCTATTGAGCACATTCCCAAAGAAGAAAATACTCGGGCCGATTTGTTGTCCAAATTGGCCAGTACGAAGAGACCGGGTCAGCATAGAACAGTTATTCAGGAAACCCTCAATGACTCGAGTATCACGTTTGGGGAGGTGATGGCCAATGAGCCGGTTAACCGAGAATGGATGACACCCATATGGGAGTATTTATCCTCAGAAACTCTGCCCCCAGATCACGCTGAGGCCAGGAAGATCAGGCTCAGAGCAAGTCACTTTGCTATCGTTTCAGGAGAGTTGTATAAACGGGGATTCTCGGTACCGTTGTTAAAATATCTGACAAAGGCACAGTCAAAATATGTCATGGAAGAGGTTCACAGAGGAATCTGTGGTTTTCACTGTGGGGGCAGATCAATGGCCTCCAAGGTAGTCCGAGCAGGGTACTATTGGCCTACCATCCGAGCAGATTGCATCGAGTGGACGAAACAATGTGATGAGTGCCAAAGATTTTCCAATGTAAGTCTCACCCCACCCGAAGGACTTCACACATTAAACTTGCCTTGGCCCTTTGCTATGTGGGGGATGGATATACTTGGGTCGTTCCCTGTAGCCAAAGGACAAGTCAAGTTTCTCTTGGTAGCAGTGGACTACTTCACAAAATGGATTGAAGCAGAGCCTTTGACGAAAATTACCGCTGAGAAGGTACAAAAGTTTGTGTGGAAAAGCCTCATCTGTAGACACAGAATTCCCTTTGCAATCGTCACTGATAACGGAAGGCAGTTCGTAGATAAGACATTGCGATAATTCTATGTCAATCTCGGTGTTAAACACCATGTCACATCGGTAGAACATCCCCAGACCAATGGGCAAGACGAGGCGGCCAACAAGGTCATTCTCAGAGAACTGAAGAAGAGAGTGGGAAAATCCAAAGGGGCTTGGGCAGAAGAATTGCCGAGTATCCTCTGGGCCTACCACTGCACGCCTCAATCCACTACTCAAGAAACACCCTTCAGGCTGACATATGGAACAGACACCATGATCCCAGTTGAGGTTGGTGAGCCGTCTTTCCGACGAATGCAACATGAGCAGAATGAGAATGAAAGCAACCTAAGGGTCGAACTTGACTTGGTGGAGGAAATCAGGGAGGAAGCTAAAATCAGGGAGGAAGCCTGCAACCAAAGAGCTACTCGGAGGTATAATTCAAAACTAAAACCGAGGAGTTTCCTGCGCGGAGACTTGGTGCTAAGGATGAAAGGAGAAGCAAGGAAGGATCACACGGAAGGCAAGCTGGCAGCAAACTGGGGAGGGCCATTTCGAGTGGTAGAGAATCTGGGAAACGGATCATATAGGTTAGAAGAACTATCAGGGAAGCCTATCCCGAGAACTTGGAATGCTTCTCATTTAAAATTTTATTATAGTTGATGTATATGGTCAGGTGATGTACTCTTTTTCCTACCTCGGTATTTTGTCCCAAAAATGGTTTTGACCAAGAAGGTTTTAACGAGGCACACCGTAGACTTCCTTTTTATCCAATAAAAGAATTTATTACGAACATTGTTCTATTTTCTTAATTTGTTGATGTGTTTATTCCGCAAAAATTAAATTTTTAAGGCCAAGTTTGAGCCTGAAGGCCGAGTACGAGCCATTAAATTTTTAAGGCCAAGTTTGAGCCTGAAGGCCGAGTACAAGAGCCTGAAGGCCGAGTACGAGCCATTAAATTTTTAAGGACAAGTTTGAGCCTGAAGGCCGAGTATGAGCCATTGAATTTTTAAGGCCAAGTTTGAGCCTGAAGGCCGAGTACGAGCCATTGAATTTTTAAGGCCAAGTTTGAGCCTGAAGGCCGAGTACGAGCCATTAAATTTTTAAGGCCAAGTTTGAGCCTGAAGGCCGAGTACGAGCCATTGAATTTTTAAGGCCAAGTTTGAGCCTGAAGGCCGAGTACGAGCCATTGAATTTTTCAGGCCAAGTTTGAGCCTGAAGGCCGAGTACGAGCCATTAAATTTTTAAGGCCAAGTTTGACCCTGAAGGCCCAGTACGAGCCATTAAATTTTTAAGGCCAAGTTTGAGCCTGAAGGCCGAGTACGAGCCATTAAATTTTTAAGGCAAAGTTTGAGCCTGAAGGCCGAGTACGAGCCATTAAATTTTTAAGGCCAAGTTTGAGCCTGAAGGCCGAGTACGAGCCATTAAATTTTTAAGGCCAAGTTTGAGCCTGAAGGTCGAGTATGAGCCATTGAATTTTTAAGGCCAAGTTTGAGCCTGAAGGCCGAGTACGAGCCATTGAATTTTTAAGGCCAAGTTTGAGACTGAAGGCCGATTTCGAGCTAATTAAATTGTTGAAGGCCGAGTTCGTGCCAATTAAATTGTTTAAGGCCGAGTTCCAGCCTTCGAGATTATTTAAGTGAAATTGAATACGAGCAGTAAGAAGAACAAAATTATAATCCAAAGGCCGAGTCCTAGCCATTAAATTTTTTTAATAAAACCGAGTACAATGCCGAAAGTAAAAATATGGTACGAGTCGAGTACTAGAAAGTACTACAGCTTACATAAAGAGCTGAAATTGAAAATAAGGCCCGCCCAGCTTGCCAGTAGTCCCCCCAATTAGGGTAGGGGCAAGACCAGTTGGCCAGTAATCCCCCCAATCGGACACCACGACTTTTCCTCAAGGGGGAAAGTAATCACTTCCCCCTGCGAAAGCTGGACGATGAGGTGCTCGGCCCGCTCCGGGAGTAGACGGCCTCTACCCCTTTCTCCACGCCCGAAGACTGCTATTCTCCCTTTCTGAAGGATTAAAGCATAAAAGGAATTCTGGATCCCATCTCCCACTTACATCCTTTTTGGCAGCTGAAAAGCTCGAAAAAGGATGTTAACTGGGAGAGGGGAGCGTAAACCCCTAACACTATTATGAAACTACTCGGGTTGAAGGAAGACGAATTTGGCTGGTGGAAAAGAATGAAGAGTGAATAAGTGAAGCAGTGAAACAGCCCTATTTATAAGGGTCGACAGGCGTTGGAAAGGAAAAAATGTGCGCGGGGAAAAGGTTTGTTGAAAAAACAAGTCTCGAAACTCAGTAAAAAGCAGTAATTGCATGAACCCATTGCGGGTTCCAAAGCACATAATGTATGACCACATACGTAAAGCGTGAATCATGTGTTTCACGTGTGACAACTACTATCCGTTTTTGATACGGACGGCAGAATACCTCGGCCCTAGCCGAGGACTTGTTTAAACAAGCCGAACACAACATCGGAATATAAACATATTTCCAAGGATATCTTGGCCAAACAAAAGCTACAACAGGAACAAGTAGTCATCAAAATGGTGGAAGAATTCTCATTAAATCAACCGAGGTTACAGGGGTAAAAGCCCATTACAAGGGATGAAGGAAACAAAAAAACTAATACAATTACTCGTCCCTATGACTCTCTTCGGCCTCAATGTGATCCTCATGAGAGTCCTCCGTCTCTTCCACCTCCTCTTCCTCTTCATGAATAATGGGAACAAGTTCCCCGTTCAGCACCTCTTTGGTCACATCGGCACCCGAAATATCAACCCCCGGGGCGAGAATTTCAACTTGAGCAATGGCCTTCTCAAAACCTTTCCGATGCTCGACAATAATGCAGTCAGTGGCCTTTTTTAGATCTTCCTGGAGCGCCGTCCTGGCCTTAGTCTCGGCCTCCAGGGCAGCTTTAAGTTACTCGATTTCAGCTTGAGCCTTATTGAGCTCGTCTTCAGCGCGAGCCCTGCCCTCTTCAGCCCGAGCTCTATTCTCCTCAGCAAATTTCGCTTGGGAGTTAAGCTCGGAGTTCTGGCCGTTCAGCTCGGTAATGGTAGTACTCAGGAGATTATTGGCTTTGGCCAACTCGTCACGCTCCGTGGAGGTCCGGGTAAAATCCCCTTTTAGCTTCTTAATAGAAGCAAGTTCAGCTTCCAAATGCCGGGATTTCCTCTCGGACTCCACCAAATCTCGGATACAAAAGCGAGCTAGAGCAGCAGCTCGGATGCAGTAGGCCGAGAGGGCCTCCATGCTGGACTGATCCCCTTGTTGCCTGATTAATCAAAGATCAGCGGGCTTGAGAAAGTTCAAGTCAAAGGAAGGGAACGGGTTGAAGTCTTCGCCCCAGAGAGATGAGGTCCCTGCTTTTAAAGAAGTATTGTACCACTTCAACTCGGCGGAGGGAGGAGGTTGTTCTCCTCGCCCCGTATTTCCCGTCTCGTGAGTGGTAGGGTGTGGGGGACTTGAGCGAGGAGGGGAAGAATCTTCGGCGACAGCCAATACCTCTACCCTCTTTCTTTTTTGGGGGGCGGATGATGAAGCCCCCTTGGCAGAGGCCTTAGCAGGGGCCGGATGAGGTCTTTTCTTCTTCTTCTCGGTCGAGGACGGACCCTGACCCTCTTTCGCAGCAGATTTCAAAAGATTAGAAAAGTCGAATTTCCCCATAATGACTGCCAAAAAGAAAAATTGTTAGTACAACAACACATACAGAAAATATTCAATATCTAAAATGCCGAACATTTACTTTTTAAGTCGGTTCTCGGAGCAGAGGAGAAGGGGAGTTTCAGAAGACGCCCACAATGGAGAGGCCGAGGAAGTTTTTCTAGTATGTCTATATCTCGTCTATCCTCAGCAAGAAGGGATTGGTATTCGAAACCGATGAATTTGGTGGGAGATGATTGCCAGTATAAAGGAAACCTGGCGCATCTATTTTCGTCAAAGAAGTGGGAAGAGTGAGAGACCGAGGGGCGAACTCGGAAGAAGCCGACTTTGAAGTCTTTATATGATGATGTATATAAACTAATCTGGCCTCTTCGGTTCAGCCCATTAAGGGAAATCCATCCCGTTTTCTCACCAAACCTTGTTTGGTAAAAATACAAAATTTTTGGAGTAGTAGGCTCCATCCCGAGGTATTTACACAGAATTTGAAAGGCTTTCATAAAAGCCCAACTGTTGGGATGAAGCTGAGTAGGTGCGACATTCATGGTTCTCAGAATGTCGCACTCAAACTCGGTGAAAGGAAGGGACACACGCAGCTGTGCAAACAGTGTTTTATACATATATGTGAAAGGGGGCTCAGAAGGATGAGCCCTGAGGAAGACATACTCGGTACCCGAGCATGGGGAACAAATAAACTCGGATTCATCTCCAGATGCCGAGATATTAATCTGGGACCGAAGATGAGCAATTGAATCTGAAGTCTGAAAGTCAGAGAAGTAAGTCCCAACCTCGCCTTTAACCCAGGTATACCCAGGAAGGGTAATATCGGGAGTAGGGTCTTTTGGAACCCTTAGGCGTTGTTTGCGAGCGGCGGGTTTGGAAACTTGGGGGGAGGGAGAGCCATACCCAGAAGAATCGGACCCAGAGGAATCAGACTCCGTGGAAGACGACCTGGAGGAGGACAGTTCCACCTGTCTGATGTTTGGTTCCTGTGAAGGAACAGAGGAAGTGGAAGGAGAACCTCCAATGGGGGAAACCTCGCACTCAATCAGAGGCGAGGTGTTTGACTCAGAAGACTCGGACGAACTCATATCTGGGAGCAGAAATTAAACTTAGAAGCACGGAGAAGGGAAGAAGACTGGGCGTACCTGAAGAATGACAGACAGGAGAGTGATGGCAGAAACTTGAAAAACGGAGACGAAGGGCGAAGGAAGATAGGCAAGGTGGAAGGGAGTTGGAGTTAGAGGGGATATTTATAGCTGCTGCAGTTGATGATGTGATCAACGACCCACGATTCATGAAGCCCAAAGGCGCAACTTTTGATTTCCCCTTATTAAATGGGCGCGGAACTCTAGGGTTACTCACCTGTAGCGTGCCGCAGAAAGATTAGGGGAAATGATTGCCTTCTCTGACAGGAGGGAAGGTTCGGTTGAAATGACAGCTGGGAATACGGAAGTCTATATGGCCGAAGAATAAGCTCGGTTTAATACCTATCAGCTCCTCCGCTTATTTAAGCTCGGAGCTCGGGGGGCTTGTGTACTAGCCGAGGATATAAGGCCAAGGATTGTTAATACGACCGAGCTCACTCTTGTAAGTGGGCCGTGACCCGAACTCCCATAAAGTCGAAGACTGTTAATACACTTGACACCCGAGGATAACTACTCGGGCCTATTCCACAGCAGGCCACGGATGAAGATATCTCGGACCCGAGCTATCCAGTCACAACTGACTTGGCCGAATATCTCCCTGGTCCAAATATCTCTCCGTATAACTCGGAGCCTTATCCTTATCATTATCTAACTGCAATAACAACCAGATCCTAACAAATAGGATCTCAATAACAGTCCTACACAAACTGTTACACGAAAATATCTCTATAAAAAGGGGTCCAACCCCCTCACTTAGAACTACGTTTGCTTTGATTCCCATTTGGATACGTAGGAGCAGAATTCCAATTCTGTCAATCTAATTTCAAAACACTCCCACAAGACCTTCTCCGGCCGAGTATCTCCCACTTGAGATATTTGGACGGAACAAACATAACTCCTGAATGCAGTGATTTTTTTAGGAAATAAAAACGAGATAAAATATTTTAAATAGAATATTTATATGGTATGATTTTTCATCGAATGACTATTCATCTATTGTATTTTCATGGAAATATAGGAAAAAAAGCTCTATGGAAAAATGGTGGTTCAATTCTATGTTGTTTAATAGGAAATTAGAATACAGGTCTGGGTTAAGTAAATCAATGGATGGTTTCGGTCCTATTGAAAATACCAGTGTAAGTGAAGACCAAATTTTAACGGATATGGATAAAAACATTCATAGTTGGAATGCTAGTGATAATTCTAGTTATAGTAATGTTGATTATTTTGTCGGTGTCAGGAACATCCAGAATTTCCTATCTGATAAAGTTAGGGATAGTAAAAGGAACAATTATTTCATATATTTTGATAGTAAGAATCAAATTTTAGAGATTGACAATGATAATTCTTTTCTAAGTGAACCAGAAAGTTTTTTTCTATTTATAGTTTTAATAATTCTAGCTATCTGAATAATGTCTCTAAGAGTGATGATGATCATTCTATGTATGATACTAAATGGAGTTGGAATAATAACATTAATAGGTGCATTGAGAGTTATCTTCATTCTCGAATCTGTATTGATAGTTACAATTTAGGTGATAGTGACAAATACAATGATAGTGACTTTTATAGTTACATTTGTGGTAAGGGCAGAAATTGGAGTGAAAGCGAGAGTTCTACTATAATAACTAGCACGAATGATACAAATGAGAGTGATTTAATCCGAAAAGAAAGTTCTAATGATCTCGATAAAACTCAAAAATACATGCATTTGTGGGTTGAATGTGAAAATTGTTATGGATTAAATTATAAAAAATTCTTTAAATCAAAAATGAATATTTGTGAACACTGTGGATATCATTTGAAAATGAGCAGTTCAGATAGAATCGAACTTTTGATTGATTCAGGTACTTGGAATCCTATGGATGAAGACATGGTCTCTCTGGATCCCATTGAATTTCATTCGGAAGAGGAACCTTATAAAGATCGTATTGATTCTTATCAAAGAAAGATAGGATTACCTGAGGCTGTTCAAACAGGCACAGGTAAACTAAATGGTATTCCTGTAGCAATTGGGATTATGGATTTTCAGTTTATGGGGGGTAGTATGGGATCCGTAGTAGGTGAGAAAATAACTCGTTTGGTTGAATATGCTACCAATCAACTTTTACCTCTTATTCTAGTATGTGCGTCTGGAGGAGCACGTATGCAAGAAGGAAGTTTCAGCTTGATGCAAATGGCTAAAATATCTTCTGCTTTATATAATTATCAAACAAGTAAAAAGTTATTCTATGTAGCGATCCTTACATCTCCCACTACTGGTGGGGTGACAGCCATTTTTGGCATGTTGGGGGATATCATTATTGCTGAACCAAATGCTTACATTGCATTTGCAGGTAAACGAGTAATTGAAAAAACGTTGAATAAGACAGTACCCGAGGGTTCACAAGCATCTGAATATTTATTCCATAAGGGCTTATTTGATTCAATCGTACCATGTAATCCTTTAAAGGAGGTTCTAAGTGAGTTATTTCAGCTCCATGCTTTCTTTCCTTTGACTCAAAATTAAAAATCAAGCAGAGCCAAAAATTCTTTTTTTTTTATTATTATTATAATATTCTATAGTCATTATATATATATATATATATATATATATATATATATATATATATATATATATATATATATATATATATATGCACTTAGCTATACTTAGTATAATTTTTTCAACTATACTTAGTATAAGTATAAGTATATATGAATTCTAATGATTATAGACTATCTTTATAAGACTATTAAGAATAATAAAAATATGAAATTACAAAAATTTGTATTTTTTTAATATAACAAAAAAAAATATCAGGTGCAAATATTAAATCGAGGTACCCGTTTTATGATTAACTTACCCTCCATTTTTGTGCCTTTAGTGGGCCTAGTGTTTCCGGCCATTGCAATGACTTCTTTATTTCTTCATGTTCAAAAAAACAAGATTTTTTAGATACGCTGCGAGCACAGTCGAGTACGGAAAATCTCGTATATTTTTTAGCTCTGGAAGCTATTCGATGAATTACTACTAAAGGTTTACGTCAAAATAGTGCTAGTTGATGAAAGTTACTTCGGAAACAAAGAAAAGTAAAGTTAAATTCATTTTCATTTGCTTGGGTTATTTATTCTACCAATTCCAATAAAATAGAACTGGATCTAATATGAGTTGGCGATCAGAACGTATATGGATAGAACTTATAACAGGGTCTCGAAAAACAAGTAATTTCTGCTGGGCCTTTATCCTTTTTTTAGGTTCATTAGGGTTCTTATTGGTTGGAACTTCCAGTTATCTTGGTAGGAATTTGTTATCTTTATTTCCGTCTCAGCAAATTATTTTTTTTCCACAAGGGATCGTGATGTCTTTCTACGGAATTGCGGGTCTCTTTTTTAGTTCTTATTTGTGGTGTACAATTTCGTGGAATGTAGGTAGTGGTTATGATAGATTCAATAGAAAAGAGGGAATAGTGTGTATTTTTCGTTGGGGATTTCCTGGAAAAAATCGTCGTATTTTTCTCCGATTCCTTATGAAAGATATTCAATCCATCAGAATCGAAGTTAAAAGGGGTATTTATACTCGTTGTGTTCTTTATATAGAAATCATAGGACAGGGGGCCATTCCCTTGACTCGTATTGACGCGAATTTGACTCCACAAGAAATTGAACAAAAAGCTGCAGAATTGGCCTATTTCTTACGTGTACCAATTGAAGTATTTTGAAAAAAAATGTCTCTATTTTGATGGGCATTCTTTGGTTTCGAAATCCGACTAACTAAACTAATATTCATTACGCAAAGTGCTCTTTCGTGTATTCATCAAAAGGGGTAATTAATTGTTTCGAATTTTAACAATTGATATCTTTTGAAACAATATTTTTTTCGTCATTCGAATTGGCAGTGGATTCTTTCGCTTTCTTATTCTATATTATGTATGTATTCTTTATAAATTCAAGGACTAAATAAAATCTCGAATTGTAAATAAAAAAACGTGGGAATAGATTTAGATATTTATATAATATAATATATAGATATATAATATATAGATAGGCTCTATGACTTGTAATAGAACTTATGCTTGATAAAAATATTATTATCAGATAGAGTTGACGAATGAGGTGAAGTTGAGTTCATTAAAGACGAAAAATGCCAAAAAAGAAAGCATTTATTCCCCTTCTATATCTTACATCTATAGTCTTTTTGCCCTGGTGTATCTCTTTCACATTTAATAAAAGTCTGGAATCTTGGGTTACTAATTGGTGGAATACTAGGCAATCCGAAAATTTCTTGAATATCATTCAAGAAAAGAGTATTCTAAAAAAATTCATCGAATTCGAGGAACTGTTCCTTTTGGATGAAATGCTAAAGGAATACCCTGAAACACGTCTACAAAACCTTCGTACCGCAATCTACAAAGAAACCATCCAATTAATCAAGACAGACAACGAAGATCGTATCCATACGATTTTGCACTTCTCGACAAATATAATCTGTTTCATTATTCTAAGTGGTTATTCTATTATAGGTAATCAAGAACTTATTATTCTTAATTTTTGGGTTCAAGAATTCCTCTATAACTTAAGTGACACAATAAAAGTTTTTTCTATTCTTTTATTAACTGATTTATGTATAGGATTCCATTCGACCCATGGTTGGGAACTAATGATTGGTTCTGTGTATAAAGATTTCGGACTTGCTCATAATGATCAAATTATATCTGGTCTTGTTTCCACTTTTCCAGTAATTTTAGATACAATTTTAAAATATTGGATTTTCCGTTATTTAAATCGCGTATCTCCGTCACTTGTAGTGATTTATCATTCAATGAATGACTGAAAAAATGATCCACTGATCCAATTATAAATATGATAAATATAAAGTTTGTTATTTTGTACAAAAGCTAAACATTCAAAAATTGACTTATTCTAGTTCTAGGAAAAAAAATTCAGTAAATAGCAGAATCATAGATAGGGAACTATGCCAGCGACCTACCTAATTTTATTGTATAAATTTTCAAGATCAATGATTGGACTATGCAAACTAGAAATGCCTTTTCTTGGATAAAGGAAGAGATTACTCGATCAATTTCCATATCGCTCATGATATATATAATAACTCGAGCACCCATTTCAAATGCATATCCCATTTTTGCACAGCAGGGTTATGAAAATCCGCGCGAAGCAACGGGCCGTATTGTATGTGCCAATTTCCATTTAGCTAACAAGCCCGTGGATATTGAGGTCCCACAAGCGGTACTTCCTGATACTGTATTTGAAGCGATTGTTCGAATTCCTTATGATATACAAGTGAAACAAGTTCTTGCTAATGGTAAAAAAGGGGCTTTGAATGTGGGGGTTGTTCTTATTTTACCGGAGGGTTTTGAATTGCCCCCCCCCCCCCCCCCCCACCCCCGATCGTATTTCGCCTGAGATCAAAGAAAAGATAGGTAATCTGTGTTTTCAAAGCTATCATCCCACAAAAAAAAATCTTGTGGTAGGCCCTGTTCCTGGTCAGAAATATAGTGAAATAACCTTTCCTATTCTTTCCCCAGATCCCGCTACTAAGAGAGATGTTCACTTCTTAAAATATTCTATATACATAAGCGGGAACAGGGGGAGGGGTCATATTTATCCCGATGGGAGCAAGAGTAATAATAATGTTTATAATGCTACAGCTGCGGGTATAGTAAACAAAATCATACGAAAAGAAAAGGGGGGATACGAAATAACTATAGTGGATGCATCAGATGGACGTGAAGTGATTGACATTATACCCCCAGGACCAGAACTTCTTGTTTCAGAGGGTGAACCTATAAAACTTGATCAACCATTAACGAGTAATCCTAATGTGGGTGGATTTGGCCAGGGGGATGCAGAAATAGTACTTCAAGATCCGTTACGTGTCCAAGGTCTCTTGTTCTTCTTGGCATCTATTATTTTGGCACAAATTTTTTTGGTTCTTAAAAAGAAACAATTTGAGAAGGTTCAATTGTCCGAAATGAATTTTTAGGTCCACGGATTTATCAACATATTATGCTCGTAAAAAGAACTAAATTGTTGTTGATAAATTATGTAATTCTATTCTGTATAATCAAAAAATTATGAAAAGACCTTTCTTTGCTTCTTTCTAGTCTTTTTCGACGATATTTAGAGAATTTCTTATACCGCAATACTAGTAATATTATAGTGTGAAAAAGACTAGACTATTTGACTTTTTTGTTTTGTTTTTAACCCCAATAAATTAGAGCGGTATGATTATATCACTATTTTCAGATTTCAATGTCCTAGAATACAAATCTATTAACAGATTTCTATTCTAATATGAGAAAGAAGATTCGACTCGATACCAAACATCAAATTAATAGACAGAGAATATTAAGCACAGTAGAATTAGAAATGGGGAAAACGGGATTCTAGGAGGGATTACTTGCCTTTTCCTAGAGTCCGATTCCTTCTTGCTTGTTAAATATTCTAAAAAATTTTAATAGAATAATCCTTCTTGATCCCTTTCCTAAAAGAATCTTATTCGTAGCTTAGTTTCAATTTTTTGCAACTTATAACCTTTTTTATGTTTATGACAGATAATATGTAGTGGACAAACAAAAAAAGAGCGGGAATTTGATTGACCCCACTTCTTCAATTAACTTGTTTATAAAAAAAGAATGCAATCATGATTCGATACTATTAGATAGTAAAATAAAATCGATTTCGAGTAAGATTCTATTAGGATACTATAGAAAAGGTTCGGTTCACGTGATACTTGATCGATAGAAAAATATAGAATACAATAGAATTCATTATATTCTATTGCGTCACCCAGAAGAAGAAAATTAAGTTATTCCTTTGATTCTTTCTTTTATTTTTCTTTCAAATTAAAAATAAAGAGTGATGTTTTGAATTGATTAATGAAGTTCATTTTTCCAAAAACATCATAAAAATAATGAAATGGAGTTTTTTGAAACATCGGAAAACGTTATCTAGTGAGTCATTTAAACGAAGAAATAAGATTATGATTATTAAGATAAGAACTCAACAGGGATCCACTCGAATTCGTCAAAGAAAGAGTGGATCCCTGTTGAGTTCTTACGCTTTCATTTCGCAAAAATTCAATTTATCTGATTACTACAAGGTTGAGCCCAATCCGGAATATGAACCATAAAAGAAAATACCAATTAAACCGATCACAAGAATACCGATTCTGATACCTATTATCCAAAGAGGAATCCTTCCAGTAGTATCGGCCATTTATCCCACTTTCCTCCACATTTGATCAAGTAGTCATGCTAGAGACATAAACAGTCGTAGATAATTACGAAATGATATCCTTCCGAATGATATAAGAGAATTCGTACCATTCCCTTTTCTTCTATTAATTGAAGAAATAGTTTGAAAATAAAACAGCAAGTACAAAAATGAGTAATAACCCCCAGTAGAGACTGGTACGATTCAATTCAACATTTTGTTCGTTTGGGCTTGATTGTGTCGTAGCTCTATAATATAATTCAGATTAGGTTTATCGTTGGATGAACTGCATTGCTGATATTGATCGCAAAAAAGAAACGGTGGGTATCGCCAGTCCATGAACAGCTAACCATCGTATTGTAAAAACTGGGATAGGTCCTATCTATGGTCATTGGAGCCTCCTAAAAAGATCTACTAAATTCATCGAGTTGTTCCAAAGGATCAAAACGACCGGTTATTAATGGAATTCCTTGTCGGCTCTTTGTAAAATAATCGTTTGGGCGGGGGCTTCCAAATACATCGTAAGCTAAACCCGTGCTGACAAATAACCAACCCGCAATAAATAGGGAGGGTATGGTAATGCTATGAATAATCCAGTATCGAATACTGGTAATAATATCAGCAGAAGAACGTTCTCCTGTGCTTCCAGACATGTCGAGCTCCGCATATTCTTGTACAGTCAAAGGGGGTCGATTCCATAAAAGATCAATAAGTAGAAATTTACCGAAATATGATCTTTGTTAGATCGTCAATATAGTACCAAGGGTGTCTAATAGTTGTATACTTTATTATTTATTATATCATTTTTTAATTTACAGTTATGTCCTTTGATTCTCTTTTTTAATTTGCCAAAGTCCTATCATGCGCGCCAACCAAGGCATTGATAAAATCAAATTGGAAGCCAAAATGCTGAAGCTGGGAGTCGAACACTGAACATCGAAAAGCAAACAAAGTAATGCGACCACTGGGCTAGACCATCAGCTTGCTATTAGTAACGAATTTAAACATATACATATATTCATCACAAAACCTATGAATTTCATATAGATTTAATTATTGAGTTGGTCCCTAAACTATTTGAGAGAAAAAATTTAGTTCTTGAAATGATAATAGTAAAATAATAAAATATGAAATTGTTCTAGAAAATTAATATTTTATAACAAAATATTAAGCTATTAAACTAAGTAAAATATTTAATATTTGAAATAACATTAAAATAATAAAAATGGAATAATAACATTAAAATATTGAAATAACATTAAAATATTTAATATTTAATACCAAAAATATTATTTAAAAAATATTAAAATAATCTAAGAAAAACCTCAATTAAAATATAAAATAACATAATAAATAGTAAAATAAATTAAATAACTCAAAATATAATCTATACTATATTCAAATCTCATGCACTCCGCTACAGTGTTCCTACCGTAAATTAAATTTTTTTGTTGACAAGTTCCTACCATAAGTTAATGAGTACGATATTTCACTATTTTGTTGTCGTCTCTCCTTTACATCTTTAACTTTTTTAAATTATTATTTAAATTCTTTTATAGGGAAAATTTTAGTAATTAATGAGTTATGTTATATTTTTTGTTAAAAAATTATAGAGATGCTTATCTTGAAAACTCTATCGGATACTTATAATTATTTTAAAAAGTTATTCATTTATTTGTTTACTTTTTAAAATTGCTTTTGTCAGTAATATTTTAAATAATTGCTTTTTAATTTGTTAACTTTTTGCAAATAATATAATCAATATAGATTTTTTTTTAATTTAGGTGAGTTGGGTCCCGAGGGAATATCGGGGCCAAGGCATACCTCACAGCTCAAAGAAAGCTTATAGAGGTACTTATAGATTACTCACCAACAAGAATATAGATTAATAAATAAGCAAATAATGCTAACTACAAAATAAATACTTACACACCATAATTAAGACACACAATAGCAATTATGTAACACCCTAGTTTTTACACCTATGATTAATTGTTTTATTTGGATGTTAAGTTTATTTTGCTATGTGGTTTAGTTTGAGTAATTAAATTACTCTCTTCAAATTATTTTATTGGGTGCGTTAGCACTGACTTATTTCAGTGAATGCATGTTTATTAGACAATAATTTACGTTATTGTCACTATTATTACCAATACAGAAAAATATTTTAAATAATATGATTAAGAGGAAAGTATTTTCATATTCTCATTCTATTTAATTTTAGAGTTGAAAATATTTTGGTTTGACATTAATCGGAGATTAAATTTTGGACTGAGTATTTTCTTAGTTGATCAGTTCAATTATTAATCTTTACTCTAATTTGAATTTCGAAATTATATCTTTATCAATCTTTATTTTTAGATTCCAAAAAGTAAAAACATGTTTATTTTAGGCTTAATATTTTATCCCTCATTTTGTACCTATTACTAATTAATTAGCTTAAAAACCTAACTTTCTCTTTTCTCTCTCTCTTTCTCGACGTCTTTTCCCCCTTTCTTTTCTTCTTTGCTTTCTCCTTTTCTCTTTCTTTCTTTTTCTCCTTTTTCTCTTTCTTTTTCTTTCTTTTCTTCTTTTTCTCTTTCTTTCTTTTCTTCTTTTTCTCTGACTTTCTTCTTTTTCTTTCTTTCTCGGCTGCTGCTGCTGCTTTCTTCTTCTCTTCTTTCTTTTTCTTTTTTTTCTTCTTTCTCTTCTCTTCTTCCTCCTGGCCTCATCTCTCTCTTCCTTTTCCTATATTAACCGTGTTCTGTCTCTTCTTCAACATAACATCATATTTTCATTTCTCTTCTTCATACAACATAACACAAACCTCATCTTCTTCCTCCCATCTAAACTAGACCGCGCCACCACCTCAGCCCAGCTGCGACCACGTCATAACCACCAGTCGTCGGAGCTCCGACGCCGTGACACCACGCCTGGTTCGCGTCTTTGTCCAGATCGTGTCTCGGTTGTTCCTGTAGCGCGAAATCGTGCTAGCCACCGCGGTAGGAGCTGTCCGCCGCCGTTCTCCACCGTGGTTACTGCCGGAGCCGCCGCGGTCCGGTGCCGAACCACCGTTCCTAACCGCGGTAAGTCCGAACAGCCACCTCCATGGTGGTTTTCACTATGCGAGTTGTTTTAAGCTTTCTTCTTCCTTTCTATGAAGCTTAGCTTCACTTTATGGGTCATGGTTGTTGTAGGGGAGTGTTCCACCACCACTGCCACTTCGCCGGAGTTGTGCCCCGCCGTCGCCATACCCATGGCTATCCCTGCGTCCTCTGCCTTCAAGCTTGGGTGAGTCAAAACCCTCACTTGTGTTTCAGATTCAAAACCCCAAATCTGATTTTGAAACCCTAACCCTAACCCTTTGATTTCAGATTTTAATCTTGAAAATTAAGGTTGTTTTATGAAATTGGGACTGTGAATTTGTGTTTTCCCTAAACCAATTTCATTATTCTTTAGTTAAAATGAGTTTTCCCCAAATTGTATTTAGGATCCCTAAACCCCAATTTGATTTTAATTGAATTTGATTCTGTTTTTGTGAAAATAATTATGATTTAGTACAATTAGGACTCTTAATTGATGATTCCTAAATTCATTTTCATGATCTTTTAATCAAAACAAAGTTTTCTTAAAGGGTATTGGGAAGCGTGAGCTTCAAACATGATTTTCTTTGAAAATAACCTTGTTTGGTAATTAGATAAAGTGTTTAGATCAAATTAGAATGTGTGTTTGATCATGTGTAATTGATTCTTGGTTTTTGGTTGTTGCGCGTTGTTGGATTCCCTCTCTGAGACATTTGTCACGGCTATGCTTGCTTGATGGAGTAGATAGTTACACTCTTGGAGCTAATGTGAGTTTTAAGACGAGGATCCTTTACTTGTCTTCAAAGGTAAGGGGAGTTTGCCTAGGGATATTCAATAACTGTATGCATGTGTGTATGTGTTTGACTGGATATTTATATGTTAATTGAGCTTACTTGGTTATCTAATGTACTTGAACTGTTATGCTATTATCTAATGTTGGACTGTACTTGTTCTAAATGTTATGATGCATATCTGTGATGAACTGCTTTCAACTGTGATATTAGCATTGAACTGATAATATATACTACTGTTGATTGAAAGTTTGCTAAGCCAGACTTGTGTCTGTGCTCAACTGTTATAAGGATTAAAAACCTTAATAAGCTTTGAAGATGAAGGGATTGGTGTTCTTTTCCAAAAGCTCATTAATTTAAAGTACTTGTTTTAAATGTTGAAATGGTTTTGGTGAACTATTGTTTTACAAGAGAAAAATCCTTTTCGAACTATGTGTCTTCAAATGAAAACTTTCAAGATTATTTGGTAATATCCTATTGGGGGAAATATTTCAAAGATTGGCCTGAATCGTTTGTTAGACCGAGTGTTTTCCTTGTGAAGCGCCAATGTTGTGTGAGGACTCGTGTCACCGTGTGGACTTCTGACAACTAAGTAAAAGGACGAATTATGAACAGGTATTCTCTGACTTGCGTCATTGATTTGGTAAATCTATTTCGAGGAGTTGTCGACTACTCAAAGATCGACTTGAAGACGAGTTATTACCAAATTGGAGTGATGATCTATTTAATATTTTGCATCGTCAACTCAGTTTATGAAGAAAGATCAACCCTTTGTATGCTTGATAGATTGATTAAGTTGTTCGGGATTGTACTCAATCCAAGGTGATCATACTAAGTATGGCTAGAAAGACATGTATGTTGGTTGGAACCAAGACGAATCGAGTGGATTTTCGATCTTGGGTGAGTGTCTTGTGATTAAGGAACTCTTCACTGTACCCTTTGATTCTCTTGTAATTGTCAGTTGACATTTATTTCTCAAATCCTATGATTGTATTAGATAATCACAACGGTGAAGTTGTGTGGGTCAGACAAATTTTCTGATTTTAATTGGAAATCTGTCAGAACTCATGAATTAGTTATGCTAATCCATAAATTCCCAGTTATACATTTCTTTGTTTGTGAGAAGTCGTACTCACACTTCTAAATAATCCTCGATGTATTAGACATTTGAGTGAATTGATTTAACGGAATCCATTGGTCTGGATACTTTCACACTTTGTTGAGAGAAGTGGTTATAACTATTTCTTGAGTTATAACACATAATTTCGTGATAGCAGAAATTTCTTGGTGAAACTTAGTTTCGTCACTTCTATTTTTGGTAGAGGTGAAAGTCATCATTTTGTAAATTCCTTATACTAAGAATAAGAATTAATCCTCTTTGGATTAGAAGTTATTCACCCTTTGATTCCTTAATCCGCTGGAAGTTTCTTATGGAAGAATGAACTTTATTAGATTCATGTTTGTAAATATGTATTGATCATGCATTTTTACACCCACGAACCTGATGGAATGATCTTTTTCCATATTGGATGTTCCTGTATCCTTCAAATTAATGAAATTCTTTTCTATGCTTATGTGAAAGTGAAATCAAGAGAAATTTCTTTTCTTGAGAAATTCTTTTATGAATCACTAAGGTCGTGTCTTATTGTGGTTCGAAAGTACTTGTGGTCATTGATCATTTTAGTTCTACGTATTCTCCAAATGTCGTCGATGTGTGACCTATCTCATTAGTCATGAGTTGGATATCTCCACATTAAGATGTCAGAGTTAGTCGAGTACAGTGAAAAAGGGATAGTTTAACAATTGAGACCTTCCTTGTTAAGATATTGGCATCACCATGAATCTTTGTTATGAATTTTCTGAAGACCTACATGAGTCTTGTTTGAATTCAAGTGATCATTGATCGACTGGTGAAGTCTACACCCTGTCAAGATCCACTATGCAGTGTTAGTAAACCGAATAATGTATCAAAGGATTGTTCAGACTTCATGGAGTATCTTCAAGTGTTGTTTCAGATGAAAAATGGAAGTTTATCAATGTGTGTCGGTTAAGTTGCTTTAAGTGTTGAGGACTAAGTTTAGGCTAAGTCCAACCGATCATCCTCAGTGGGATGGATAAGTAACGAGATGACCTTTCCTTAGCGGGTTAGTTGGGAGATAGTGTGGTACCTAAATTTTTGTCATCCCTATGGTAGGACGAACCAGAGTTGATAGGAGCTTTGTAAATGTATAGATGTGAATAGTACTATAAGGACCCTTAAGTTTAACATCATGGAGTGAGAAGATTTCAATGGACCTTATTATGATCGAGGCAGATATATCATTAAAGGAATTTAGAGTAATGATCAAAGTTTATGGTTAATGTTGACTTAGTAAGTCCGAGGATTAACGGAAGAATATATATGGTAGTTTTCCTTAAGTTGAACGGAAATAGTAAGGAGAAGTTCTTGAGTGAAACTAAGCTGTTAGAAAAGTTTAAGAATTATGATTTTGGATAATTCAAACTGAGGTGATTCCTTTTGGTTGTAGTTGCATGGAGGAATGTAATCGTGTTCTTTAAGATTGAAATGAATGACTATAATATAATTCGGAGTGGTGGAATATGTTCAAAGGAAACTAAGACAACAATTGTGTGCTTAAGGTTAAAAGTTGATATATGTGATAGAGTTAAGGTTGAACTTGATATTCATCGTGAGGATAAAGTGTTGAAGAAGTTTTGCTAGTGGATAGATTTTGAGGCAAGAAGTGATTAAGTTTTGATTATGTCTTTCGAGTGTGATAAGTTATGGTGAAATGTTTATAATCTTTGAGGTCTTATTCTGGTAAATATGTGGTTGATGATCCATAGTAGAAACTAGACATTTTAAATCCAAGATTTCCATTGGAGAGTGTCCACCCGGATTTCTTGGCCTTGTTTTGGTGCAGCTACTAGGGGTAATGGCCTTAGAGAAACTCTATTTTATAATCTCTTTTCTCAGCTGCAGATATATAAGATAAGTGCAGATATGATACAAGCACTTCCTTGCATAAGTGATAGAGCTATATCTTCAGATGGAGGAATTGTTAGGAGTTGTGTATTTTCCTTGGACAATAGGGTAGATGTGCATGGGAAATTTCTTAAACCAGGGATACTAACGGGGCTTGAGAGCTAAATTGAAAATGAGAGGCAAATGAAGGATATGAAATCGAAGTAGGCAAAAGATTCGAGAGGAATTAAGAAGAGAGCGGACTATGTTGGATGTGGTAAGATTCAATTTCAATAGGATTGAATTTCTTAGGTTCTTGGCGTGAAGTTTATCATGTGCAACTCAGGCTTAGATGTAGTTAAAGGATAAGTAGAGTGGCATAAGAATCAGACTTGTTATAGAGTTATAGATGAAAGGAATGAAGCGACGACAATACAAAGTAAGATTTTAGGGTTAAGGTGTGATTACAAAATCCTGTTTAGTTTTGAGCTACGAAATTTCGAGGACGAAATTTTTTTAAGAGGGGTAGTAATGTAACACCCTAGTTTTTACACCTATGATTAATTGTTTTATTTGGATGTTAAGTTTATTTTGTTAAGTGGTTTAGTTTGAGTAATTAAATTACTCTCTTCAAATTATTTTATTGGGTGCGTTAGCACTGACTTATTTCAGTGAATGCACATTTATTAGACAATAATTTACGTTATTGTCACTATTATTACCAGTACAGAAAAATATTTTAAATAATATGATTAAGAGGAAAGTATTTGCATATTCTCATTCTATTTAATTTTAGAGTTGAAAATATTTTGGTTTGACATTAATCGGAGATTAAATTTTGGACTGAGTATTTTCTTAGTTGATCAGTTCAATTATTAATCTTTACTCTAATTTGAATTTCGAAATTATATCTTTATCAATCTTTATTTTTAGATTCCAAAAAGTAAAAACATGTTTATTTTAGGCTTAATATTTTATCACTCATTTTGTACCTATTACTAATTAATTAGCTTAAAAACCTAACTTTCTCTTTTCTCTCTCTCTTTCTCGACGTTTTCCCCCTTTCTTTTCTTCTTTGCTTTCTCCTTTTCTCTTTCTTTCTTTTTCTCCTTTTTCTCTTTCTTTTTCTTTCTTTTCTTCTTTTTCTCTTTCTTTCTTTTCTTCTTTTTCTCTTTCTTTCTTTCTCGGCTGTTGCTGCTGCATTCTTCTTCTCTTCTTTCTTTTTCTTTTTTTTTCTTCTTTCTCTTCTCTTCTTCCTCCTGACCTCATCTCTCTCTTCCTTTTCCTACATTAACCGTGTTCTGTCTCTTCTTCAACATAACATCATATTTTCATTTCTCTTATTCATACAACATAACACAAACCTCATCTTCTTCCTCCCATCTAAACTAGACCGCGCCACCACCTCAGCCCAGCTGCGACCGCGTCATAACCACCAGCCGCCGGAGCTCCGACGTCGTGACACCACGCCTGGTTCGCGTCTTTGTCCAGATCGTGTCTCGGTTGTTCCTGTAGCGCGAAATCGCGCTAGCCACCGTGGTAGGAGCTGTCCGCCGCCGTTCTCCATCGTGGTTGTTGCCGGAGCCGCTGCTGTCCGGTGCCGAACCACCGTTCCTAACCGCGGTAAGTCCGAACAGCCACCTCCATGGTGGTTTTCACTATGTGAGTTGTTTTAATCTTTCTTCTTCCTTTCTATGAAGCTTAGCTTCACTTTATGGGTCATGGTTGTTGTAGGGGAGTGTTCCACCACCACTGCCACTTCGTCGTAGTTGTGCGCCGCCGCCGCCGTACCCATGGCTGTCCCTGCGTCCTCTGCCTTCAAGCTTGGGTGAGTCAAAACCCTCACTTGTGTTTCATATTCAAAACCCCAAATCTGATTTTGAAACCCTAACCCTAACCCTTTGATTTCAGATTTTAATCTTGAAAATTAAGGTTGTTTTATGAAATTGGGACTGTGAATTTGTGTTTTCCCTAAACCAGTTTCATTATTCTTTAGTTAAAATGAGTTTTCCCCAAATTGTATTTAGGATCCTTAAACCCCAATTTGATTTTAATTGAATTTGATTCTATTTTTGTGAAAATAATTATGATTTAGTACAATTAGGACTCTTAATTGATGATTCCTAAATTCATTTTCATGATCTTTTAATCAAAACAAAGTTTTCTTAAAGGGTATTGGGAAGCGTGAGCTTCAAACATGATTTTCTTTGAAAATAACCTTGTTTGGTAATTAGATAAAGTGTTTAGATCAAATTAGAATGTCTGTTTGATCATGTGTAATTGATTCTTGGTTTTTGGTTGTTGCGCGTTGTTGGATTCCCTCTCTGAGACGTTTGTCACGGCTATGCTTGCTTGATGGAGTAGATAGTTACACTCTTGGAGCTAATGTGAGTTTTAAGACGAGGATCCTTTACTTGTCTTCAAAGGTAGGGGGAGTTTGCCTAGGGATATTCAATAAATGTATGCATGTGTCTATGTGTTTGACTGGATATTTATATGTTAATTGAGCTTACTTGGTTATCTAATGTACTTGAACTGTTATGCTATTATCTGATGTTGGACTGTACTTGTTCTAAATGTTATGATGCATATCTGTGATGAACTGCTTTCAACTGTGATATTAGCATTGAACTGATAATATATACTGCTGTTGATTGAAAGTTTGCTAAGCCAGACTTGTGTCTGTGCTCAACTGTTATAAGGATTAAAAACCTTAATAAGCTTTGAAGATGAAGGGATTGGTGTTCTTTTCCAAAAGCTCATTAATTTAAAGTACTTGTTTTAAATGTTGAAATGGTTTTGGTGAACTATTGTTTTACAAGAGAAAAATCCTTTTCGAACTATGTGTCTTCAAGTGAAAACTTTCAAGATTATTTGGTAATATCCTATTGGGGGAAATATTTCAAAGATAAAAGTATTTCAAAGATGCTTTATAAAAGATTTTCAAAGAAAAGGTTTTCCTAAATATTTTAGAAACTTTCCGATAGCCTGGATAGGTTATCGAGGATTCGGTTTTGAATTTGAATTTCACTGAACGAAAAATAAATACTTGAGAAAGAGAATCTAGTATGCGAGACGTCGCCTCTAGTATCCAGTTATATGCACGTGATCTTGGATCAGTGTTAATTCGGGACCATGAGTCCTATTCATGATGTTCTGGACTGAGAGACCAATTCTCGAAATCGAGGACGGTGCATTCTGATTTCATTGTTGTGGACTGTGCGTCCTAATCACGTTGTTGTGGACCGTGTGTCCTAATCGCGTTGTTGTGGACTGTGTGTCCTAACCACGTTGTGATGAACATTGTTAAAGGTGAATATTGTTTTCTACGACCACAAGCCTAGGACTGGTGCATCGGTCTCGGGCGTTGTGATTGAGCATTCGGGCTGTGTGTCCTATGTTCCTAAGTTTTCAAGTGATGGGGAAATGATGATTAAGTCGTTAGCTTTGAGCTGCGATAGCGAAAAAGAATGAACACAAAGAAAACCTTTTAAATAAAATATTTTCTCATGTGCATTTCCCCAGGCAGACGTACCTTTCTTACATATCAGATACAAGGTGGTATCTGGGAGTCTGTCCATGTAAACCGAGTTCAGAGGCACATGTGACGTTGCTCGTCCTGAGACCTTAATGCATGAGGGTAAGGAAGCAACTGCCCGGTGGGCTAGAGATTGACCAACTCTAATTCTTCTCCAGTGGAAAACGGTGTTGATATCTCATGAGATTAGGTTAGAGCCTGATATTGAAGTGTCATGCATATTTTCAAAGCTTGACTGTGCGGGTTTGAGACCCTTTGATATAACACTGTTATGTTATGTATATATATGATTTAACTGCTTATATGATTATGTGATGTATGTATCATGTATATGGTTGTTGTGTGATATATCCATTTGTCGGTATCTCACCCTTACAAATATTTCAGGTTTCTTCTGGTTCGCTATTGTACCTTGGGTACTTTAGTACCGATGGTGTAGAGGAGTCTTCCTAAGTCACTCAAAGACTTAGATCTAGTTGTCTGATGAAGTATTTGATTATGGAATGATCACGTGAGTTTTCCATAGGAATAACTTTTAGAATGACCAGCTTAGGGTTTGAGACTGTGATTATTTTTGATAAGTATGTATGAGTATGGCTCAGAGAGCCTTTATTTTAAAAGGGAATGTTTTTGGCTCGGAGAGCCTATCTTTTGAATGAAAACTTAAACTTTTCCTTTGGTCTTGTAAAGCTTATGGTTATAACTATTATATTTTTTATATATTGCTGCCTGGTGGAATTTGGTGTAACTGGACTTCTGGAATGAAAATGTAATTATTTTAGCAGGTGTTCTTTTACCTGGGATGTCCGAATTACAGAGGAGACTCTGTCGAAATTTTCGTAAAATACTAGCTTTTATTCAAGTATATTCTTTAAATTAAATAGGCTTGCCATACTATGATAGTAACTCTGTGTGCCGATCAAGGCTTAGGAGTCGTGACAAAATTTTTATACCCAATTTCAGACACTTATGTACTTATATAAATTATTTTCCGAAAGCGCCAACAAATTATCTTTTAATTTAATTTCCGCATGTGTTACGTAAGTAATGCCCAAGGGGGGGTGTTACAAATTACACATGGCTATCGAAAAAATCCCTCCGACTTTCCCCTTACCTCAAAAATACAGTATCTCTGAGAAACAGTTCGTCGGAAATCCAAGTAACGCCGATAACGCGCGTATCTGATAACTTAGCTTATCCTTCATTAAACATAACACTCAATCAACAAACAAACAACTAAATCAAGCCTAAAATCGTACATGTTGGTTTCGGCCAAGGGCTGACTTTGGGGTTCAAAATCCTTAAAATTTCTAAACTTTTGGATTAGTGATTTATAATCACTTAAAACCCTAAATCAATGATCATGGCATAAAGATTGAAATTAAATCTTCTAATCCTTCAACAAATGATTTTCGGCCATGACCATTAAAATGGTTTAGAGAATCTAATTTAAGTCAAACAACATAGATATAATACCTATATAGCTTATAAGATTCAATCATGTAAAGAAAATGAACAAAATCCTCCACCCCCACCCCCCCGCCACCACAAAACCCTTGCTTCTTCCTCCTTAGGTTAAACAGGTTCGAAAATTTTGTTTAATGCAAGCTTCTAGATCTAGAATATAGAGGTAATAATAGGATTATATAAATTGGTTTCATGTCAAATGGATTTTCCTATGATTTTCTATGAATTTTTGAATCTAAAACCCTAAAATGCATCATCTTGAAAAAGACTTCAAAATGAAAAACTTATTGAAGAACATGATGCTAAACAAGGAATATGAGTAAGGTTTACCTATTGAAGTCAAGAAATGAGCAAGAAATCTCCTACTTCCTTCACAAATCAAGCCTAGGTTTCTTAGTGTTTCAATGGTGAAAATGAGAAAAGTTTGGATGAAGAAGATAGCTTAGGCTTTTATAGAAGTGGGAATGGACTCTTGGCTGGTTTGAACCATGGGGAAGAAAGGGGTTTTGTGTCCAAAACACAAAAATTCAAGGGTAATTTAGTAATCTTGTACAATGGCAAACTTGTGAGTAAAACTAACATTAAGGGTATTTTAGTCTTTTCATCCTAAAAACCATCATGACAATGAGGAGTCATCCCATGACTCACCCCTTGTGACTCATCATGATTTGACATCCTATTTATCCGTTAGCAGGTCCCACAAATCCCGGTTTCAGCTCAGTCGTTTACCCGATTTCGTATAACGGCCGCATAATATATATTACTTCACATTTTAAGTGTGAAATTTTAAAATAGCCAAAGAAGTCGGAAACTTCATAAAAACCTTAAGTGTTTCGTTCACGAGTCAAAATTAGGTCATTTGAGCAGTAAAATCTTACTGTCAGCGAAAACGCAGACCGGGTTCCGTCTGAATTTTCGACCCAAAATCGAATCGTAGCTCTCCCGGTAAAGTAGAGTATCAATATGACCTTGGTTTAACCAAAATCATTTTCTTGGTTTAAAAATAAAATTATAAATGTTTCTGTTTATTTTACTGATATAAAAACAGTAAACAGTGAAAAAATCGGGTGTTACAATACTACCCCACTAAAAAGAATTTCGTCCTCGAAATTCTTGACTCAAAACTAGACAGGATTTCCTTAATCCCAAGGTCTTACTTTCACAAGAGGGTAAGTAGTCATAGAAGAACTTTGTTAATCTAAAAAGAACACATGAATGTCCGATATGCAAAAAGATTCTTTAATAGGTTCGTGAGTGTAAAATTGCATAGCTAATACATATTTACAACCATGACTCTAATAAAGTTCCTTCTTTCACGAGAACTCCTAGTGGTTTAGGAACTCACCAAATGACTAGTTCCCACTCTGAAGAGAATTTATTCTTTGAATAAGGAATTTATAAAACAATGATTTAAAAATAACAACAGTCTGATCAAAATTCAGATTGAATCACTCTTACCAAAAGTAAAAGTGACTAGACTAAGTCTCATCTAGAAACTTCTTTCATCACGAAGGTATCTATCCCAAACAATAACAGGACAGTTCCAAAAAAATCTCCACAATAAACGACACAACTTTTGAAATTTGAAAATAAATCTACTATCAAAGAAATGATCTGATCTCAAAAACCTATTCTGATCACCTTAATCAAGAGAAAAGGGACTGGAATAAAATTCTTTCCAAGAAACCTTTATTTTCATAAAGTCATAGATATTATATATTACTGATGCCAACTGAAAGGACTTACAACATAAAAGACTTTAGAGAGTCAAATACTCAAGAGTACCTACATATGATTCTACTTAGATCATATTACAAACTTAACATGTATTAGTCATTAAAGCACGCATCTGACTTATATTATTCCTATGCATAACTACTTCTTGGGTTTATGATCCAGTTGCTTTAGGTTGTGAAGTTTTCAACACTACTCCTGATGTAGACTTTTCCCTTTGTCAGTAGTTCTGGTGTTGTTGACAACTGATCTACGCTTTGGTGCATTACAATCCTTCGATAAGTGACCCACTCGATTACAATTGTAACATTTAACTCCTTCCATTGGACAAGTTTTATCCATATGTTTTGGGTTTCCACACTTGTAACATCTTCTGACTTGGCCTTGGCTTTGATTCTTTTGGCATCCACTTCCTGGTGCAATGACATGATAAGGTTGCTGATTTTGATCATTTCCTGGGTGTCGGAAATAAGGTTTCCTCTGGTTTTGCTTCTCCTTCTTATTCTGCTGAAATTGAAATCGAGATGATCCGCCGGTAGCACCCAAATTGCCTTTACTTTTCCCTTTCTGTTCCACTTTCCGGCACTCTTCAACTAAGGCTTGAAGGTTGCGAATTTTCATCGGTAGCACAGACTCTTTAATTCCATATCGTAGGCCTCCTTCAAATCTCTTACATTCCCATCCTTCATCAAATTGAGTTTGGAAGACACGGAAATACTTAACTAGGAATTCAAACTTTGCGGTATATTCATCCACAGATAGTTCGTTCTGTTGTAATCATAAGAACTCATGCCCCTTTCTCAACTCTAGCGCTCTGAGGAAAATACTTATCCAAGAAAATCGTGCAGAAAACACTCCAAGTATATTCCTGGTTAATCCATTTCAGTATGTGTCTGATTTCCACCCACCAGCATCCTGCATTCCTGTAAAGCAGAGAAAAAGCATACGGAACCTTCGATTCTTCATGACTGTCGATACTCTCGAAAATACTTTCCAGTTCTTGTATCCACAAGTCAGCCTTCTTTGAGTTTTCATTTCCATAAAATCCTTGAGGATTTTGATTTCTGAAGTTTGCTAGATTTTTCGACTCCGCTGTCAGCTCAGCCCAAACCTGGTTCAGCTCATTCTGAGTAACCACGATAGCAGCAACACTAGTCATAGCCTACATGACCTGGTTCATCTATTCAATCACATCCTTGTTGCTGATATAATCACGAGCACCATTACGATCACATCCAAGTCCTTGTTCAATTCCTGGTTCCATAACTGACCTAGAAAACAAACTTAGTCAGTCTGCAACCAGAAATTGAAATGTATACTTTTGTACTTTTGTGTGTCAAACACATTACTTCTAAGAAGTAATTCGGTGAATGTACCATCTATTGTTCCTATATTCGCACAAGGTCTCAACTAAACAATACACAGCTACTTGTGTGTCAACATACATTGTTTTAAACAAAGAAACAATTCAAGCAAGCTCCTACCAGAGGTCACACAACAAAAACATAACAGACCTATTCCCCAAGGTTCCCGAAAGACTCGACCAGCTCTGATACCACTCTGTAACACCCCTCTTGGGCATTACTATACTATCACGGGCCGAAATAAAGTTAAAGAATTTTGCTGGTTGCTTTCGGAAAAATTTGGTTTATTTGGAGTCAAAAAAATATGGGTGTAAAACAATTTCCTTTGAATAGTGTACGTAACATACTCATCACAATAGTAAAAAAAATAAAACATATTATTCAAAACAAAATTTTAAACCATTTAAAGGTTTTCAAAATACCTATACAAACTTTCTCAAAACATACCACCCAAAAGAAATCCTAAGATGGTCACTCTAAAAGACACTCACTGATAAGGCCTCGTGATCATCCCTATGATCGCACATCTTTTCCCTCAATCCAGACTTAAGCCCCTAAGTGACTTAAGGCAATCTTCTGCAACTTCTGCATTCGTGTACTAAGGTACAATAGCAAAGACCGAAGAACCTGTATATGCAATGGTGAGTTCCAATATATGGATTTTAAAATGATAACCATATGCACGACTCTCAAATACCAATTAACATGAATATTCAAAGATAAACAATATATATTTATCAAAGGGTTTCATACCCGACAGTCGTAACCGTTTTAAAGGAAAAAAACCATGACACTTCAATATTCAACAACTAACTTTGAGACCTAATCTCCGGAGCTCCAATCAACAAGTAAATGAGCTGATCAGGCTCTAGTTGCCAATTAAGGCAGAATCAATGCCCGATATGGCAAAGTTCTATTGACCATTCCACAGTCCAACTCAAGGCAAAGTGGTGACTACATATAGCACATGGTCTACTTGGTCGTATATCCATCAAGGCACAGTGACGCAAACTGCATAAATACTTACCATCAAGCATTCAAGTCCTATGCAAAGGCACGTCTGCCTTGTAATGCATGTAAAACGTTTTGTTCTCATTGTTTTCTTTGTGATCAATCTTTAGGTGTCGGAGCTAAAAGTCTCACGCCTAAATTACCAATTTAAACTTTCAAGTTTAATACCTCTTTCCAAAATAACTGACTCCAAGTCAAAAGGTGTGCAAATCACGAAATCCAGACCGATGCACCAGTCTTGGACGTGTAGATTTTAGTGCACAAAACCAAATATAGTCCATAATTTCCACTTCGGACCCCAGGCCCATATCTTAGAACTCTAGACCCGACGTCTTGGTTGCTAGGTTCATTTAAACTATTTTTGTTTTGTGAAAAACAAAACAAAATCAAAGTTTCCTCAACCTATCCAAGTTGATGGAAATAACTCTAGGTTTACCGAAAATCCTTTTATGTTGGAAATTTGTTTTGTAAACTTAACGAAATTCCTTAAAACTTATTTTTGTTCAAAAATTGAAAATTTGAATTGTAAAACCTTATTTGAGACAAATTCTCAATAATACCCTCTTTAAAAACACTTTCGTAAATATTGACGGAATTGTCCGTCGTTTGCTGTTTCAAGACGCATTTCGGTAAAAATAGGACTCTTTGTTGTAAATTAATTTTTCCAACACCGTAATAAAATTATTTTCAAAACTTTTTCACTTAAAATATTATTTTCTAATATTTATAAATTACTTAGGTGAAAATTAGCTGTGCTAAAATATTTTCACGGCTACGTCCTCATTATGGCTCATAAAACGCTCTTTCGCTGTTAAATGATTAAAATAATATTATTTTACACTTTTTCCCATTTTTCATTAAATAAATAACTAAGTAATATTATATTACTATTTCCATTGAATTAAACTCATTAATTCATAAAAAGCTTTTAACTGCTTTTAACTTTTATTTAATTGAGCTCTGACCACTGTCAGGCTTTCAAACTCACAATCCGCATCAACAATTATTTCATATCAATAATATGACACTTAGAAATTTAAAACATATCACCAAATACAACAAATAATTAAATACAGTTAAATCAAATAATTAACAGCAGATAATCAATAAGCAAATAATGCTAACTATAAAATAAATACTTGCACATCATAATTAAGACACATAATAGCAATTACACATGGCTATCGGAAAAATCCCTCAGACTTTCCCCTTACCTCAAAAACACAGTATCTCTGAGAAACAGTTCGTCGGAAATCCAAGTAACACCGATAACGCGCGTATCTGATAACTTAGCTTATCCTTCATTAAACATAACACTCAATCAACAAACAAACAACTAAATCAATCCTAAAATCCTACATGTTGGTTTCGACCAAGGACTGACTTTGGGGTTCAAAATCCTTAAAATTTCTAAAATTTTGGATTAGTGATTTATAATCACTTAAAAGCCTAAATCAATGATCATGGCATAAAGATTGAAATTAAATCTTCCAATCCTTCAACAAATGATTTTCGGCCATGACCATTAAATTGATTTGATTAGAGAATCATGAAACTAAACTTAGAAATCATAATTAAAAGTCCTAATTGTACTAAAATACAACCAATTTCATGATTTGGGTAAAATGAAAAGTTAGGGTTTTCAAAATAAAATTGCGAATTTTTAACTAGAAGAGGTTATGGTGAAGTACTCACCCAAGATGTCAAGAAAATAGGACACGGTGGCTGTTGCAATGGCCGGCACGGTGGCTGGCGATGGAGGGGCGGCGGAGCACCGCAAAACAGATCTGAAACAACCATGACCCAATAAAATGAAGACAAGCTTTTGAGGAAGAAGAAGGTGTTTAAGCTGACAAGGGAAGGGGTAAACCACCATGGAAGGTGGCGGCCGAGCTTACCTCGAGGGAGGACGGCGCATTTTGCGCTGGAGAATGTCAGCAGGCTGCACGTTTTATGGTTCCGAGCGGCTTCAGGCAGTGATGGTCAACACAGTGTCGCGGCTGTGCAGGGTGGCGGCGTACGGTTTGGAACAGCAAGTGGGAAGGAGAAGAAATGCAATATGAGAGGGAGGAAGAAGAAGAAGAGAGGAAAGGAAAGAAAGAAGAGAGGAAAGGGGAGGGTATCAGGTCTGATGAGGGAAAGGAGAAAGTATTTATGTTTTTAACTCGACATTTAGTGATAGGTACAAAAATGGGTGATAAAATATTGAGTCTAAAAATATACATGTTTTTGGTTTTTGAATCTAAAAATAAAGGTTGATAAATATATACTTTCAAAATTTGAAATAAAGTAGAGATTGATAGTTGAATTGATCAACTAAGAAAATCCACGATCCAACATTTAATCTACGATTAATGTCGAACCAGTTTATTTTCAAATCTAAAATTAAATAGAATGAAAATATGGAAATGCTTTTCTCTTAATCATATTATTTTAAAAAAAATTTGTACTGGTAATAATAGTGACAATAACGTAAATTATTGTCTAGTAAGCGTGCATTCACTGAAATAAGTCAGTGCTAACGCACCCAATAAAATAATTTGAAGAGAGTAATTTTATTCAAACTAAACCACATAACAAAATAAACATAAACATCCAAATAAATAACTAATCATGTGTGTAAAAGCTAGGGTGTTACATCACCATCCTCCTAGCATGTATAGCTTTCCTCTTGGATACCATAAGAGGCACTGCGGCTTTTTAGGATTCAAATTTTTGTTTCCTCTTAGAGGAAACCTTCTTACTCATCTAACAAACTTCTCCTTCCTTATAGTAAGACCAGTCAGGAATGCACAATACTTTTCAATCTTTTCATCAAGAAATTCTACAGCCAATTGCTGAATTATATGTTCATGCACCAAAACATATCTCTCATGCTCCATAGCTAATGGAATAGATGAAATTTAAGAGACATGGTTCTTACTAAACTACAAATGAAATTCGTGTCATTCAGTAGTGGTCCTCTTTCAACAAACCATAAATGGTAATAGCAAGCCTAGACATTTAACCAAGTAAAAAAGTCATACAACCATTCATGTATAACAAGTAAAAAATATTTGCAGGATGCTTCTATGGTGCCTTTGATAATTTGACTGCATCAATGCAGTTTTGATACAAAGCAATAGATAGAGAGTAACATTTAATAGTTGTATACTTTATTATTTATTATATCATTTTTTAATTTAAAATTATGTCCCTTGACTCTCTCTTTTTCCGCGCCAACCAAGGCATTAATAGAATCAAATTGGAAGCCAAAATGCTGAAGATGGGAGTCGAACACTGGACATCGAAAAGCAAACAAAGTAATGCGACCACTTGGCTATACCATCAGCTTGCTATTAGTTACGAATTTAAACATATACATATATTCATCACAAAACCTGTGAATTTCATATAGATTTAATTATTGAGTTGGTCCCTAAACTATTTGAGAGAAAAAATTTAATTCTTGAAATGATAATAGTAAAATAATAAAATATGAAATTGTGCTAGAAAATTAATATTTTATAACAAAATATTAAGCTATTAAAATGAGTAAAATATTTAATATTTCAAATAATATTAAAATAATAAAAATGGAATAATAACATTAAAATATTTGAAATAACATTAAAATATTTAATATTTAATACCAAAAATATTATTTAAAAAATATTAAAACAATCTAAGAAAAACCTCAATTAAAATATAAAATAACATAATAAATAGTAAACGACCCGCAGGAGGATGTTTGACCACTTTGCAAAAATCTTGGTTGATCTTGATCTCTCATCAAGCCTGCCTTCTAAAATTATGGTTGAAAGGGACGGTTTCTCTTTCTATGTGACTGTGGAATATGAGAAGATCTCAAACTTTTGCCTCTTCTATCAAACCATTGGCCGCTTCGTTGATAACTGTACCAAGAAAGCTGCCCAGGCCTGCAAGAACCAACCTGCCACGAAAAAAGGAAATCCTCCCGTGGTTCAGTGCTATGTTCCAAAGAAGAATGACATGGTTAATGATGCTCCTAAAATGGCCAATGGCATCTTGGGTAATGTTGTTTCTGCTGTCCCCAACATGGTTAATGGCATTTCTGCCACGAATGCCTTAAATTATGTTCCAAGCCAGAATGACATCCATCTGCAGATGGTGCAACCTAGTTCTGCTCCTGCTGCTATTTTAATTAATGAGGATGTTGAGGCTGAGGAGGTGCTAGAGACAAATAACATAAGGGAGGTTTTCCTGCCTAATGATGTTCCTTACGTGTTGGAATCCATTTCAAACTCTCCCTTGGGGATTGGCCTGCACAATAACATTGCTGTTAAAAACAAAGTTCAGAATGTGGACTATAGCAATAACAAAGGGAAGACGCCTATGACAGATCAAAGTCCTAGTGTTTTGCCTCTAGGACAATCTAGCAAGACGCAGAATGCCTATTTTATGCACATAATTTTACACTTCTGCTGTTTAGGCCAAGTCTGGGCCTGATATTTTTTGTGGAGGGGGTTCAGGTCTTAATAGAAACAATCCAGTTTTTTGTGCTGAGGAGTCACCATCCGCTGATGTTGCTATTCCTGCAAGTCTAAACTCTGCAAACACAGTTGCAATTATGTCTTCCTTGCCTCCTAGAGTGTCTACAGATTTGGCAATAATGGGCAAATTCTGGGCTGATCAGGAAGAAGAGGAGGAGGAGATTGAATCTCCATTGGTAATGAATGTGGTTGGCTGTCCGGATGCTGAATTTACAACAGTTCTGTCTAAATCCAAGAAGAAAAAGTTGTGGCAAAAACTAAGGCAGCAAAAGAGGCATCTGATCAAAGTGGATGGTTATAACACCCGGCTCAAGGGTGCTCTCTCTAAAGGTGCCCAATGAAGCTCCTGTTTTGGAATGCTAGGGGCCTAGCCAATGAAAACACTAGGCTGTTTCTGAAGAAGCTTTGTAACTCTAACAAGCCTGACTTCATTTTCTTAGCCGAGCCTTGGATTCCAATTGCTCAGTTCCCAAACTCCTTCTGGAATCAAACGGGTCTGCAACCTTTTATGTTTAACTCGAGAGGTCATCTTCTTCCAAATTTATGGTGTGCTTGTGATAGGTCTTTTTCCCCTACTGTTATTGCAACTTCTTCTCAGTTCTGCGCTTTTTCGATTCTGTTTAACAATAAGCCTGTTTTTATTGCTGCTATCTATGCATCTACATCTTATATTCTGAGAAAACAGCTTTGGTCTGATCTAGCAGATCTGCAAAGTCTAAATCCGGGTCCCTGGATGTTCATTGGTGACTTTAATGCTACCTTAGGGGCTCATGAGCAAAAAGGGGGTGAGAGTCCATCTAGAATTTCTTGTGAAGATTTTAGGCATTGGTCTGATAGCAATAACTTGCTGCATCTCCAAACCAAAGGCGCTGAAATGACTTGGACTAACAACAGAATTGGTAGGCAGCACTCAGAAAGAAAGCTCGACAGGTCTGTTTGTAATGATTCTTGGATAAATTTTTGGGACAATTCCTCTTGTGGCACTTTGACTAGGATGTTCTCTGATCATTTCCCCCTGCTCATGGTCCTTGATAAAGATGTATGCAAGTTCCCTGCTCCTTTCCGTTTCCAACAGATGTGGATTGATCACCCGGATTGTTTAAAATTTGTGAAAGATGTTTGGTCAAATCAGTTTTCTGGCTGTCTTATGTCTATCCTTTCTCAGAAGTTAAAAGCTCTTAAGGTAGCTCTTAAGGAGTGGAATAGGAACATTTTTGGGAATGTCCATGAAAGTGTTAGATTATCTCTTGCTATGGTTGATCAAATTCAGCAAGAAATCACTTATGCAGGTTATTCGGATGACCTTCATGAAGCAGATGTCAAGGCCCAATTAGATCTTCAACATGCCCTCAATTATGAGGAAGCGTTCTAGAAACAAAAAACTAAAGTGGATTGGTTCATTCATGGGGATAGAAACACGGCTTATTTCCATATGATTGCCAAAATAAGAAGCGCTTCAAATTGTGACTATGCTGAAGCAGGATGATCAAGTTCTGGTTGACAGACAATAGATTGAAAACCATGTTATTGACTTCTACACTTCTTTGTATGCCTCTGAAAATTTCTTCACAACTAATGATTGGATCTATAAAGTTATTCCTTCGGTAGTCTCTCCGGATGATAATAATATGCTCACTGCTTTGCCCTCATTGGATGAAGTGAAATCTGCCATTTTTTCAATGAATGCTTCAAGTGCTCCTGGTCCTGATGGATTTGGTAGTGTTTTCTATAAGACCTTTTGGGATGTTATTGCAGTTGATGTGTACAAATCAATGCTGCAGTTCTTTAACCAGAGTTGGATTTTACCAGGAATGAACTCTAACATTGTTTCTCTTATTCCTAAATTTCCTGGGGCTGATAGGCTTGAAAACTACAGGCCAATGGCTCTGGCTAATTTTCAGTTTAAGATCATCACAAAGGTCCTGGCAGATAGACTCTCTAACATTGCCCCAAAGGTCATATCAGATCAGCAAAGAGGTTTTATTAAAGGTAGGCATATATTTGATTGCATTTGCATTGCTGTTGTTACGCCGGCAAGTGTACCGGGTCGTCGCAAGTAATAAAATAAACACGGTAAGTAATTACCGAGGTCGAACTCAGGGATTGGGCTACCAATTCGACTAATCCGCGGGAAATCAGATATGTTCGGTCAAGTTACAGAAGGTGGTTGAGAGAGAGATTAATATCTAAAATTCAATTAACAAATCTAATGAAATAATTAACTAAAATTCAGAAATTAAAATATCCAAGGTCACAAATCCACCTACCCAATATGTACACCCAAGTGATGATGAATTCCTCCCTAAGTTCAATTACAATGTCAACCGGGACCCCTAAATTCTCCTAAATCCACTCTCGTGCTCATTAGGACGTATTCGACGATTGGATTAATTACTTACTAGGTCTCATAATCCTAATCTCGAATTTGGTTAATTCTTGTTCCCTATAAGGTTGCACCGATCTCCTACTCACTCTCGTGCAATATTCGATCGATGATCCCAATTCAAGTTCTAAACGCGAATCGCTGACTAGGCCTCATCAACGTTAACAAGTCAATCACGCAACACATATGATTAACACACTCAAATCAGAATTGGAAAACATTTATTGAGAAAAAGGGAGAAAGACATACATCATATCGAATCTACACTGCCATGGGTGGCTTCATTGTTCCCTCAGACGAGGGGATTAGTTCCTCATGCTCATAGACAAACAATCGGACATAATCTCCATAAGAAAAAGGGAGACGTAGCTCCAAAGAGAAAAGAAATTACCCTAAACGCTACTCTAAACAGTGGAAAACTACTAGGATTCGCGGCCCTCCAAAAGCCCTCCAGCCTAAAGATGGATACCCAATATGATCTGCAACAGCCTTTAAATAGGATTCCTGATCTGCGCTCGTTCGCGAGGCGAGCAGCCTCTCGCGAAGCGAGAATTAAAATTGGCGCGCTTTCAATTTGAACTCTCGCGAGGCGAAAGTGTGTTCTCGGGGCGAGTCTTCAATTATAGGCTGTGACCTTCATCACGGCTGGGCCGTGATGGTCTCTGACTTCCAGGGTCTTCAAACTCTCGCTGGGCGAGATGGTTCTCGCGGGGCGAGACTTCAAACCTTAAACTGTCACGGGCGTGGTCTGCATCACGGCTTGGCCGTGATGGTCTCTGTCTTGCAGGTCTTCATGATTCGCAGGGCGAGAAGAGTCTCGCGTGGCGATCCAGAAATGATGACTTTTGCTGCTTTGTTGACCTTCAGTCTCGCGAGGCGAGCATACACTCGCGGGGCGAGTGTCTCCAGAAGTGCTTTTTCCACTGCTTCTTGACTTTCCTTGACTCCCGGAGCTTCACTTATTGACCTGAAAACACAAAAAGCAACCAAAAGCATAATTCTATCCAAAATAAGTTAAAAACTACACAAAAGACGCAAAACGAGTCAAAGTCCAACTTAGGAACAAAACAAGGCAAATTTGGGCAAAAACGAGAGTGAACTCGAATAATTTGCACAAAAACCACGGTCCATCTAGTTATAAAACTAGATAAGCCAGAGGCTTATCAAACACCCCAAACTTAAACCTTGCTTGTCCCCAAGCAAGCTAAAACTCAAAAACGACTCAGGACTTGGCAAGCCTAAAGGAATCAATCGATTTCGCACAAATTTCATGCAATCAAAATAGTTTTTCTCCAATGATCTCCCCCCTACATCAATGTAATCCCCGCATTCATTTACTTTAAACCATTGAGAACTTCATCATTCATGCCATCATTACTCTAAGTTGAGGCTCAAAGATACACACAAAGGAAGATCACCTATTTCAAACAATTGCCTTCCTCACAAGGGTATTTAAAATTTCACTCATTCGCTCAAATTCGTCTTAGGCTTTCAACTTTTTCACTCAATTTCACTTATCAAGAGCACTTCCCATGAATTTGATTTTCATCTCAAAAATGGTTCCCACGAAAACATGCATGCAACATTAGAAGGTCTTTTAAAGGTTGTAATGAGGCCTGGCTCAAGGTAAGATATTCAAAGGATAGAGGCTAAGTCCCTAGGATCAATGAGAGCATAAAACTAATATCACAACAATTGAATTCACTCTCATATTATTCTCTTCCTTGCATTTGGTGGCTACACACCTCTTCCTTTTTATATTTATTTTTCTTTGCCCTTTTTGGCACATATTCAATGCTTTTCATCACCATTTTTTTTTCTTTTTTTTTTTCTTTTCTCAAGCCTTTGGCCCTTACTTCCATTTTTCTTTTTCTCAACTATGATTCATGAACTTGTAGCCACCCCAAAATTAGTTCCACAACAACACTCACAAAGCTAAAATTCCATACTCTCCTAAATCCTAGGATATGGGAAAATCATGGTTTTTCTGAGTTAACGGCTTGTAATGTAAGGTCATCAAGAACAATAGGCTTCAAGGCTCAAATGTGGCTAACTAGGGATCATTCATCAGGGTTGGTTCAATTTATGGCCAAGTAGTTAATTCAAAGAAAATTGCCTAAATCATTTGATGCAACACATAAACATGCAAACCATAAAGAGATTCAAGAAAATTCGGGAAAGTGCAACTTAACAGTGATTCACACATTCAAAAATAGAGTTGGAGGCTCAAAATCCTCACCTGGACATTTCGCAAATTGTTTGACCGAGATACGATTCCTAGTGTGTGCACCCCCTCACCCCAAACTTATCATAAATCAAGTAATCACAATAAAATCCTCAAAGTTCAGTTTTCAATTTTTAAGTGGGGATCAACTTTTCTATTTTCAGAACCTAGGGGGAAATCATCAATGGTCAAATCAATTCATGCAATCAATCTATGCTCAACTTAATCAAAATCCAACAAGCTTGCCGACTCGACATTCATACAACAACTCTTGATCTTCTCAAATTATTCAAGAGTGACAAACAAAAACAAAAACATAAACAAAACAAAACAAAAGTTAGGAGAAGAGAGGGATACCTAGCTTGGGTTGCCTCCCAAGTAGCGCTTGTTTAACGTCCCGAGCCTGACTTATTAAGAAGCATCCACCTGGATCCCATAGTCTGTGGTACAAGGGCCAAGAGACGCTTATCATATCAAATCCTCCACCCGGATCCCATGGTTTGTGAAGTGGCCCTCGCAGGAGCAATACGACTCTATCCATACTTCCATCCAGTCTGAGTGTGAAAACTCCATTGACCTCTATAATTATGAACTCACTTCCTCTTAGGTCAAATGGTGTCTTCACGAGGAAGTGTGCCAGACAAGTGGGAGGGTCTATCTTACCGGTGTCCACACATGCATGCAAGCCAACATATTTATTTAACGCATCAAAATCAGGTTGCTTGGCAAGCATGGTGAAATCCTCTGCCACTTTATCTTCATTTTGTTCTCTACCCTCTTGCTCTGGTGCCTTGTCCCTTGCTAACTCCTCTTCCTTAGGTTGCTCTTCCTCAACATGTGGCTGTTCCTGGGCCTTGTCGCTTGTCAATTCCTTTTCCCCCGGTTGTACTTCCTCAACATGTGGTAGTTCTTCCTCAACTCCCTGAGAACTAGTTACATCCCAGTCATATCCCAACACCCCACTGCTTCTAGTTGTTGTGGCATTGCATTGGTTCTTAGGGTCGTTCTCGGTATCAACTGGGAAAGTCTCTGGGGGATGCTCATTTATTTGCCTTGCGAGTTGGGCAATCTTCATCTCTAATGTCGCATTCGCCTTCTCAATTGATGTGGCCATCCTATCAATGGCTGCGTTTGTATTGATTGACACTTTCTCAAGTGTCGCACTCAACCTCTCAAGAGCCAACTCCCAAGGTTGTCTTCCACCATTCTGTTGAGGTTGTTGTTGCCAATTTTGTTGAGGTTGTGGTTGTGGTTGCCAGGCTAGGCCATCGTCAGCATTACCCCAAGCGAAATCCGGATGGTCTCTACTCATATCACCCCAATACTGATTCTGACTCTGATAGTTGTTCTGGGGCACGCTGTCATTATGCCATGGTTCCACATATACTTGAGGGAAGTAGAACGGACAACTCCAAGTGTCATGGTTCCCATTACAATATTCGCAACCCAGAAGCATTCCTTCGTGTACCTCACATACAAAACAAGTCAAGACCAAGTGGAATCAAAGAAGTAGAGAGAGATAATATCAAAAGATAATAAAAATGAAAATAAAAATAACTTAAACAAATAAACAAACTTCCCTAAAATTAGGAAAATTGGTTGGTGTAACACCCTACTTTTTATTTTCCGATTTTTTTCAGTAAAAATATTTTCGCTGTATTAACCGGTATAAATGTATTTATTTATATTTTTATCCGAGTTCATGGAGATTAATTTTTATGAAATAAAAATCATATTCATACTCTATCTTAGGGTAGAAGCTTACGATAAAAATTTGGGTTGAAAATTCAGACGGAACCAGGTCTGCGTTTTCACTGACAGTATAATTTTACTGAGCAGAAAACCTAATTTTGACTCGTGAACGAAATGGTTTATATTTAAATCATATTTCCAACGAGTTTGGTTAGTTTGAAAATTTTCAGTCGAAAACGAAATATTACGCTTTTACGCAAGCGTAAAACCCTAATCGGGAAACCGACGGAGTCAAGAAGGGAAGTGGAGAGACCCGTCAAGAGATCGGGACAACGAGTCATATATGATGACTCATGGAGGATGAGTCACCAAGCATTTATGAGCATTAAATGCATGTAATCATGACATTTAGGTAAAAATACCAAAATACCCCCAAGCTTTCGCGGGTATTAACAAGACGCATCTACGCACTCTTAACCACTCATTTTACGTGGTTGAAAACCTCCCACATCTCTCCAATTTCGTGCATCCACCTCCAATAAATCTTACCTATTTCATTTTGCTTTCGTTTCATTATTTTCCTCTCAAAAACCGAAATCGGGTAAACGATTGAGTGCGTACGGAATTTCCGGGAACCGCTAATGGATAAGATCGATGACTCATTGGTGAGTCATTTTGTGTGGCCCAAAATCAGCCACACCTCCACTAAATGTGAGCCACATATTATTAACCATGGTTAGCCAAAATAACCTTAGTTAAGTTAATTATAACCTTAGTTAAGCTTATATTAATTTAATAATCACAAAACCCATTAAACCAATTCCTTTTAACCAAACAAGGCATAAAATTACTCCTATAAATACCCCAAAACCGTGGCCTCCCTCACCATTTCACTCATCTTCTTCATTCTCTTCATCTTCCTCACCAACTAAGTTACAAAACCCTAAGAACACCGAATTCCCACCAAACATATGACCCTCTTCCTTTCTGAAACTCGGAAAACACTCAACATAAAAGTTGTTTCTCTTTCTCTCTTATTTCCAACAAGATAAAGATCATCAAAAACGGATAAGTGGATTGGGAGAAAGGCTCAAAATACAGAAACTGCCCAGAATTCCCAGAAACCCACGAAACAGCATAAAGAAGGCCCTTTTCACCCCTGTTATGATCCGAACCAAATGAAACCTTCAACACCAAAGTTGTTCCTTTTTATCTTATCTTTCTATAAAGCCAAAGTTTGTAATTTTTAGATTAGTATATTGTGAGATACACTCACAATACCATCACACCCTCAAGCTGTCCAGTTTTCAACATAGTGAAGGTTGATCATTTTCTTCATTTCTTCAATCTTCAAGAGGTAAAAGCTCATCTCCTTGATCATATAAGCTTTCATATTCATGTATTTCTCATGTTTATGCCATGAATCATATTTTTCCATTCCTAGATCTAGAACTTCAAATAATTCTAGAAAATTGTAGAAAAATCCTTTTAATGTGAAACCAATTTCTATGATCTAGATATAATCCCTATTTTATTTATCCAAGAGCATGTGATCAAAATCATTCTCCTTCCCTATTAACCCTTAAGGTCCGAACCTAGGTAGGAAAATGGGTTTGGTGTTTTGTTGTTTGTTTTGAAAGTTAGTACTTGACTTAAGTTCTATAATACATATATAGCTTAAATCCAAGAGCTTGAATCCAAATAAATTTCCTAGCTTATTTTCTTAATATGGGCCGAAACCCTAACCCTAAAGGTTAGAGGATTTTGTTTCAAATTTTAGTCTTGTAATAAGTAATCTATGTTAGTTAAGACTCTAGTAACCAGGATCCAAAAGATGGCATTAAGAGGATAACCCTAAACCTATTTTCTAAGTCTTGGCCGAACCTAACCCTAAAGTGTCATAGATGGTTGTTAGTTGATTAATTATAGTTATGTTGTTTGGATGAAGGTGGTTGTGTTAACTCGTGGCGGGATAACGAGGATCGTCGTGTACGTGTTTTCGGTGCTAGCTCAGGTGGGGAAAAGAATCAACCTATCATCGGAATCGATAAGTAGTAGATTATATGATAATTGTGTAGGGCGACCTAAACACTACTAGTAGTTGAGTAATCGACAAGACCAAAATCATATTGGAAACCTTTTCTGTAAAACCAATGGTGATTTGGGAATTGTAGGTTTATCGACGTTAGGATGATTTTATCTTATCTGAGGTTGATTGAATTTATTATTATTATTGCATTGCTTATGTGATATTTTGTGGTATTTGAATTATTTTCTGATATTGTGTTATGCATGATCTGCCTGGTTTTTAATACTATGCCTAGTTGATTTTAAGTAAGGATATATGTTGTTCGGGAGATGATTGTTTGGGTGAGAGAATGAATTGACTTAGAGGTGCCTAGCTTAATTAAGTTATCTAATGGATGAGATGTGACATAGAATGCGAGTTGAGATTATGATGGGAGTTTGAGGTACAAGGTTGTTATTGATTTGAGATAGTGAGATTCATATAAAGGCTTAGATGCAAATACTTTTTTAGTCCATGACGCGTAGATCTGATTTATCCTATCGAAAGATAGAAGGGCACTATGTTGAGTTTTATCCTATCGAAAGATAGAAGGGCACTATGATGAGTTTTATCCTATCGAAAGATAGAAGGGCACTATGTTGAGTTTTATCCTATCGAAAGATAGAAGGGCACTATGATGAGTTCGATAGAAGGGCACTATGATAAGTTTTATCCTATCGAAAGATAGAAGGGCACTATGTTGAGTTTTATCCTATCGAAAGATAGAAGGGCACTATGTTGAGTTTTATCCTATCGAAAGATAGAAGGGCACTATGTTGAGTCTTATCCTATCAAAAGATAGAAGTGTACTATGCTGAGTTCTTTGCATCAGACTACCTTGGACTACTAACGAATGTGAAAGGAATAGAGACAGTTATGATAGTATAAGTGTTTAGACTACATGAGTTGAGGGTAGAGGATGATATAGTGAATTGAGGATGATTGTTGATTTTGAGTGATTCATGTCTGTGACAATTACTGTATGATATACTATGAATCTTTTCCGCTTTTTGATGATAGAACTGTTTCTTATTCCCTATATCTTTCTGTGTGTTGTGTTTTATTTCTGATGTGATCGTACGAGAAGACCCGATGGAGGAACCAATTGCTGAGGAGTTAGATGGAACTCCTTACGAACCAGATGCTGGAGGTCGAGCTGTGATTCAAGGCGATTAGAGTATAGACAGTATGACCAGTGTGTCTAAAGAGTATTTATATTTCCGTTGAGTATGTCTGTAGTGAAGTTTATGCCCCGTGAGGGATCCTCTCGAGAGGGTACCCTTAACAGTGCTTTTGAAATGTAATAAATAACAGGTGTGTATTTATGTAATATAGTTTTGGTATGTTTTATATATGCATAAGTTATATAATTATTAATTAAGTTTTAATTTTTACGTATTTTCAATGATAAGAGAGCGATTAAGTAAATAAATATTAAGGTTTTAATGTAATAATACGATGGGGCACAACGGGGTGTCTCAGTTGGTGCCAATCCCCGGCAGCGGCGCCAAAAACTTGTTGTTACGCCTGCAAGTGTACCGGGTCGTCGCAAGTAATAAAATAAACACGGTAAGTAATTACCGAGGTCGAACTCAGGGATTGGGCTACCAATTCGACTAATCCGCGGGAAATCAGATATGTTCGGTCAAGTTACAGAAGGTGGTTGAGAGAGAGATTAATATCTAAAATTCAATTAACAAATCTAATGAAATAATTAACTAAAAATCAGAAATTAAAATATCCAAGGTCACAAATCCACCTACCCAATATGTACACCCAAGTGATGATGAATTCCTCCCTAAGTTCAATTACAATGTCAACCGGGACCCCTAAATTCTCCTAAATCCACTCTCGTGCTCATTAGGACGTATTCGACGATTGGATTAATTACTTACTAGGTCTCATAATCCTAATCTCGAATTTGGTTAATTCTTGTTCCCTATAAGGTTGCACCGATCTCCTACTCACTCTCGTGCAATATTCGATCGATGGTCCCAATTCAAGTTCTAAACGCGAATCGCTGACTAGGCTTCATCAACATTAACAAGTCAATCACGCAACACATATGATTAACACACTCAAATCAGAATTGGAAAACATTTATTGAGAAAAAGGGAGAAAGACATACATCATATCGAATCTACACTGCCATGGGTGGCTTCATTGTTCCCTCAGACGAGGGGATTAGTTCCTCATGCTCATAGACAAACAATCGGACATAATCTCCATAAGAAAAAGGGAGACGCAGCTCCAAAGAGAAAAGAAATTACCCTAAACGCTACTCTAAACAGTGGAAAACTACTAGGATTCGCAGCCCTCCAAAAGCCCTCCAGCCTAAAGATGGATACCCAATCTGATCTGCAACAGCCTTTAAATAGGATTCCTGATCTGCGCTCATTTGCGAGGCGAGCAGCCTCTCACGAGGCGAGAATTAAAATTGGCGCGCTTTCAATTTGAATTCTCGCGAGGCGAAAGTGTGTTCGCGGGGCGAGTCTTCAATTCTAGGCTGTGACCTTCATCACGGCTGGGCCGTGATGGTCTCTGACTTCCAGGGTCTTCAAACTCTTGCTGGGCGAGATGCTTCTCGCGGGGTGAGACTTCAAACCTTAAACTGTCACGGGCGTGGTCTGCATCACGGCTTGGCCGTGATGGTCTCTGTCTTGCAGGTCTTCATGATTCGCGGGGCGAGAAGAGTCTCGCGTGGCGATCCAGAGATGATGACTTTTGCTGCTTTGTTGACCTTCAGTCTCGCGAGGCGAGCATACACTCGCGGGGCGAGTGTCTCCAGAAGTGCTTTTTCCACTGCTTCTTGACTTTCCTTGACTCCCGGAGCTTCACTTATTGACCTGAAAACACAAAAAGCAACCAAAAGCATAATTCTATCCAAAATAAGCTAAAAACTACACAAAAGACGCAAAACGAGTCAAAGTCCAACTTAGGAACAAAACAAGGAAAATTTGGGCGAAAACGAGAGTGAACTCGAATAATTTGCACAAAAACCACGGTCCATCTAGTTATAAAACTAGATAAGCCAGATGCTTATCAATTGCCTATGAAGCTTCTAATATGCTAGATTCCAGAGCCTTTGGTGGGAACTTATCCTTGAAGTTTGATATTAAAAAGGCCTTTGACACCTTAGATTGGGGTTTTCTGCTTACACTAGTGGAAAATATACATTAGACGGTAAAGGTTTACGTCAGTTAACCAAAAGCTAGACGTTAAAAATGAGGCGGTGGCAGTTTTGTAAATATCAGACTTCATTAATTCAATTTTAACGTCAGTTGTTTTAATGACTGACGTTAAAAGTGAAGTGACTCACTTTTAACGTCAGTTCAATAAAGAACTGACGTTAAAAGTGAACATTGTAACGTCAGTTCGATAAAGAACTGACGTTAAAAGTAAGTCACTTCACTTTTAACGTCAGTCATTAAAACAACAGACATTAAAGGTTATTTTAATAAAAAATTTTATCTAGTATACGATCCCTTCCGCATTGCCTTCCTCAAAGTTTCAGTTTCACATGAATTGCTTTGATATTTTGTGTTTCTGTTTTGAAAACTAAAATATATATGCGAAGTATAAGTTGAATCAGTAACCCAAACCGGATCTCATTCATGAAGTGTAATCCAGACTGATACAGAAGATTGAAAGGGTTTAAAATCCTATAAAAAGTTACATTGAAAGGGTTTAAAATCCTATAAAAAGTTACATTGAAAGGGTTTAAAATCCTAAACATTAAAGCTACGTACATCCCATCAGAGAGTTTTATGAAATAAACAAGTTTCTGCTTCAACATCATTTTCTTCTCAGTCCTGTCCTCAGAAACTCCAATATTGAATGCATCTGCTCCCTTACTTGAAGTCCTTGATGCTCCATCTGAATCCACAGTCAATTTGGAGCCAAAGCAGAGTGAAGGGTGCACTCGATCTGTTTCAGCAATATTCTTGGAACAGCCACTTGGTTCCAAAGCTGAGGTTTTGGAGTCGTAGTCTCCGATTCTCCAGAAGGATGATGGTGTGTGCAATTCACATAATGCGATTTACACACCCTTATCACCCATGTAATGTGATTTACTCAAACTCAGAAGTTGTTTGACCATTAAGACAGAGACCTTTAAGTCTAGGTATACGAAGAAAGAGTGATGAAGTTAATCTCCATGGCAGAGCCATATTGTGAGGCAGAAAAATTAAAGGAATGAAGGAAGCTATTTATAGGAGTAGGGGATGAAGTTACTAGGCGTCGTAAGTTGCTAAAAAATTAAATTGATCATTAAGAGCATTAGGTTCCAAGGCGCATTGGGAGTTGGCAATCATATATTATAAACGTGCAGAAAAGAAAACGCCCGAAGGAATAGGAAGAAATAGACCTTTAAGTCTAGGTATAAACTTAGTGCTCATAAAGAGGATTATAGGTTACAATGTGCATGGGTAAGTAGCACAGGAGTAATGGGTAATTTAGTATCAGAGTAGTCAAAGGAATGAATGCTTTTGCAGAAACTTATACACTTTTAACGTCAGTTGTTGAATAAAACTGACATTAAAAGTGTTTTTAAAATAAAAAATATTTATTTTTAACGTCAGTTGTTTATACAATTGACATTAAAAGTATGATTTTTACTTCAGTTAAATAAATAGCTGACGTAAATAATCCTATGTCTGTCACTCTTAACATAGGCCTCAGAGCCATTTTGTGAAGGATTAATAGAAATATAGAGGAAAAGAAGAGGCAGTATTACAGACTGATACAGAATAATGGTACTTTATATAGAGAATGATTTTTACACATCACTTTTAACGTCAGTTGAATTTAACAACTGAGGTTAAAAGTATTTTTAATAAAAAATATTAATATTTAACGTCAGTTGTTTAATACAACTGACGTTAAACAATTAATTTTAACGTCAGTTGTTTAATAAAACTGACGTTAAATGTTGTTTTATTTTTTGCTTTTTGATTATAACTTTTACACCCGTGCGCCTTCTGCACTTCGCTCTGTACGTACGTCTCTTTTCTATTTTCATCACGCTCAACCCTAGATCACTCTCAACCCTCACTCTCACTCTCACCCAGCACAGAACCCTAATCGCGAGCTCATCTCCACCGCAACCACCGCGAGGGCTTCTTCGCCACCACCGTGAGGTACACTATTAACTCTAACTCTGTCTTTCCATTCATTCTTTGCAATAACTTGAAATTTCTCTTTCCCCTTCCCGTGCACTAACTCTCCTTGTCCCTCTGCTCTCAGTAACCACATCGAACGTTGGCCACCACTCGAGCGATTCCTCCCAACCACCACGCGAGCACCTATTTCTAGTGAGTATTTAGGGCACATTTTTGTATTTTTGGTTTTGAGTGTATGTTGAAACTGTAGTCTCAGTAGTTGAAACTTGAAACCGTGAGTTTGAGTTGTTTGGAATGTACATCTCTATTTTTGGTCTTGAGTTCATGTTGCTCTACTGGCTGATCTGTCACGGCCGTGATGCTCATCATGGCTAGGCCGTGATCAGTTCTGCCTGTGATGGCATGGTCTGGTTCAGTTGGCACGTTACGGCCGTGATGGACATCACTGTCAGGCCGTGACCAGTGCTTGGCAATCTTCAAAAACTATAGTTTTCAATCTCCCGTATTGTCCTTATATTGGATATATGTTTTGTATATCTACAGGACCTATCTAGTTATGGATCGTAGTTGGATGGTTTGTAAGCGTACTAGTGCTGAGTATTTGAAGGGGGTAGGAGAATTTATAGAATTTGCTCAAAGGAATGTTCCTAATAGTAATGGAATGTTATGTTGTCCTTGTGTCAAGTGTTTGAATACGAGGAAATGTACGGTGAAGGATATACGTACTCATTTGATTTGTGAAGGGATTTGCTTGAGTTATACAAGATGGATATGGCATGGTGATGTGTTGTTGAGTAGTACGGCGAGTGTCTCCCAAAGTGAGGACGTTGACGTAGATATGGAGGATGATCGAGTAGAGGACATGATTCGTGATATTGGACAAGAATCTTTTCATCGAGCTCATGTGTATGATAGGTTGTGCGGTGATGCGGATAAGCCTTTATATCCAGGGTGTACTACTCATACACGGTTGTCGGCGGTGCTAAAATTGGTTTGTGTGAAGGCGAGAAATGGTTGGACCGATAAAAGCTTCACGGAATTGCTTGAAGTGTTGAAAGACTTGCTTCCGGAGGACAACACATTGTCTAACCATAACTATGAGGCCAAGAAGGTATTGTGTCCTATGGGTATGGAGTATAAGAAGATACACGCATGCCCCAATGATTGCATATTGTACACCGGTTTTCATGAAGACAATCACGATTGCTCTAAATGTGGGTTATCACGATACAAAGTGAAGGGTGGTGATGATGATGATGATCTTGATGATGTGAGAAAAAAGGGTCCTCCTGCGAAGGTGTTGTGGTATCTTCCAATAATTCCAAGGTTCAAGCAATTGTTTGCCAATGCGAAAGATGCGAAGAATCTTAGATGGCATAATGATGAGAGGAAACGTGATGGAAAGGTTCGTCATCCTGCTGATTCTATTCAATGGAAGAATATCGATACTATGTTTCCGGATTTTGCCGATGAGCCAAGAAACCTAAGGCTTGGACTTGCTAAGGATGGAATGAATCCTTATGGTAACATGAGTAGTATTCATAGTTCATGGCCTGTTCTGTTGGTAATTTACAACATGCCCCCTTGGTTGTGCAAGAAGCGCAAATACATGATGTTAACTATGATGATTTCGGGCCCAAAGCAACCGGGAAATAACTTAGATGTTTATCTAGGTCCCTTGATTGAAGACTTGAAAACACCGTGGCTGGAAGGTGTTGATGTAGTTGATGGGTATTCTCATGAGACTTTCAAGCTTTGTGCCATGTTATTTTGCACCATCAACGACTTTCCAGCATACGGTAACTTGTCCGGGTACAGTGTCAAGGGGCATAAAGCATGCCCTATATGTGAAGAAGGCACATGCTACACTCAGTTGCATCATGGAAAGAAGACGGTTTACCTTGGGCATCGGATATTTCTTAGATGTGATCACCCATATCGTAAGATGAAAAAAACTTTTAATGGATGCCAAGAGACAGAAGAAGCGCCGGCGGCCTTAATTGGAGAGCAGGTTTATCAGAGGGTAAAGGACATCGATGTTATATTCGGCAAGTCCAAAAAGAAAGGTAAAGCTGCTGAGAAAAACATATGGAAGAAGAGGTCGATATTCTTTGATCTTCCATACTGGCGCCAGATTGATGTCAGACACTGCATTGATGTGATGCATGTGGAGAAAAATGTGTGTGATAGTGTGATCGGGACGCTTCTCAACATTCAGGGCAAGACAAAGGATGGTGTGAATGCTCGTCTCAACCTCGTTGCTATGGGTATACGAGAGCAGTTAGCTCCAGTTGTTGAGGATGGTAAGCGGACTTATTTGCCGCCAGCATGTCATACTTTGTCAAAAAAAGAGAGACAAAGTTTCTGCGAGTGTCTTCAGGGCATCAAAGTTCCACATGGTTACTCTTCAAATATGAAGAGGCTTGTCTCTAGTGATCTTAAATTGGTTGGCTTGAAGTCTCATGATTGTCACATCTTGATGCAACAACTTCTGCCCGTTGCTATTTATGGTATTGCTACAAAAAATGTGAGACATGCCATTACTCGGTTGTGCTCATTCTTCAATTCAATATGTAGCAAAGTCGTTGACCCCCGTAAGTTGGATGACTTGGAAGTTGAGGCTGCTACAATCTTGTGCCAATTGGAGATGTATTTTCCTCCTTCCTTTTTCGACATAATGGTTCACTTAATTGTTCATTTGGTGAGGGAGATTAGATTATGTGGGCCGGTTTTTCTAAGATGGATGTACCCAGTTGAGCGCTACATGAAGATCTTGAAAGGGTACGTGAAGAATCCTCATCATCCGGAAGCATCTATTGTTCAAAGGTATGTTGCAGAAAAAGCTATTGAGTTTTGTTCGGACTACCTTCATAACACGGATCCTATAGGGGTTCCTAAGCCTCGGCATGATGAGATCAGATGTCAAGGTAAGGGTACACATGGCTTAAGAATAAATAGGAAGGATCGGGAGGAAGTGCTTCAAGCACATTTGTATGTATTGAACAACATCGAATGTGTTCAGCCTTTCTTATTTGAACATAAAAGAAAAGTCAATCAAGAAAACCCTCGAATGAGCGAAAGGTGGTTGTTGAACAAGCATAACAAGACTTTCTTACCATGGTTCAAGGAAGAAATGCTTAAGGATGGTAGTCTTCGCTTCGATGACGTAAAATGGCTAGCACGTGGGCCTAACTTCAACGTCATATGTTGGAGCGGATACGACATAAATAACTTTTCCTTTTATACAAAGGAACAAGATAACAAGAGTACCATGCAAAATAGTGGGGTTATGATCGTGGCGAAGCAATGCACTTCTCTAGTGCAAAGGACACAAAACCCGTTAAAGACCGAGACCTTACTTTGGATATATTGAAGATATTTGGGTGCTCGATTACACTAAGCTTACGGTGCTTAGGTATTTAAATGTAAGTGGGTTGATAGTAACGGTGGTGTACAAACCGACGAATTGGGGTTCACATTGGTAGACCTCAACAAGTTAGGTCATATAAATGAGCCTTTCATAATGGCTTCCCAAGCAAAACAAGTGTTCTACATCACTGATCCTTCTAACAAAAGGTTGTCCATGGTTCTCCAAGGAAAAAGCATGTATAATGGTAGTGATGAAAATGAAGATTCAAATATTGATATTCCTGAGACTCCTTCTTTTTCAACAAACATGCCTACTATAATCGAGGAGACACAGGTGGACGATGTACATGCCACTCGTGATGATCATCACGAAGGGATATTGATATAGGTAGTTTAAACTTAGTATACATTTATAACCTATGTTAATAAATATATATTGTTTTGAACAGGCATACATATGGATCATTGTTCCATTTTTCCTTTGCAATTCTGTAATGTGTGTGATATTCTGTGTTATTGGGATATTTACTGAATGTAGGGATGGCTGAGGGGAGTGATATTTTAAAACTGAATTTAAAAAAAATACTATTAACGTCAGTTTTATCATATAACTGACGTTAATAGTATTTTATAAAATATACAGTACACTATTAACGTCAGTTGTTTATTACAACTGACGTTAAAATTAAGACCTTTAACGTCAGTTCTTGATAACAATTGACGGTAGTTTTAACAAAATTAACGTCGATTTTGTTAAAGAACTGACGTTAATTTTGACAAAATTAACATCAGTTGTGTTAAAGAACCGACGTTAATAGTGTTATATTTAACGTCAGTTCTCAACTGACGTTAAAAGTTTAACTTTTAACGTCAGCTGTATTTATGTCAGTCAGTATTCTGACGTAAAAAATCCATTTTAACTGACGTAAAAAGCACTTATTGCACTAGTGTTACTGTTCTTGCTGCCTTTGGTTTTGACAGTAAGTTCTGTGATTGGGTAAAGGTTATCTTGGAATCTGCTAAGTTGTCTTTTGTTGTGAATGGGAAGCCCGTGGGTTACTTTTCTTGTAAAAGAGGGGTGAGGCAAGGTGACCCGCTTTCTCCTCTCTTATTCTGTTTCGCTGAGGATGTTCTGAGTAGAGGCATTTCCTATCTTGTCAATCATAATTTTTTAGCTCCTATGGCTGGTCCTAGGGGTTTCCAAACTCCTAGCCATTTATTGTATGCAGATGACATCCTTGTTTTCTGCAAGGGAACTAAAAGGAATCTTAGAACGCTTATGGGCTTCTTTAAGGAGTATGGGGACATATCTGGTCAATTGCTAGGGTTGGACAAATGTAAATTCTACAGTAGTACTTTGTTCCCTAGTAGATCATCTGCAATCTCTGAAATTCTTGGTTTTGGACCTGGGTATTTCCCTTTCACCTACCTTGGGATCCCGATCTTTAAGGATAAGCCAAGGATGGCACACTTGAAGCCTACTGCAGATAGGATAAGAGCAAAGTTATCTGCTTGGAAGGGTTCTCTTCTATCTATTATGGGCAAGGTCCAACTAGTCAACTCTGTCATCACAGGTATGTTATCCTATAGCTTCCATGTCTATCAATGGCCTACAGCCCTACTCAAAACAGTTGATGACTGGATTCGAAACTTTGTGGGGTCGGGTGATGTTGACACCAGGAAAATTGTTACTGTGGCTTGGAATACTGTCTGCTCTCCTACTTGTGATGGGGGTCTTGGCCTTAAATCAGTTGCTTATATTAACAAGGCTGCGATTTTGAAACTCAGTTGGGATATTTTGTACAAGGACTGTCAGTGGTCATCCTTTTTAAGGTCCAGATTTATTAGGAACAATGTCCCAGTGACCTACCATATCAGATCTTCCATTATCTCTGCTATAAAATATCACTTATCTGCTATCAAAGATAATACTTCCTGGATTCTGGGAGATGGCAAAAGCATCAATTTCTGGAACGATAAGTGGTTGGACAAAACTTTGGCTGATATTCTTCACATTCCTGACTCAGTTGCTAAATCTCTGCAGGCTACTGTCAGTGATTTCATCATCTGTGGTTACTGGAGCTTCCCTCAAGCTCTTTTGGATATTGTCCCGAACCTCCCACACATTCTCAGAAACATTCAGTTACCCCTTTATGTGGACTGCGACTAACCTGTTTGGTGTGGTAGTGATTCTGGTTTGATGTCTTTCAAGGAGGCTATTGAATTCCATCACCCGCATGGTCAATGCAAGCATTGGGGCAAATTGATTTGGTCGGGATCAGTCCCTCCTTCTAGGTCCTTCCTGATGTGGAGATTGATACATGGAAAGCTTCCAACAGATGAGAACCTGCGTACTAGAGGCTGTGTGTCTGTTTCTATGTGCTGCCTATGTGGCACTCACGATGAATCCTCCCAGCATCTTTTCTTTGAATGCCAATTCGCTGTCCAAACATGGCTGTGGCTGTAAAGGAAGCTAAACTGTTCAGTTAACTACGCCTCAGCCTTGGATGTTCTGCGTGTTTGTGATGCTAAGTGCAGCCCGCAACTGAAGGACGTGTACCTTGCTACGGTTCTTAACACAATTTGGTCGATATGGTTTTGCAGGAACCAATGCAGATTTAGTAATGTCATTATTAGTTGGAAAACAGCCTGCTCTATGATCCTGGCTCAAACCTCGTTGGCTGGTTCGTTATCAAAAGGCCATATGTTCAGTTCTATTAATGAGTTTCAGGTGCTAAAAGGCTTTGCTGTAACAACTCATGCCCCTAAAGCTCCTACTATTAAACAAGTAGATTGGTTTCCTCCCTCCTTTGGTTGGTTAAAGTGCAACACTGATGGGACTGCTAAGGGATGCCCAGCCATCTTTGGTCTTTGGAGGAATTTTCAGAAACTCCCTTGGAGATTCCTTTGGTTGTTTCTCCTCCTATGTCGGTATTACATATGCTTTCCACGCTGAGCTCAATGCTGTCATGATTGCCATTGAACTAGCCTCCAAAAAAGGTTGGAAAAACATTTGGTTTGAATGTGACTCTACCTCGATCGTTGCTTCAACTAAATATCACTCTTTAGTCCCTTGGAAATTCAGAGTTAGATGGAGAAATTGCATGTTGATTGGTGCTCAGTTGAATTCAATTTTTACTCATATTTTTAGGGAGGGCAACAAATGTGCTGATAATTAAGTTAGCTTCCCTTGGTGTTTCTGGTTCTAGTTTTACTTGGTGGGATAATTTACCGGATTCTGTAAGGGCGGATTTCTTTCATGATAAACTGGGACTACCTCAGTTCAGATTTAGATAGCTACCCATGGGTCTTGGCATAGTCCCCCCATGCTTTCTCTTTGTATTCTCTATCTTTATATTAATAATATTTTGTAGGTGTGCTACATATGATTGGTAGGGCCTGGGGTGCCAACCTAGTTGGGATGCCTTGTCCTATTGTGATGCCTTTGCATACCTAGCCTTTTATTAAAAAAATATAAAAAAAATCTCATGGACTCCGCTACAGTGTTCCTACCGTAAATTAAATTTTTTTGTTGACAAGTTCCTACCATAAGTTAATGAGTACGGTATTTCACTATTTTGTTCTCGTCTCTCCTTTGCATCTTTAACTTTTTTAAATTATTATTTAAATTTTTTTTATAGGGAAAATGTTAGTAATTAATGAGTTATGTTATATTTTTTGTTAACAAATTATAGAGTTGCTTATCTTGAAAACTCTATCGGATACTTATAAGTATTTAAAAAATTTATTCATTTATTTGTTTACTTTTTAAAATTGCTTTTGTTCATAATATTTTAAATAATTGCTTTTTAATTTGTTAACTTTTTGCAAATAATATAATCAATATAGATTTTTTTTTTATAATTTAGGTGAGTTGGGTCCCGAGGGAATATCGGGGCCAAGGCATACTTCACAGCTCAAAGAAAGCTTATAGAGGTACGTATAGATTACTCACCAATAAGAATATAGATATATTTTTAATTCTGAATTGATTATCTAATAAATTATAAATTATTTTAAAGGTCTTATTTTATTTTTCACCATGTTCTAAAATATATTCACATCATAATAGTTTTTTTTTTTGTATGAACCCACCGTAATTAGGGTATTTGGCTCACCGTGGGTTCACAGAGCATCCCCACAAGCATAGATCCTTTGGATCCACTATGCACTAATCTCCGCTCAGATGCTTATTCACAGTTAAGGTCCTCTCCTATAAACTCAGTCTTCGCAACCAACTCAGTCGCACTTCAAATTATATTTATTTATTTATTTATTTTTATCTTATTTATTTTTTTATTATGAAGCCCGTGCGATGCACGGGTACAATAATCTAGTTGATAATCAAACTAAGATGTGATATTTACTTAACTATATTCTTTATTTTATTTATTACTTTAAACAATAACTTTGTTGTTAATTGAGGTTTGTCAGTTTATTCTTTTAATATTTTGTTATAAAACAATGATTTTCAAGCACAATTTATATTTCATTATTTTGTTACCATCATCCATCGTTTTATTACTTTTTATTTATATAGTCACATTTTTACTTTAGGGACATAATTTAAAATTTTATATAAGTTTAGAGACCCAATTAAAAACTTTTTAGTTTAGGGACCCAATTGAAAATTTTACATAAGTTCAGGGACCTAATTATAATTTTTTTAGTTCAGGATCTAATTGAAAATTATCAAATAGTCTAGGGACCAACTAAATATTTAAATATGTCATATATGTCGGTTTATCCAATTCAACCAATGTCTCACTGGTTCGACCAATGACCCACTGACCTAGTTCCTCAACCAAGACGATGACCGGTCCGATTTTAATAACACTGCTTTTTTTTTTACTCTAATAACTTAACAAGTTTGAAATCACCCATTTGAACAAGTTTCGATCCTCAATTTTTTTAACTTCAATTTTTTCCTTTTCCTCTTAAATAAACATAACATATGGTGTGTTCTAGAAAAAATCGACAGAAGCTTCAATGGGAATAAAACACGCAACCTGTTGACTTAAATGGGAACAAATGGGTGAATGGTCATCTGCCTAAACATTGATGTTTTGTTAATGACTATCTTCTTTATATTTAAAACCTATTGTTATTTTGTTAGATTTATGATTTAAAATTTATATTATGGATTGTGACAGTCACACTTAAGGAAAACAATTTTCATATTTTAAATTATTTTCAATTGTCTGTTAATTTTAATATTATTATTATTAACGAATTAAATGTTTACAACACTACTATTTTCATGACATAACCATATTGTATTCTAAGAAAAGTTTTAAAAAAATTTAAAAAATTAGAATGAACTTACAAATATCCTAACTCAACTTTAATAACCTTTAACACTACATTTGGAGTGAAAAATAAAAATAAAAAAAAATCATCTTGACGTACAAAAGACTTAGTTGGGTCATCCACATTCCACTAGACTACACATTTTGTGACATTATCACACTGTCTTCTAAAAAAATTATTATTTTAAAAAATAAAATGATCTTCCAAATACTCTAAATCACCCCTAATATCCTTTAAACTTAACTTTGGAGAGAAAAAAAATAAAAAAATTATATTGGAACATATTGGCCTAAGAATGACATAATTGAGTCATCCACCATATATAATACTGCTTTTGTGAATTAAAAATATTGTCTTCTAATATTTTATTTTTAAAAATAAAAAATAAAAATCGAAAGAGCTTCCAAATATGCTATTTATGTGATATTCATATGTTTTGTAATGAACATATGTTATATATTAAAAATTTGTAAGATTAATAACAAATTAATATAATAGCTTGGTGGTAAGATTACCTTGAATGTTCAAGGAGGTCTGTGCTCGATCTCTATCTCCTTCCATTTTGGCTTCCAATTTTACGAGTTTAGCATTGGCTGTGGAGATCGTGCGCATGATGTGAGTGCTGCAAGAGAACCTTGGGTGGCGCGCGTGACAGGAATTTGAGGAAAAAAAAAGTCAAAAGGCTATAATTGTAAATGAAAAAATTAGTATATTAAATAATATATAATAAATTGTATACTCATTAAATGCTAGTCTTTATCTATTGGCCCATATCAAAACTGCACTGATCCCAATTAAATCATCAAAGGCACCATAGAAACATCCAATTATTATTGGATAAAAACACAAACATTTAAGTTTTAGATCTCTTCCACCGGTGTGCATTTCAAATTTCATTCATATGACACAGATCCCAATTTAATTTCTCCTACGTCCGGACCTAATTATAAGCAAAAAAACCTAACTTAACGCTTATTAAGGAAGGTATTTAATTTAGTTTAATTGTCTTGATTTATGTAAAAAACAAGAACTACAATTACTAAAGTACCCTTTAATTGTTTCGGGAGTGCGTAATGATCTTGTAAAAGTAAAAGATGAATTGGTTGGATTCGTTGATTGTCGTGACTTTTGGAACATTAACATTAAATAGAGTTGAATTGGTTGTCATTTGCTTATATTTAAGTCCACAAAATATAGCTACTTTTTTGCTTATATTTGAGTCCTGAGGTTGTATAAGGAAAGAGGTTGTATAAGGAAACTTTCATAGAACATATACAAATCATAAAAGAACAAATATTATAGCCCACGCAGGACAAAACAGAAACTAATGGCAAGAAACCTGAGTGCGCATCTTCTTCTATAAAACAGAAGCCTTGGAGAAGATCAACAACAAAACTCTTTTAAGAATAAAATGAGGGGAAATGTTGTTTTCTTGCAATCTTCTATTCTTCCTTTTTCTTGGAGCTCCTTATAAGCTTATCCACTATAGAGAGTTTTTTTTTCTAGGATCCATTGCAGCTCATCTTGTAAGATCATAAAAGTGAGATGTAACACCCCCCCCCCCCCCTTTGGGCATTACTATACTATCACGTGCCGAAATAAATTAAAAGAATTTTGCTGGTTGCTTTCGAAAAAATTTGATTTATTTAGAGTCAAAAAAAAAAAAAAACAATTTCCTTTGAATAGTGTAGTACGTAACGTACTCATCACAATAGTAAAAAAAAAAATAAACATTATTCACAACAAAATTTTAAACCATGTAAAGGTTTTCAAAATACCTACACAAACTTTCTCAAAACATACCACCCAAAAGAAATCCTAAGCTGGTCGCTCTAAAAGACACTCACTGATAAGACCTCGTGATCATCCCTATGATCGCACATCTTTTCCCACAATCCAGACTTAAGCCCCCAAGTGACTTAAGGCACTCTTCTGCAACTTCTGCATTCGTGTACTAAGGTACAACAACAAAGACAGAAGAACCTGTATATGCAAGGGTGAGTTCCAATATATGGATTTTAAAACAATAACCATATGCACGACTCTCAAATACCAATTAACATGAATATTCAAAGATAAACAATATATATTTATCAAAGGGTTTCATACCCGACAGTCGTAACCGTTTTAAAGAAAAAAAACCTTGACCCTTCAATATTCAACAACTAACTTTGAGACCTAATCTCCAGAGCTCCAATCAATAAGTAAATGAGCAGATCAGGCTCTAGTTGCCAATTAAGGCAGAATCAATGCCCGATATGGCAAAGTTCTATTGACCATTCCTCAGTCCAACTCAAGGCAAAGTGGTGACTACATATAGCACATGGTCTACTTGGTCGTATATCCATCAAGACACAGTGACGCAAACTACATGAATACTTGCCATCAAGCATTCAAGTCCTATGCAAAGGCACGTCTTCCCTGTAATGCATGTAAAAAGTTTTGTTCTCGTTGTTTTCTTTGTGATCAATCTTTAGGTGTCAGAGCTAAAAGTCTCACGACTAAGTTACCAATTTAAACTTTCAAGTTTAATACCTCTTTCCAAAATAACTGACTCCAAGTCAAAAGGTGTGCAAATTACGAAATCCAGACCGATGCACCAATCTTGGACGCGTAGATTTTAGTGCACAAAACCAAATATACGGTTTATAGGACATTATAGTCCATAATTTCCTCTTCGGACCCCAGGCCCATATCTTAGAACTGTAGACCCGATGTCTCGGTTGCTAGGTTCGTTTAAACCATTTTCGTTTTGTGAAAACAAAACAAAATCAAAGTTTCCTCAACCTATCCAAGTTGATGGAAATAACTCTAGGTTTACCGAAAATCCTTTTACGTTGAAAATTCGTTTTGTAAACTTAACAAATTCCTTAAAACTTATTTTTGTTCAAAATTCGAAAATTTGAACTGTAAAACCTTATTTGAGACAAATTCTCAATAATACCCTCTTTAAAAACACTTTCGTAAATATTGACGGAATTGTCCGTCGTTTGCTGTTTCAAGACGCATTTAGGTAAAAATAGGACTCTTTATCGTAAATTAATTTTTCCAACACTGTAATAAAATTATTTTCAAAACTTTTTTGTTTAAAATATTATTTTCTAATTTTTATAAATTACTCAGGTGAAAATTAGAAGTGCTAAAATATTTTCACGGCTACGTCCTCACTATGGCTCATAAAACGCTCTTTCGCTGTTAAATGATTAAAATAATATTATTTTTCACTTTTTCCCATTTTTCATTAAATAAATAACTAAGTAATATTATACTATTATTTCCATTGAATTAAACTCATTAATTCATAAAAAGCTTTTAACTGCTTTTAACTTTTATTTACTTGAGCTTTGACCACTGTCAGGCTTTCAAACTCGCAATCCACATCAACAATTATTTCATATCAATAATATGACACTTAGAAATTTAAAACATATCACCAAATACAACAAATAAATAAATTTTGTTAAATCAAACAGCTAACATCAGATAATCAATAAGCAAATAATGCTAACTACAAAATAAATACTTACACACCATAATTAAGACACACAATTGCAATTACACATGGCAATCGAAAAATCCCTCTGACTTTCCCCTTACCTCAAAAACACAGTATCTCTGAGAAACAGTTCGTTGGAAATCCAAGTAACGGCGATAACGCGCGTATCTGATAACTTAGCTTATCCTTCATTAAACATAACACTCAATCAACAAACAAACAACTAAATCAAGCCTAATATCCCACATGTTGGTTTCGGTCAAGGGCTGACTTTGGGGTTCAAAATCCTTAAAATTTCTAAACTTTTGGATTAGTGATTTATAATCACTTAAAACCCTAAATCAATGATCATGGCTTAATGATTGAAATTAAATCTTCCAATCCTTTAACAAATGATTTTCGGCCATGACCATTAAAATGGTTTAGAGACTCTAATTTAAGTCAAACAACATAGATATAATACTATATATCTTATAAGATTGAATCATGTAAAGAAAATGAACAAAATCCCCCCTCCTCATAACCTTAGACTTTCATCGCGGAGGAAACAAGGATGTTCGTGGTTTACCTCTCCAAGCATCTAATCTCCTTACCTTCACGGAAGGTAACAGGGGATTGCCTTGGGATATTCAATGACTATATGCATGTGTGTATGTGTTTATTTGAGTGATTTAAATATTATTGTGATATCGAGCCAATACTTGAATAACTTGTTTACTTGAACTATTGTGGTTATTACTTGAAGTTGAACATTACTTGCTTTAAAGTGTTATGAATTATATATATGTGATGAACTATCATTAACTGTGATATTATTGTTGAGAATATGTTACTGTTGATTGAAGTTTGAGAAGCCGGACTTTTGTCTGTGCAAAATGATTATAAAGGATTAAAAGCCTTGATAAGCCTCGAATAGAACTTTGAAAGTATTGGTTTCATTTATAAAAGTTCCTTGTTTAAAATGCTTACTTCAAGAAAATGAGATTCTTATTTTGAAAAGAAACGTTCAAGTGTTTTTAAGACAATAGAAACTACCTTTTTATGATCCAAGGTTGGTACGAGAGAAAACCTTTTTCGAACTATGTGTTTTACGAAGGAAAACCTCTCTGAAAATATTTGACTTTATTTCATCAAGGATTTCAAAAGCAAATGAATTTCCTAAATGTTTTATCAAAGAATTTGTAAAGGAAAATATTTTCTCCTAAATGATTTAGTAACGTTCCGGTTACTTGGATAAGTGACCGAGGTTTTGTTTTGGTTTTTGATTTTCACTGAGCGAAAAGTAAGCACATGTGAAAGAGAATACTAGTTCGCAAGACGTTGCCTCTAGTATTCAATTTATACACGTGATCTGGGATCCGTGTCGAGAATTATGGGCCAAGGGTCCCAATCGTGATTTTATGGGCTAGGAGTCCTAATTTTAGAATTGAGGTCTGTGTGTCTTAATTTCATTGTTATGGGCTAGGAGTCCTTATCATGTTGAAAAAAAAAATGGATAAAATTACAATTGTCTCTACGACCACAACCTCGGACTGTGGCATCGGTCTAAGGTGTTGTGATTGAGCACTCGGACTGCGTGTCCTGTGTTATTGATTTTCAAGTAATGAAAATCGTGAATAGTCGTTAGCTTTGTCTGCTAAGGGGAAATGCATATGAATAAAAGACTTTTTATTATCGAGACTTTTCTTTGTGTTCACTCTATTCCGTTGTCGAAGCCCAAAGCTAACGACTATTCACAATTTTCATTACTTGAAAATCAATAACACAGGACACGCCGTTCGAGTGCTCAATCACAACACATTAGACTGATGCGCAGTCCAAGGTTGTGGTCGTAGAAACAATTATTATTTTATCCATGTTTTATTTCAACATGATAAGGACTCCTAGCCCATAACAATGAAATTAGGACACACTGTCCTCAATTCCAAAAGTAGGACTCCTAGCCCATAATATCACGATTAGGACCCTTGGTCCATAATTCTTGACACGGATCCCAGATCACGTGCATAAACTGAATGCTAGAGGCGACGTCTCGCGAACTAATATTCTCTTTCACATGTGCTTACTTGTCGCTCAGTGAAAATCAAAAACCAAAACAAAACCTCGGTCACTTATCCAAGTAATCGGAATGTTTCTAAACCATTTAGGAGAAAATCGTTTCCTTTACAAAGTCTTTTTTAAAACATTTGGAAATTCATTTGCTTTTGAAATCCTTGATGGAATAAAGTCAAATATTTTCAAAGGGGTTTTTTGTAACACCCCCACTAGGTATTACTACGTAACATGCGACACCCTAAAACTCAGCATCACATGGTTACCTGTTGCGGAAAAGAAACTTAAGAACATGAAAAAGGGTACTCAATTTTTTTTGTTAAAAGAAGTTAAGAAAAGGTGATGAACACTTAGAACATGAAAATAAACATCATACGTATAAATATAACTGTCCCACTTGGGATCTTAGATTTGATTACAAGACAGGCCTTGTCGAACTGGCCAACATACACTAAAACAACTACTGAAGAAACAGGTAAAAGGAAACATCAAATCGGGGATAGGGAACTGGGTACAAGACTCAAAAGATGGCTCTAAAAGCCTAGGGACTATCGGGACAACTCCAAAAGCCGACGAACAATCTACCAATGCCTCCTGCATGCAGAGTGACCACAGACGCTACCCTCAGACGAGATATCAGATGCCGGATCGATAACGTCACCGCCATCGTTGATAGGGACGTCGTCATCTCTGCGATCCTGCGGATGGTACTCTGGCTCCTCCTCCTCCTCGTCCTCGACCTCTATCGGCTCAAGAGGTTCTTCCTCGGGATCCTCTTCGAGATCCTCATCCACTGTGTCCTCCGCAAGCGGTTCAAATGGATCAAAATGCTCATGAAGGAGACCGGTGACTTGCAGCGTATGAAGGTAGTACCATGGAGGTGGAAGCGCCACAGTCCTCGTCTCGACGGTATGGATCCTACGTATGGGCACTTCGTTAGCATTCGTCTCGGTGGTCGTGACTGGTCTTCGATACGTCGCGGTCGTCGCACCCTCATGTATAATCCAGTTCCCTGCCATCCCAACATGATCAAACACCTCACTCCTCGAGTTTGACTGTGCCAAGGGAACATTCGGATCCATCTAAAAGCACGCACATACCCGATACAAGAAGAAAAGAACTAAACATACAGATGTGCAAGAGTGAGATACCGTCATAAGATATATCCCACAACAACCATATACATGATACATACATCACATAATCATATAAGGTGTTAAATCATGCATATACATCATATAACAATGTTATATCAAAGGGTCTCAAACTCATACAGTCAATCTTTGAAAATATGCATGGCACTTCAATATCAGGCTCTAACTTAATCTCATGAGATATCAACACCATTTTCCACTGGAGAAGAATTAGAGTTGGTCAATCTCTAGCCCACCGGGTAGTTGCCTCCATACCCTCATGTATTTAAGGTCTCAGGACGAGCAATGTCACATGTGCCTCTGAACCGGTCACATGGACTGACTCCCAGATACCACCTTGTATCTGATATGTAAGAAATCATGTCTGCCTGGGGAAATGCACATGAGAAAATATTTTATTCAAAAGGTTTTCTTTGTATTAATTCTTTTTCGCTGTCGCAGCTCAAAGCTAACGACTTAATCATCATTTCCCCAACACTTGAAAACTTAGAAGAATAGGACACATAGTCTGAATGCTCAATCACAATGCCCGAGACCGATGCACCAGTCCTAGGCTTGTGGTCATAGAAAACCACATTCACCTTTAACAATGTTCATCACAACGTGGTTAGGACACACAGTCCACAACAACGTGATTAGGACACACAGCCCACAACAACGTGATTAGGACACACAGTCCACAACAACGAAATCAGAACACACTGTCCTCGATTTTGAGAATTGGAATCTCAGTCCAGAACATCATGAATGGGACTCATGGTCTCGAATTAACACTGATCCAAGATCACGTGCGTATAACTGAATACTAGAGGCGACGTCTCGCGTACTAGATTCTCTTTCTTAAGTACTTATTTTTCGTTCAGTGAAAATCAAATTCAAAACCGAATCCTCGATAACCTATCCAGGCTATCGGAAAGTTTCTAAAACATTTAGGAGAAAACCTTTTCTTTGAAAATCTTTTATAAAGCATCTTTCAAATCCTTTTATCTTTGAAAATCCCCCAATAGAATATTGCCAAATAATCTTGAAAGTTTTCACTTGAAGACACATAGTTCGAAAAGGATTTTTCTCTTGTATAACGATAGTTCACCAAAACCATTTCAACATTTAAAACAAGTACTTTAAGTTAATGAGCTTTTGGAAAAGAACACCAATCCCTTCATCTTCAAAGCTTATTAAGGTTTTTAATCCTTATAACAGTTGAGTACAGACACAAGTCTGGCTTAGCAAACTTTCAATCAACAGCAGTATATATTATCAATTCAATGCTAATATCACAGTTGATAGTAGTTCATCACAGATATGCATTATAACATTTAGAACAAGCACAGTTCAGCATCAGACAATAGCATAACAGTTCAAGTACGTTAGATAACCAAGTTAGCTCAATCAACATATAAGTATCCAGTTAAACAACATACACACATACATACAGTTATTGAATATCTTTAGGAAATCCCCTCTTACCTCACGTCGAAGTTAAGAGTTTTGGATTTGAAAAAGAAGGTTCACGAACGTCCTCGCTTCTCCGGTGATGGAAGTCTAAGATTACCAATATAAAATCATGAGTTAAAAAAAGAAATCAACTCTAGAACACTAACCACAAGGTATAGGTTCGGTTCATACAATAAACTAGGATTAGGGGTTTCCGAAATTTATGAGACTCTTGGATTTATGATCCTTAAGTGCTAGAAGTTCATAAACAACAATCTTTTAACAAAGTTGAATTAAAAATCCCACTAAGTACTTGACTTAGGGTTTCGGCCAAGCATAGATAAATAGGCTAGGAATTTCTAAACTTTCCAATCTCTTTAGGTTAGCATCCATACATAGTAAGGAGCTTGAAACCATGATCATTTTGGAAAATGGAAAAATCAAATGTCTTAGACCAAGAACTCTTAGGTTCGGCCTTAACAAGTTTGTGAGGTTAGAGAACTTTAAATCATCCAATCTTTTGGACATAGCATCCTTTAACATGAAGGAGCTTTAATCCATAATCATCTTGGAAAACAAAATAAAATAACACATCCTAGGTCAAATGTTATATTCGGCCATCATAGGAAAATAAAGCAAGAAAATATTATAAACTTTCCAATCACTTAGACATAGCATCCTTTAACATAAGGAGCTTTTTAGTCCATGATCACTTTGAAAACAAAACTCAACATCTTTGCCATAACCATTTAAGGTTTCGGCCTTTTCAAGAAATAGGGGTTAGAAATGTTCAAACTTTCCAATCTCTTGGACTTAGCATCCTCCTATATCAAGGAGTCTTAATCCATCATCATTTTGGAAAACAAAACTTAAACACCATTGCCTTAAAACTCATTGGTTTTGGTCTTTACATAAAATAGGGTAAAAATCTTTAAACTTTCCAATCACTTAGACAAAGCATCCTTTAACATAAGGGAGCCTTGGTCCATGATCATCTTGGAAAACAAAACTTAAATACAAACTCATACATGCAAAAGTTGAAACAAGATTCACCTAAACCATATGCATGGTTTCGGCCTCCTTAGGAAGAAGAGGTTAGGAAACTTTGTTTCACACAACCTTTTAGTATGTGATAGTATGAGTAAATACAAGAATATAGAAAGTGATTTCAACTCAAAAGGAGTTTTCTACCATTTTTGAGAGGTTTTAGAAGTTAAAAGCACATAAAGGACATATGAAGAAAACTTTGAAATAAAAGATGAAACTTTGAAAAAGAACTACATAGAAGTATTACCCTTAACAAGATGAACAACTTTGATGAAGAACTCTAAGAGAAAAGCTTGATAAAAATGTAAACTTTGTAAGAGAGAAGAAGAAGAAGTGTAGTAAGGTGAAAATGTGAGAAAATTGAGGAAAGTAATGAAGGGTGGAAATGAAGAGTATTTATAGAGAGTGAGGGAGAGTGGCACGGTTTTGGAGAGGAAGAAAGAAGAGAAGAAAGAAGGTGGGTTGCTTGTAGAGAGGATAAGGAGTTAAGGTGATGTGATATGATTGGAGAGAGAAAGATGAAAAAGTGAGATTTTGAAATAAAGTCGGGATTCACTTTTTGAGGTGTGTCATAGCCTTCACATCAATTCACTTCATGTCACTTCATCCTCTTGATGTTCTGCTCCATTGCGTATCAGATGACTTCCCCGATCGTATTTCCCGATGATTTCACCCGGGAAATCCCTAAGATTTGGCCCCGAACAAGATTTTTCGAAAAACTCCAAACCCAAACAAAACACCATAAAAACACTAACCGTCTCGTTCATGAATTAAAATTTGGTCTCTAGCTCAGTAAACTTGTACTGGCAGTGAGAACCCAGACTGGTTTTCGTCTGAATTTTCGATCGAAAATTTTATTGTGACTCCATACGCTAAAACAACACAAGAAAATGATTTTATTTTAAGTAAAATCATCCTCTGGATTTTATCAAAAATAAACACATTAAAGCATATATTTACTGATAAAGAAGCATACGAAAAAACAGGGTGTCACATAACACGTGCGAAATTTAAATTAAAAAGATAATTTGCTGGTTTCTTTCGGAAAATAATTTATATAAGTACATAAGCATCTGAATTTGGGTATAAAAATTTGTCACGACTCCAAACCTAAGCCTTGATCGGCACACAGGCTTACAATCCTAGCCTGGCAAGCCTATTTAATTTAGAGATATACTTGAATAAAAGCTAGTATTCTTACAAAAAATTCAACAGAGTCTCCTCTGTATTTTGAACATCCCAGGTAAAGGAACACCTGCTAAAATAATTACATTTTCATTCCAGAATTCCAGTTACACCAAATACAACCCGACAATAATATACTAAAAATAGTTATATCAATAAGCTATACATGACCAAAAGAAAAAGCTTAGGTTTTCTTTCAAAAGAGATGCTCTCTGAGTCATAAACATTCCATTTTAAAATAAAGACTCTCTAAGCCATACTCATACATACTTATCAAAAATCTAAGTCTCAAACCCTAAGTTGGTCGTTCTAAAAGTTATTCCTGAGGAAAACTCAAGTGGTCATTCCACAATCAAATACTTCATCAAACAACTAGAACTAAGTCTCCGAGTGACTTAGGAAGACTCCTCTGCACCATCTGTACCAAAGTACCCAGGGTACAATAGCGAACAAGAAGAAACTCGATATATCTGTAAGGGTGAGATACCGACAAATGGATATATCACACAACAACCATATACACGATACATACATCACCTCAGCACATTAACATTTAATTATTATTCAAAGATAAAATGACAAGAGTTATATCAGTGGGTCTCATACCCAAACAATCAGTTTTATAAAGAGAATGCATGACCCTTCAATAATTAGGCTCTAAACTTAATCTCATGAGATACCAACACCGTTTTATCATTAAGAAAGAAAGAGTTGATCAGGCTCATACGCCCCGTTTGGCAAGTTGTCTCTGTCACCTCATGCACCCGGATCAACATCATCACGAATCCCTTATAACGGCCATTCGGATGTATACCTCATCGAATACCACATCTTAAGCGGGTATTCGGTTAACTCAAGTATGTCTGCTAAGGGGAAATGCATATGAATAAAATATTTTTCATTATCGAGACTGTTCTTTGTGTTCACTCTTTTCCGTTGTCGAAGCCCAAAGCTAATGACTATTCACAATTTTCATTACTTGAAAATCAATAACATAAGACACGCAGTCCGAGTGCTCAATCACAACACCTTAGTTCGATGCCGCAGTCCAAGGTTGTGGTCGTAGAAACAATTATGATTTTATCCATGTTTTATTTCAACATGATAAGGACTCCTAGCCCATAACAACGAAATTAGGACACACAGTCCTTAATTCCATAATTAGGACTCTTAGCCCATAATATCACGATTAGGACCCTTGGTCCATAATTCTTGACACGGATCCCAGATCGCGTGCATACAACTGAATACTAGAGACGACGTCTCGCGAACTAGTATTCTCTTTCACATGTGCTTACTTTTCGCTCAGTGAAAATCAAAATCAAAACAAAACCTCGGTCACTTATCCAAGTAACCGGAACGTTTCTAAATCATTTAGGAGAAAATCCTTTTTTTTTGCAAAATCTTTTCTAAAAGATTTAGAAAATTCGTTGGCTTTTGAAATCCTTGATAGAATAAAGTCAAATATTTTCAAAGGGTCTTTCCTTCATAAAACACAACGTTCGAAAAGGTTTTCTCTCGTACAAAACTTTTGATCATAAAAAGGTAGTTTCCTTCAACTTAAAATCACTTCAACATTTTTCTAAAAACAAAGATCTTATTCTTCTGTAGTAAGCACTTTAAACAAGGAACTTTTATAAATGAACCCAAAACTTTCTAAGTTCTATTCAAGGCTTATTAAGGCTTTTAATCCTTATAGTCATTGGGCACATACTAAAGTCCGGCTTCTCAAACTTCAATCAACAGTAATATATTTACAACAATAATAATAATACAGTTAATGACAGTTCATCACATATATATAATTCATAACAACTTAAAGCAAGTAATGTTCAACTCCAAGTAATAACCACAATAGTTCAAGTAAACAAGTTATTCAAGTATTGGCTCAATATCACGATAATATTCACAACACTCAATTAAACACATACACACATGCATATAGTCATTGAATATCCCTAGGCAAGCTCCCCTTACCTTTGAAGACAAGTAAAGGATCCTCGTCTTAATGCTCACGTTAGTTCCAAGAGTGCAAACTCTACTCCACCAAGTAAGCATAGCCGTGTTCAACATCACGGAGACACAAACCAAGCATGATAACAACAAACAAATTCACTAATTTAATTTTTCATCCTCAAAGCATATAATCAAAAGAAACCATACATTTAATTCAGTAAATAGAATCGATTTCTCAATAACATCAATTTGGGTAAAAAGGATCCATAATTAAAATTGGGGAACATTTGATTTGGTTTGAGAAACATGAAATTGAACTTAGAAACCTCAAATTAAAGGTCCTAATTTGAATAAAACATAGTTAATTTTATAGAAACACAATCGATTTCAAATAAAATCAAATTGGGGTTTAGGGTTCCTAAACACAATTTGGGGGAAACTCATTTGATCAAAGGATAATAAAATTAGATTAATAAAACACTAATTTATAATCCCAATTGCATAAAAACATGGTTAATTTCATATTACAACATGAAATCAAGGAGCTAGGGTTAGGGTTTCAAAATCATATTTGGGGATTTTCAATCTAGAAGAGAATAGGGGTAAACATTTACCCAAGATGAAGAGGAAAGGAGAACATAGCAACCATGGTGGTTCGAATGGCATTTGGAGGTGGTGTTGAGTCACCGGCAAGTGTACCGGGTCGTCGTAAGTAATAAACATGGTAAGTAACTACCGAGGTCGGACACAGGGATTGGGCTACCAATTCTACCAATTTGCAAGAAATTCGATACGTTTGACCAAGTAAAGGCAAGTGGTTGAGAAGAGAGACAAAATAGGATAGCAATTTAAATCAACAATTCAATTAGAGATAAAGCAGGTAGCGATAAGATAAGATACGAATTAAAATCTGGATTAAACATCTAAGGTCACAAATCCACCTTCCCAATCATGCATAGTACCCAAGTGATGATGATCCCTTCCTTAAGTTCAATTGCAATGTCAACCAGGACCCCCAAATTCTCCTAATGACACTATCGTGCTCAATAGGACGTATTCAACGATTGAGTTAATTACTTGCTACGGTCTCATAACCCAATCATCAAACTCTATTAAATCTTGTTCCCTATAAGGTTGCACTGATCTCCTACTCACTATCGTGCAATATTCAATCGGTGATCCCAATTCAAGTTCTAAATGCGAATTACCTATCAAGCCTCTGTTGAGTCACCGGCAAGTGTACCGGGTCGTCGTAAGTAATAAACACGGTAAGTAATTACCGAGTTCGGACACAGGGATTGGGCTACCAATTCTACCAATTTGCAAGAAATTCGATACGTTTGACCAAGTAAAAGCAAGTGGTTGAGAAGAGAGAGAAAATAGGATAGCAATTTAAATCAACAAATCAATTAGAGATAAAGTAGGAGTCGATAAGATGAGATAAGAATTAAAATATGGATTAAACATCTAAGGTCACAAATCCACCTACCCAATCATGCATAGTACCCAAGTGATGATGATCCCCTCCCTAAGTTCAATTGCAATGTCAACCAGGACCCCCAAATTCTCCTAATGACACTATCGTGCTCAATAGGACGTATTCAACGATTGAGTTAATTACTTGCTACGGTCTCATAACCCAATCATCAAACTATATTAAGTCTTATTCCCTATAAGGTTGCACTGATCTCCTACTCACTCTCGTGCAATATTCAATCAGTGATCCCAATTCAAGTTCTAAACGTGAATTGCCTATCAAGCCTCATCACGTTAACTAGTCAATCATGCATGCTTATGATCAACACAATAAATTCGGAATTGGAAAACATGAATTGAGGTAAAGGAGGGAAACATACATCACATTGAATGCTGCACCGCCATGGGTGGTTTCATTGATCCCTTAGACAAGGGAATTATTTCCTCATGCTTGTAACAACGCACAAACAACTGGAGTTCATCATAATTGTAAAATAATAAAAGAACAGAGGGAGCCGCAGCTCCAGAAAATAAGGATTTGTCTCCAAAAACTAATCAAAACAAGTGGTGAACAAAAGGTACCCTCTTTAATCTGCCCTAAAACAAGCAATTTATAATTTTCAGAATCTGCGCCCGCTCGCGAGGCGAGTAGCCTCTCGCGAGGCGAATATTAAATGTGGCGCCAGTTCAAAATTGGGTTCTCGCGAGCCGAGATGGTGATTCGCGAGGCGAGACAGAAAGGGTGACATCTCTGGCACAGTCAGGCCTTCAGGCTCGCGAGGTGAGATGGCGATTCGCGAGGCGAGACAGAAAGGGTGATTGTTGCTGTACAGGCTGGTCTACAGGCTCGCGAGGCGAGATCCTGTCTCGCGAGGCGAAACTTCCAGAATTGCTTTTCCACTGTTTTCTTCATTTTCCTTGACTCTAAGAGCTTCATTTTTAACCTGAAACAATAAAAGGAAACGAAAAGTGTAATTCTACTCAAAATAACTAAAAGCTACTAAAAAAAATACATTAAACGAGTCAAATTCTAACTTAGGAACAAAACAAGGCCAATTTGGGAGATTATCGAGGTTGACTCACCCAATTAGGCACCAAATCTACCCCTTTTCTAGATGGAAACTAGATGAGCCAGAGGCTGATCAGGTGGTCCGAGCAACGGAGCTCCTAACCCGACGCGTGAGATGAGGGGAGCGGAGATGTGCAATCCTCTCCTTCCTCTAGTGGCAGCGGACGACTGAACGGCAGCCAGGAGGCGATGGTGCTACGTAGCTCGCGGTGGCACGAGACCAAGCGCTGTGGAGGCGCGTTTCGCGCGAGATAGGGACGACTGAGGATGCGAAACAGACGCACATCTTCTCCTCCTTGCGCGGCGGTCGAAGTTTCTCCCTCGGTGGCACGCGACTCCGAGCGGTGCAAGCGGCGGTGCGATCTGGTCTGGTAAGTGGGAAGGAGAAGATATGGAGTTTGAGAGGGAGGAAGAAGAAGAAGAGAGAAAGAAGGGAAAGAAGAAGAAAAGGAAAGAAAGACCCTTGGTCCATAATTCTTGACACGGATCCCAGATCACGTGCATAAACTGAATGCTAGAGGCGACCTCTCGCGAACTAGTATTCTCTTTCACACGTGCTTACTTTTCGCTCAATGAAAATCAAAAACCAAAACAAAACCTCGGTCACTTATCTAAGTAACTGGAACGTTTCTGAATCATTTAGGAGAAAATCTTTTCCTTTACAAAGTCTTTTATAAAACATTTGGAAATTCATTTGCTTTTGAAATCCTTGGTGGAATAAAGTCAAATATTTTCAAAGGGGTTTTTCCTTCATGAAACACATAGTTCAAAAAAGGTTTTCTCTCGTACAAACTTTGGATCATAAAAAGGTAGTTTCTATTGACTTAAAAACATGTCAACGTTTCTTTTCAAAACAAGAATCTCATTCTTTTGAAGTAAGCGTTTTAAACAAGGAACTTTTATAAATGAAACCAATACTTTCAAAGTTCTATTCAAGACTTATTAAGGCTTTTAATCCTTATAATCATTGAGCACGGACTCAAGTCCAGCTTCTCAAACTTCAATCAACGGTAGTATATTCTCAACAATAATATCACAGTTAACGACAATTCATCACATATATACAACTCACAATACTTTAAGGAAAGTAATAAACAACTTCAAGTAATAGTCACAATAGTTCAAGTAAACAAGTCATTCAAGTATTTGCTCTATATCATAATAATATTCAAATCACTGAAGTAAACACATATACACATGCATATAGTCATTGAATATCCCTATGCAATCCCCTCTTACTTTTTGTGAAGATAAGAAGACTAGATGCTCGAAGAGGTATGTCACGAACGTCCTCGTTTTCTCTGTGATGGAAGTCTAAGGTTATGAACACAAAATCACAAGTTAAAATCAAACAAGAACACTAAACCACAAGGTATAGGTTCGGCCAAGACTAGTTCTTAGGGTTAGAGATTCCTGAAAATTATACAACTCATGGATTTATTTTACTTAAGTGTTAGGAGTTCATAAACAGTGATCATTTAACAAAGTTGAATTAAAATCCCACTAAATTTTAAACATAGGGCATTCGGCCAAGGCTAGTAAAGTAGGTTAGCATTCACTAAACTTTCCAATCTCTTAGGTTTAGCATCCATATGTATTAAGGAGCTCAAAACCATGATCATTTTGGAAAAATAAGAACAAAGTATCCTAGGTCCATAACCTTCTAGGTTCGGCCTTCATAGAATCTATAGTCTAGAAATCTTTAAACTTTCCAATCTCTTAGACTTAGCATCCAAATATCTTTTGGAGCTCAAGTCCATGATCATCTTGGAAAACAATGGAAACTTAAACATTCCAATCTCTTAGACTTAGCATCCAAATATCTTATGGAGCTCAAGTCCATGATCATCTTGGAAAGCAATGGAAACTTAAACATTCCAATCTCTTAGACTTAGCATCCAAATATCTTATGGAGCTCAAGTCCATGATCATCTTGGAAAAATGAAAGTAATACATACTTGCTTTAATAACATAGAATAAACAAGTTAGAAATCCTTAAACTTTCCAATCTCTTAGACTTAGCATCCAAATATCTTATGGAGCTCAAGTCCATGATCATTTTGGAAAAATAAAAACTCAAACATCCTAGCACCTAAACTCTAAGTTTCGGCCATCATAGGATGATGAGGAAAATATTCTTTGTTTAACAATAACTCTTAGGTTTAGAATCACAAGGTATTAAGAGTTCTAAATCCGTGATCAATACTTAGAAAGTTGAAACATAGTATCCTAGGCCTACTTATTCATATTTTTTGGCCATCATAGGAACAAGCTATCAAAACTTCCAAGATTTATAGATTCAATATCAAGGGATAGTTAGAAACTCTAACACATGATCATATTCCAAAAGTTGAAACAAAAACTTCCTAGGTCACAAATGTCACAAATATTCCAAAAGTCACAAATGCAAGCATTCGGCCTTCATTGGAAGAGATAGATAGAGATTTTTTTTACACAACCTCTTAGTATGTGAAAATATAAGTTAATACAAGACTATAGAAAGTGGTTTCAACTCAAAAGGAGTTTTCTACCATTTTAGAGAGATTTTAGAAGTTTAAAGCATATAAAGAACACATAAAGTAAACTAAGAAATAAAAGATAAAACTTGCAAAAAGATTCATATGAGAGCATTATCCTTAGTATAAGGAAGAACTTTAATGAAGAACTTAAGCAGAAAAGATGAATGAAAACTAAAGCTTTAAGAGCTTGAACTTTTAGAAGAAAGAAGAAGATGAAGGTTTAATGGAGGTTGAAGGAGGAAGATGATGAAGTGAAAATGAAAGGGGTATATATAGGGAAAGGAGAGAAAGCTCGCGGCCAAGGAGTGAGGGAGGGAGAGCTTGTTGAGCAAGCTTGGTGGTTTAATGCTTGATTGGATGGAAGAGGAAAGAGAAATAACTTTTGGATTAGAATAGTATTATAATTTGAAAAGTGTGATGATTACACCTTTGGAGCGTGTCATAGCCTCTTCCATCATGTCTTCTCACTTCTTTTATGCTCCCTAATCTTCTCCATTTCGTACTCGATTGTATTTCCGATCGTAATTCTTCCGACGTTTTCACCCGAATAAAATATTATATTTTATTTTTGAACGAAAATTTTCAAAATAACCAAGTTGAAGGAAACATAATAAAAACACTAACTGTCTCGTTCATGGGTCAAAATTAGGTTTTCTGCACAGTAAACTTGTACCGGCAGTGAAAACGCAGTCCGGCTTCCGTCTGAATTTTCAACCGAAATTTTTACCGTAACTTCATATGATATAACAACACAAGAAAATTATTTTAGTTTAATTAAAATAATCCTCTGGGTTTAATCTAAATAAACACATTTAAATATGTATTTACTACTATAGAGAGCATAGAAAAACAGGGTGTTACAATACTACCCCTCTAAAAAGAATTTCGTCCTCGAAATTACGTAACTTGTAACTAAACAGGATCTCTCACTATCAAGATCATACTATCAGAAGAAAGTATCTAAAAGAATTTCATCAATTCAAAAGAATACAAAAACATCTAGTTTATGAAGATCCTTTAGTATGTTCAGGGAGGTAAAAATGTATGATCGGTACACATTTACACTCATGAATCTAAAAAGTTTCTCCTTCCACTAGAATTTCTTGGTCAACAATTTAAAAGAGCAAATGTTCGATAAGAATTCAAACTGAATCACTTCCACCAAAAGTAAAAGTGATTAGATTAAGTTTCATCAAGAAACTTCTTTTATAAACATACCCATCCCATGCAACAACAAGGCAATTCACAACTCTATGAAAAGAAAGATTGGATCCAAAGTCTAAACTGACCACAACAATCACTGGATTAAATTCCTTAAAGAGACTTTTATTCCCAAAAGTCAGAAGAAACATACATTCACTAGAAAGACTAGTAACATAGGAGACCCTAGAGAGTCAAAAACTTAAGGGCGTCAAAACACGATTATACTTAGAATCCTATTACAACTTAGAATTATAGACCACTGCCATATGACCTTCAAATTGCACACTACTTCTGTCGTAAAAGATCAACAGATTGTCAAGCCCCGGTGCCAGTCATGGTGTAAACTCTTCCTTTTGCCGTGGGTCTATCAGTCCCTAAGGTGTTGACAGCCCTTTCAAACCTTGGTGCATTACAATCCCATGACAAGTGTCCTATTTGTCCACAGTTGTAACATTTCGTTCCCCTACGTGGGCAAACATCAGCCATGTGATCTGGGTTTCCACACTTGTAACATCTTCTAAATTGGCCTCGGTTTTGTTTCTTTTGGCCTCCACTTCCCTATTCAGAATTATCAGAACGATGTTGTTGTTGATTCTGGTCATTTCCTTGTGGTCGGAAATAAGGTTCCCTCCAATGCTGCTTCCCATTTTGATTCTAATTTTGATATTGGTCTTTGGAATGAGTGGGTCCTCCAACAGTTTCTCCGTTGCCTCTTCTCTTCCTCATTAGTTCCACTTTTCTACACATCTCTACTAAGGCTTGGAAATTTCATATTTCCAATGGTAGTACTGATTCCTTGATCTCGAAGCACAGGCCGGCTTCAAACTTTTCACACTTCCACTCCTCATCGGGGTTGTTCTGGAAAAAAGCGAAAGTATTTGGCAAGGGACTCAAACCTTGCCGCATATTCTCCCACCGTCATGTCCCGCTGACTCAGCCTCATGAATTACTTCTCTTTCTCTGTCCGAGCACTCCGGGGAAAATATTTGTCCAGAAATTTGTGGCGAAATACTCCCCAGGTGATTGCCTGATGCTCAGTTACTAGCAGTTGTCTGGTACCCTTCCACCAGTATTCAGCATCTCCAATTAGTTGGAATGTTGCATAAGGCACCTTTGCTTCCTCTGGGGTGTGCACCAGCTCAAAGATATTTTCCAGCTCTTGGATCCAAAGATCCGCTTTAGTCGGGTCTACGTCGCCGTCAAACTGCGATGGATTCTGGCGTTGGAAGGCATTCAGATTCTTCCCCTCTACAGCCTGTTCAGCTCTTTCCTCTTGGATACCATAAGAGGCACTGCAGCTTTTTAGGATTCAAATTTTTGTTTCCTCTTAGAGGAAACCTTCTTAATCATCTAACAAACTTCTCCTTCCTTATAGTAAGATCAGTCAGGAATGCACAGTACTTTTCAATCTTTTCGTCAAGAAATTCTGCAGCCAATTGCAGAATTATATGTTCATGCACCAAAACATATCTCTCATGCTCCACAGCTAATGGAATAGATGAAATTTAAGAGACATAGTTCTTACTAAACTACAAATGAAATTCGTGGCATTCAACAGTGGTCCTCTTTCTACAAACCATAAATGCTAATAGCAAGCCTAGACATTTAACCAAGTAAAAAAGTCATACAACCATTCATGTATAACAAGTAAAAAATATTTGCAGATACTTCATAACATTCTATAACCAAATTATTATGGATGCTTCTATGGTGCCTTTGATAATTTGACTACATCAATGCAGTTTTGATACGAACCAATAGATAAATAGTAACATTTAATAGTTGTATACTTTATTATTTATTATATCATTTTTTAATTTACAATTATTTCCTTTGACTTTTTTTTTGCCCAAGTCCTATCATGCGCACCACCCAAGGCACTGTTGTTGCTGTACTGACGTCACGCGTGTGCTCTCTATCTGGGCCAAAATGCTGATGATGGGAGTCGAACACTGGACATCGAAAAGCAAACAAAGTAATGCGACCGCTAGGCTATTCCATCAGCTTGCTATTAGTTCCGAATTTAATTATTGAGTTGGTCCCTAAACTATTTGAGAGAAAAATTTTAATTCTTGAAATGATAATAGTAAAATGATAAAATATGAAATTGTGCTAGAAAATTCATATTTTATAATAAAATATTAAGCTATTAAACTGAGTAAAATATTTAATTTTTGAAATAACATTAAAATAATAAAAATGGAATAATAACATTTAAATAACATTAAAATATTTAATATTTAATACCAAAAATATTATTTAAAAATATTAAAATAATCTAAGAAAAACCTCAATTAAAATATAAAATAACATAATAAATAATAAAATAAATTAAATAACTCAAAATATAATCTATACTATATTCAAATATCGTGGACTCTGCTACAATGTTCCTACCGCAAATTAATTTTTTTTGTTGACAAGTTCCTACCATAAGTTAATGAGTACGGTATTTCACTATTTTGTTCTCGTCTCTCCTTTACATCTTTAACTTTTTTTAAATTATTATTTAAGATTTTTTTATAGAGAAAATGTTAGTAATTAGTGTGTTATGTTATATTTTTTGTTAACAAATTATAGAGTTGCGTATCTTGAAAACTCTATCGGATACTTACAAGTATTTTAAAAAGTTATTCATTTATTTGTTTACTTTTTAAAATTGCTTCTGTCCGTAATATTTTAAATAATTTCTTTTTAATTTGTTAACTTTTTGCAAATAATATAATCAATATAGATACTTTTTTTTTTATAATTTAGGTGAGTTGGCTCCCTAGGGAATATCGGGGTCAGGGCATACCTCACAGCTAAAAGAAAGCTTATAGAGGTACTTCTAGATTACCCACCAACAAGAATATAGATATATTTTTAATTCTGAATTGATCATCGAATAAATTATAAAATATTTTAAAGGTCTTATTTTTTTTTCACCATGTTCTAAAATATATTTACATCATAATAGTTTTTTTGTAGGAATCCACCGTAATTAGGGTATTTGGCTCACCGTGGGTTCACAGAGCATCCCCACAAGCATAGATCCTTTGGATCCGGTATGCACTAATCTCCTCTCAGATGCTTATTCACAGTTAAGGTCCCCTCCTATAAACTCAGTCTTCGCAACCAACTCAGTCACAATCAATTATTCATTGGGTCCATATCTTAATAGTTTTAAAGAAGGTGTAATTCTAAAAATTTGAATAGGACCCTACTAATTAATGTTGTTCAACTCTATTAATATTTGACATTTTTTTATGTTAATTATAGTATAATATTAATAATCACTATCATCTTAAGAAATAAAATTCAAACAACCATTGTTTTATAATCTTATTTTAATTAATATAATGTCACAAAACTATTTTTGATTTTTTATCACATATTTATAACTTCAAATTATATTTATTTTATTTTTTATTTTTATCTTATTTATTTTTTTATTATGAAGCCCGTGCGATGCACGGGTACAATAATCTAGTTGATTATCAAACTAAGATGTGATATTTACTTAACTATATTCTTTATTTTATTTATTACTTTCAACAATAACTTTGTTGTTAATTGAGGTTTATCGTTTAATCTTTTAATATTTTGTTATAAAACAATGATTAAACCAGACATGGTGTTCATTTCGAAACCTTGGATTACTTGTCAACAACTGCCTGCCAGTTTTTTGAAGGAACTGAATTTGAGGCTCTTTGCTGTTAATGACAGGGGCAGCATCATGCCTAACCTGTGGTGTCTTTGTACAGCCTTATTCTCTCCAACTATCTTATCTAGCTCGAAACAGCAGATCACTTGTTCCGTGAGTGTTGTTGGTAAGCAAATGGTGATTTCAGCAGTGTATGCTTCAACAAATTATATTAAGAGGAGACAACTTTGGTCTGAGTTTTCCATGCTTCAGCAGTCTCATCGTGCCCCTTGGTGTTATATAGGGGATTTTAACTGTGTCTTGGGTTCTCATGAGCATAGGGGTCAGCCCTTGCCCTCTAAATTATCTTGTGAAGATTTTAGATCCTAGACTGATTCTTCCAACCTCATTCACATCGACACAAGGGGCTCCTCTTTCACTTGGTCCAATGGTCGGCTTGGTAACAACTACACAGAGAGGAGATTAGATAGGTCCTTTTGTAATGGTGAGATGCTTGACCTTTGGAACAATGTTTCTTGCTACACTCTTACCAGAGCCGAGTCTGATCACTTGCCACTCCTTTTGTCCTTGAAAAATGAGGATAAACAGTTTGGTTCTATGTTTAAATTTCAGAAAATGTGGTCTAGTCATGTAGCACCATGTTTTTCGTATGCTTCTTTATTAGTAAATACATGCTTTAATGTATTTATTTTTGATAAAATCTAGAGGATGATTTTATTTAAAATAAAATCATTTTCTTGTGTTGTTTTACCGTATGAAGTCAAAGTAAAATTTTCGGTCGAAAATTCAGACGAAAACCGGTCTGGGTTCTCACTGCTAGTACAAGTTAACTGAGCTAGAGACAAAATTTTAATTCGTGAATGAGACGGTTAGTGTTTTTATGATGTTTTGTGTGGGTTTGGAGTTTTTCGACAAATCTTGCTCGGGGCCAAATCTTAGGGATTTCCTGAGCGAAATCGTCGGGAAATACGATCGGGGAAGTCATCTGATACGTAATGGAGCAGAGCATCAAGAGGATGAAGAGACATGGAGTGAATTGATGTGAATGCTATGACACACCTAAGAAAAAGTGAATCTTGACTTTATTTCAAAATCTCACTTTTTCATCTTTCTCTCTCCAATCACATCACATCACCTTAACTCCTTATCCTCTCTACCAGCAACCCACCTTCTTTCTTCTTCTTTCTTCTCTTCTTTATTCTTATTTCCCCTCAAAATCGTGACCCCATCCCTCATTCTCTATAAATACCCTTCATTTCCACCATTCATCACTTTCCTCCATTTTCTCACATTTTCACTTTACTACATTTCTTCTTCTTCTTCTTCTTCTTCTTCTTCTTCTTCTTCTTCTTCTTCTTCTTCTTCTTCTTCTTCTTCTTCTTCTTCTTCTTTCTTACAAAGTTTACATTTTTATCAAGCTTTTTACTTTAATTTCTTCATCAAAGTTCTTCATATTTTTGAGGGTAATGATCCTATGTTGTTTATTTTTCAAGTTCTTGTCTTTATGTTCATAGTTTTGCTTTAAGTTTCCATTAAGCTTTCAAACTTCTAAAACCTCTCAAAAATGGTAGAAAACTCCTTTTGAGTTGAAACAACTTTCTATATTCTTATATTTACTCATACTATCTTATACTAAAAGGTTGTGTAAAACAAAGTTTCCTAACCTCTTCTTTCTAAGGAGGCCGAAACCATGTATATGGTTTAGATGGATCTTGTTTCAACTTTTACAAGAGTATGAGTTTGTATTTAAGATTTCATTTCCAAAATGATCATGGACCAAGGCTCCTTTATGTTAAAGGATGCTATGTCTAAGTGATTGGAAAGTTTAAAGATTTGTTTTCCAAAATGATCATGGACCAAAGCTCCTTTATGTTAAAGGATGCTATGTCTAAGTGATTGGAAAGTTTAATGATTTTTACTCTATTTTTATAAAGAACAAAACCAAAGAGTTTTAAAGCAATGGTGTTTAAGTTTTGTTTTCCAAAATGATCATGGATTAAGACTCCTTGACATAGGAGGATTCTAAGTCCAAGAGATTGGTAAGTTTGAAGATTTCTAACCCCTATTTCTTGAAAAGGCCGAAACCTTTAATGGTTATGGCAAAGATGTTGAGTTTTGTTTTCCAAAATGATCATGGACTAAAAAGCTCCTTTTTGTTAAAGGATGCTATGTCTAAGTGATTGGAAAGTTTAAAATATTTTCTTGCTTTATTTTCCTATGATGGCCGAATGTAACATTTGACCTAGGATGTGTTAGTCTATTTTGTTTTCCAAGATGATTATGGATTAAACCTCCTTTATGTTAAAGGATGATATGTCCAAAAGATTGTATGATTTAAAGATCTCTAACCTCACCAACTTGTTAAGGCCGAACCTAAGAGTTCATGGTCTAAGACATTTGATTTTTCCATTTTCCGAAATGATCATGGTTTCAAGCTCCTAACTATGTATGGATGCTAACCTAAAGAGATTGGAAAGTTTAGAAATTTCTAGCCTATTTATCTATGCTTGGCCGAAACCCTAAGTCAAGAACTTAGTGGGATTTTTAATTCAACTTTGTTAAAAGATCATTGTTTATGAACTCCTGACACTTAAGGATCATAAATCCATGAGTTGTATTATTTTCGAGAATCTCTAACCCTAAGAACTAGTTTTGGCTGAACCTATACCTTGTGGTTTAGTGTTCTTGTTTGATTTTAGCTTGTGATTTTGTGTTCATAACCTTAGACTTTCATCCCGGAGGAAACAAGGACGTTCGTGGTCTACCTCTCCAAGCATCTAATCTCCTTACCTTCACGGAAGGTAAGAGGGGATTGCCTAGGGATATTCAATGACTATATGCATGTGTGTATGTGTTTGCTTGAGTGATTTGAATATTATTGTGATATTGAGCCAATACTTGAATAACTTGTTTACTTGAACTATTGTGGTTATTACCTGAAGTTGAACATTACTTGCTTTAAAGTGTTATGAATTATATATATGTGATGAACTGTCGTTAACTGTGATATTATTGTTGAGAATATATTACTGTTGATTGAGGTTTGAGAAGCCGGACTTGAGTCTGTGCACAATGATTATAAAGGATTAAAAGCCTTGAATAGAACTTTGAAAGTATTGGTTTTATTTATAAAAGTTCCCTGTTTAAAATGCTTACTTCAAGAAAATGAGATTCTTATTTTGAAAAGAAACGTTGAAGTGTTTTTAAGACGATAGAAACTACCTTTTTTATGATCCAAAGTTGGTACGAGAGAAAACCTTTTTCGAACTATGTGTTTTACGAAGGAAAAACCCTTGAAAATATTTGACTTTATTCCATCAAGGAATTTCAAATACAAACGAATTTCCTAAATGTTTTAAAAAAAGATTTTGCAAAGGAAAAGGATTTTCTCCTAAATGATTTGGAAACGTTCCGGTTACTTGGATAAGTGACCGAGGTTTTGTTTTGGATTTGACTTTCACTGAGCGAAAAAGGTAAACACATGAGAATTGAATCTAGTTCGCGAGACGTCGCTTCTAGTATTCTGTAATATGCATGTTGATCCTTGATCCGTGCCACGTTGTTGTGGACTGTGTGTCCTAATCACATTGTTGTGGACTGTGTGTCCTAATCACGTTGTTGTGGACTGTGTGTTCTAATCATGTTGTTGTAGACCGTGTGTCCTAAGCATGTTGTGATGAACGTTGTTAAATGTGAATGTTGTTTTCTACGACCACAAGCCTAGGACTGGTGCATCGGTCTAAGGTGTTGTGATTAGGCACTCGGACTGCGTGTCCCGTGTTGATGTTGATAATTTCAAAATGGTGAAATTTATGAATAGTCGCTAGCCTTTGAGTTTCGACAACGAGTGAGAACGAACACAAAGAAAACATTGAGAACTAAATGTTTTACATTTGCATTTACGGAAGACGTGCCCGACATGGTTTTAACGTGAGACCTTAACAGGAAAGGTATCATGTGACGGTGTATTATCGTTGTTCTTAAATTGGACAATGAGACGGTGTACGTGTATCGTTGTGTCTAAATGGACAATGAAATGGCGTGCATAATTGTTGTGCCTAAATGGCCAATGAGACGGTGTATTATCTTTGTGCTTAGCTAGCCAATGAGACGGTGTATTATCGTTGTGCTTAGCTAGCCAATGAGACGGTGTATCGAGCCTGATCAACTCATTTGAAGGATGTTGGGATCTCCGGAGATTAAGAATAGAGCCTGATGATAGAAGTGTCATGCATTATCTTTATAAAATTGATTGATTCAGGTATGAGATCCACTGAAATAGTACTTGTTATTTACCTATGAGAAATGTTTAGAATGTTAATATGCCAAGGTGTTGTATGTATCATGTGTATGGTTGTTGTATGATATATCCATTTGCCGGTGTCTCACTCTTACAGTTATATCAGGTATCTTCGGGTTTTGCTGTAGTACCTTGGTACTCTAGTACCGATGTTGCAGAGGAGTCTTTCTGAGTCACTTGAAGACCTAGTGTTAGATGTTGGGAAAGTATTCTGATTGGGGGTCTCTCCAGGGAATATTTGATAAAATGACCAGCTTAGGAGTATGAGTTGGGTTGTATATCTAAAGGGGTCGGTGGATGTAGTGTTATATACATCCATCTGTAGTTTTAACTTTCTCTTTCAAAAATGGAAACTTATAGAAATGGTGTATGTCATGGTAACTTTGTTACGAATGTGACCTTACTTTTTAAATGTATGTATGATGGATTTCAGAGTTATCCTTGAAGAAAATTTTTATACCCTAGTTTTCTGACTTAAAAGAAAACAATTTTCCGAAAGCCACCTGCAAATTCTCTTTTGACTTACATCCGCATGTGTTGCGGAGTAATACCCAAGGGGGGGCATTACACGTGGTATCAAAGTTGGTCGAGTCTTTCGGGATCTTTGGGAAATAGGTTTGTTGTGTTGACGTTGTGTTTTCTCTGAATTAAGTTTTATTTGTATTACTTCTTAGAAGTAATGTATGTTGATACGCTTTTGCATGTTTCATTTTTTGGTTGTGGCCTGACTAATTTGTTCGGCAGGTCAGTTATGGAACCAGCACCAGAAGGTGGACATGGACGAGGACGTGGACGCGGTCGTGGACATGGTCGTGGACGTGGTCGTGGACGTGGTCGCAGAGGTGGTCCTATTGGCGGTCGTGCCAACATGAATACGAATTATGACGGCGGGATGGACTTCGCTGCCCAAGCTTTGGCTGACGTTGCTGCTGCCATAGTTCTTCAGACGGCTAATGCTGCTGCCCAGAACCAACAGGAGCAACAGAGGGCAGAACAAGCTACAGAGGGAAGGCATCTGGATGCTTTCTGATGTCAGAATCCATCACAGTTTGATGGAGACGTGGATCCAATAAAGGCTGATCTTTGGATTCAAGAGCTGGAGAAGATCTTTGAGCTGGTGCACACCCCAGAGGGAGCAAAGGTGCCTTATGCAACATTCCAACTGATTGGAGATACTGAATACTGGTGGGAGGGCACCAGACAACTGCTGGTAGCTGAGCATCAGGCAATCACTTGAGGAGTATTTCGCTACAAATTTCTGGACAAATATTTTCCCCAGAGTGCTCGGACAGAGAAAGAGCAGGAATTCCTGAGGCTGAGTCAGCGGGACATGACAGTGGGGGAATATGCGGCAAGGTTTGAGTCCCTTGCCAAATATTTTCACCTTTTCCAGAACAACCCCGAAGAGGAGTGGAAGTGCGAAAGGTTCGAAGCCGGTCTTCGCTTCAAGCTCAAGGAATCCGTGATGCCATTGGAAATTCGGAATTTCCAAGCCTTAGTAGAGAAGTGTAGAAAAGTGGAACTAATGAGGAAGGAAAGAGGCAACAGAGAAACTGTTACAGGACCCACTCGTTCGAAAGACCGATATCAAAATCAGAATCAGAAAGGGAAGCAACATCGGAGGGAACCTTATTTCCGGACACAAGGGAATGACCATAATTAACAAAAGCATCATTCTAATAATTATGAATCGGGAAGAGGAAGTCAATAGAACCAAAACCGAGACCAAGTTAGGAGATGTTACAAGTGTGGAGACCCAGACCACATGACTAATGTTTGCCCACGCAAAGGAGTGAAGTGTTTCAATTGTGGACAATTAGGACACTTCTCAAGGGATTGTAATGCACCGAGGTTTGGAAAGGCTGTCAACACCTCAGGGACTGGTAGACCCACGGCGAAGGGAATAGTCTACACCATGACTAGCGCTGGAGCTTCACAATCTGACGATCTTTTACAATAGAAGTAGTGTTGAAATTTTCACAATTTGAACGTCTTATGGCAGTGGTCTATAATTCTAAGTTGTAATAGGATTCTAAATATAATCGTGTTTTGACGCCCTTAAGTATTTGACTCTCTAGGGTCTCCTATGTTACTAGTCTTTCCAGTGAATGTATGTTTCTTATGACTTTTGGGAATGAAAGTCTCTTTAAGAAATTTATTCCAGTTCCCTTCTCTTTTGATTGTTGTGGTCAGTTTAGACTTTGGATCCAATCTTTCTCTTCCTAGAGTTGTGAATTGCCTTGTTGTTGCACGGGATGGGTATGTTTATAAAAGAAGTTTGTCGATGAAACTTAATCTAATCACTTTTAATTATGGTGGAAGTGATTCAGTTTGAATTCTTATCGAACTGTTACTCTTTTAAATTGTTGATCAGGAAATTCTAGTGAAAGGAGAAACTTTTTGGATTCAAGATTGTAAACATGTACCGATCATACATTTTTACCTCCTTGAACCTACTAAAGGATCTTCATACATTAGATGCTTTTGTATTCTTTTGGATCGATGAAATTCTTTTAGATACTTTCTTCTGATAGTAAGATCTGGATGGTGAGAGATCCTGTTAGGTTTCTAGTTACGTAATTTCGAGGATGAAATTCTTTTTAGAGGGGTGGAGTTGTAACACCCTGTTTTTCGTATGCTTCTTTATCAGTGAATACATGCTTTAATGTATTTATTTTTGATAAAATCCAGAGGATGATTTTATTTAAAATAAAATCATTTTCTTGTGTTGTTTTACCGTATGAAGTCGCAGTAAAATTTTCGGTCGAAAATTCAGACGAAAACAGGTCTGGGTTCTCACTGCCAGTACAAGTTTACTGAGCTAGAGACAAAATTTTAATTCGTGAATGAGACGGTTAGTGTTTTTATGATGTTTTGTGTGGGTTTGGAGTTTTTCAAAAAATCTTGTTCGGGACCAAATCTTAGGGATTTCCCGGGTGAAATCGTCGGGAAATACGATCGGGGAAGTCATCTGATACGCAATGGAGCAGAGCATCAAGATGATGAAGTGACATGTAGTGACTTTATGTGAAGGCTATGACACACCTAAGAAAAAGTGAATCTTGACTTTATTTCAAAATCTCACTTTTTCATCTTTCTCTCTCCAATCACATCACATCACCTTAACTCCTTATCCTCTCTAAAAGCAACCCACCTTCTTTCTTCTTCTTTCTTATATTCTTTCTTCTTCTTTCCCCTCAAAACTGTGACCCTCTCCCCCATTCTCTATAAATACCCTTCATTTCCACCATTCATCACTTTCCTCCATTTTCTCACATTTTCACTTTACTACCTTTCTTCTTCTTCTTCTTCTTTCTTACAAAGTTTACATTTTTATCAAGCCTTTAACTTTAAGTTCTTCATCAAAGTTCTTCATACTGTTGAGGGTAATGATCCTATGTTGTTTATTTTTCAAGTTCTTGGCTTTATGTTCATAGTTTTGCTTTAAGTTTCCTTTAAGCTTTCAAACTTCTAAACCTCTCAAAAATGGTAGAAAACTCCTTTTGTGTTGAAACCAATTTCTATATTCTTGCATTTACTCATACTATCACATACTAAAATGTTGTGTAAAACAAATTTTCCTAACCTCTTCTTTCTAAGGAGGCCGAAACCATGCATATGGTTTAGATGGATCTTGTTTCAACTTTTACATGTATGAGTTTGTATTTACGATTTCATTTCCAAAATGATCATGGACCAAGGCTCGTTTATGTTAAAGGATGCTATGTCTAAGTGATTGGAAAGTTTAAAGATTTGTTTTCCAAAATGATCATGGACCAAAGCTCCTTTATGTTAAAGGATGCTATGTCTAAGTGATTGGAAAATTTAAAGATTTTTACTCTATTTTTATAAAGACCAAAACCAATTAGTTTTTAAGCAATGATGTTTAAGTTTTGTTTTCCAAAATGATCATGGATTAAGTCTCCTTGACATAGGAGGATGCTAAGTCCAAGAGATTGGAGAGTATGAAGATTTCTAACCCCTTTTTCTTGAAAAGGTCGAAACCTTCAATGGTTACGGCAAAAATGTTGAGTTTTGTTTTCCAAAGAGATCATGGACTAAAAATATCCTTTATGTTAAAGGATGCTATGTCTAAGTGATTGGAAAGTTTAAAATATTTTCTTGCTTTATTTTCCTATGATGGCCGAATGTAACATTTGACCTAGGATGTGTTATTCTATTTTGTTTTCCAAGATGATTATGGATTAAAGATCCTTTATGTTAAAGGATGCTATGTCCAAAAGATTGGATGATTTAAAGATCTCTAACCTCACAAACTTGTTAAGGCCGAACCTAAGAGTTCATGGTCTAAGACATTTGATTTTTCCATTTTCCAAAATGATCATGGTTTCAAGCTCCTTACTATGTATGGATGCTAACATAAAGAGATTGGAAAGTTTAGAAATTTCTAGCCTATTTATCTATGCTTGGCCGAAACCCTAAGTCAAAAACTTAGTGGGATTTTTAATTCAACTTTGTTAAAAGATCATTGTTTATGAACTCCTAATACTTAAGGATCAGAAATCCATGAGTTGTATTATTTTCGAGAATCTCTAACCCTAAGAACTATTCTTGGCTGAACCTATACCTTGTGGTTTAGTGTTCTTGTTTGATTTTAACTTGTGATTTTGTGTTCATAACCTTAGACTTTCATCCCGGAGGAAACAAGGACGTTCGTGGTTTACCTCTCCAAGCATCTAATCTCCTTACCTTCACGGAAGGTAAGAGGGGATTGCCTAGGGATATTCAATGGCTATATGCATGTGTGTATGTGTTTGCTTGAGTGATTTGAATATTATTGTGATATTGAGCCAATACTTGAATAACTTGTTTACTTGAACTATTGTGGTTATTAGTTGAAGTTGAACATTACTTGCTTTAAAGTGTCATGAATTATATCTATGTGATGAATTGTTGTTAACTGTGATATTATTGTTGAGAATATATTACTGTTGATTGAAGTTTGAGAAGCCGGACTTGAGTCTGTGTACAATGATTATAAAGGATTAAAAGCCTTAATAAGCCTTGAATAGAACTTTGAAAGTATTGGTTTCATTTATAAAAGTTCCTTGTTTAAAATGCTTACTTCAAGAAAATGAGATTCTTATTTTGAAAAGAAATGTTGAAATGTTTTTAAGACGATAGAAACTACCCTTTTTATGATCCAAAGTTGGTACGAGAGAAAACCTTTTTCAAACTATGTGTTTTATGAAGGAAAAACCCTTGAAAATATTTGACTTTATTCCATCAAGGAATTTCAAATACAAACGAATTTCCTAAATGTTTTAAAAAAGATTTTGCAAAGGAAAAGGATTTTCTCCTAAATGATTTGGAAACATTCCGGTTACTTGGATAGGTGACCGAGGTTTTGTTTTGGATTTGATTTTCACTAAGCGAAAAAGGTAAACACATGAGAATTGAATCTAGTTCGCGAGACGTCGCTTCTAGTATTCTGTAATATGCACGTTGATCCTAGATCCGTGCCACGTTGTTGTGGACTGTGTGTCCTAATCATGTTGTTGTGGACTATGTGTCCTAATCACGTTGTTATGGACCATGTGTCCTAAACACGTTGTGATGAACGTTGTTAAAGGTGAATGTTGTTTTCTACGACCACAAACCTACAACTGGTGCATCGGTCTAAGGTGTTGTGTTTGAGCACTCGGACTGCGTGTCCTGTGTTGATGTTGATAATTTCAAAATGGTGAAATTTATGAATAGTCACTAGCCTTTGAGCTTCGACAACGAATGAGAACGAACACAAAGAAAACATCGAGAACTAAATGTTTTACATTTGCATTTACAGCAGACGTGCCCGACATGGTTTTAACGTGAGACCTTAACAGGAAAGGTATCATATGACGGTGTATTATCATTATTCTTAAATTGGACAATGAGACGGTGTACGTGTATCGTTGTGCCTAAATGGACAATTAAACGACATGCATAATCGTTGTGCCTAAATGGCCAATGAGACGGTGTATTATCATTGTGCTTAGCTAGTCAATGAGACGGTGTATCGAGCCTGATCAACTCATTTGAAGGATGTTGGGATCTCCGGAGATTAAGAATAGAGCCTGATGATAGAAGTGTCATGCATTATCTTTATAAAATTGATTGCTTCAGGTATGTGACCCACTGAAATAGTACTTGTTGTTTACCTATGAGGAATGTTTAGAATGTTAATATGCCAAGGTGTTGTATGTATCATGTGTATGGTTGTTGTATGATATATCCATTTGCCGGTGTCTCACTCTTACAGTTATATCAAGTATCTTCTAGTTTTGCTGTAGTACCTTGGTACTCTAGTACCGATGTTGTAGAGGAGTCTTTGAGTCACTTGAAGACCTAGTGTTAGAGGTTGGGAAAGTATTCTGATTGGGGGTCTCTCCAATGAATATTTGATAGAATGACCATCTTAGGAGTATGAGTTGGGTTGTATATCTCAAGGGGTCGGTGGATGTAGTGTTATATACATCCATCTGTAGTTTAAACTTTCTCTTTCGAAAATGGAAACTTATAGAAATGTTGTCATGGTAACTTTATTATGAATGTGACCTTACGTTTTAAATGTATGTATGATGGATTTCAGAGTTATCCTTAAAGAAAATTTTTATACCCCATTTTTCTGACTTAAAAGAAAACAATTTTCCGAAAGCAACCAGCAAATTATCTTTTGACTTACTTCCACATGTGTTACGTAGTAATGCCCAAGGGGGGACGTTACAAGTCACCCCGATTGCAGGAAGTTCATTGCTGACTCTGGGTGAGACCCTATTATTGGCTGTCCCATGACTCTCTTGACTGGAACTTCTTACTGCAGGTTCTTCAGTCCTTTGGTTTTAATGCTCAGTTTCGCTCTTGGATTGAATCTATTTTACTCTCTGCTAAGTTGTCTATGTCAATTACTGGTAAGGCCATCGGTTTCTTTAACTACAAGCGTGGGGTTCGGCAGGGTGATCCCTTGTCCCCCCTCCTCTTTTGCTTAGCCGAGGAGGTTCTCAGTAGAGGCATCACCAAGCTAGTCGAAGATGGTAAGTTGCAATTGATGTCTGGCCCAAGAAATCTCAAAATGCCTAGCCATGTTCTTTATGCGAATGATATTTTAATTTTCTGCAGAGCTTCAAAAACAAGCATAAACAATCTGTTGTCCCTTTTTAAGGAGTATGAACAGGTTTCTGTTCAGGTTGTTAGTACTGAAAAATCCAAGTTCTACACTGGGTGCATCTCTGGTTCAAGAAGGGTTGTTCTTTCTCAGATCCTTGGATTCTCTCATGGTGCTCTTCCTTTTGCTTATTTGGGGGTCCCTATCTTCAAAGGTAGGCTAAAAAGGCTGCATCTTGCCCCTATTACAGATAAAATCAAGTGCAAGCTAGTTGCATGGAAGGGATCCCTTCTCTCTATCATAGGGAGAGTTCAACTGGTAAGATCCATTTCTCTTGGTATGCTAATTTATAGCTTTCTTCTTTATGCATGGCCTGTTAGCTTATTGAATTCTGTTGACAAGTGGTTGAGAAACTTTGTCTGGGCTGGTGATATTAAGGTCAAAAAGATTGTTACTGTTTCTTGGAATAAGGTTTGCAAACCTTACAATGAAGAAGGGCTAGGCATTAGACCCATTAAAGCTATTAACAGGGCATGTTTGCTAAAGCTGAGATGGGATTTTGTTTCATCAAAGAATGAATGGTCTACTTTGCTTAAAGCGAGAACCATTAGGCATAACAAAGCAATCAGCCACCACATTTCCTCTTCTCTTTGGCCCGGAATTAAGTGCTACTTGGATGAGGTTTTGAAGAATGTTTCCTGGAATTTGGGGGATGGTAGGAGCATCAACTTTTGGGTTGATAAATGGCTGCCAAAACCTGTCTCAGTACCTAAATATTCCTCATGATGTGCGTACTAGGAAGCCCCAAGGACAGATGGAAGACGGTTCAGCAGCCATGGAGGCAAACAAAGGCCCTAGGAGTTGACGTACAAGGAAAACCCTAGCAGAGCCTGGGTGCCAACATAGTTGGGATGCCTTCTTCTATAGTGATGCCTTAGTATGCCATAGCCTTTAATTAAAAAAATAATAATCACTATCATCTTAAGAAATAAAATTCAAACAACCATTGTTTTATAATCTTATTTTAATTAATATAATGTCACAAAAATATTTTTTATTTTTTATCACATATTTATAACTTCAAATTATATTTATTTTATTTTTTACTTTTATCTTTTTTTTTATTATTATGAAGCCCGTGCGATGCACGGGTACAATAATCTAGTTGATAATCAAACTAAGATGTGATATTTACTTAACTATATTCTTTATTTTATTTATTACTTTAAACAATAACTTTGTTGTTAATTGAGGATTATCAGTTTAATCTTTTAAGATTTTGTTATAAAACAATGATTTTCAAGTACAATTTATATTTCATTATTTTGTTACCATCATCCATCACTTTATTACTTTTTATTTATATAGTCACATTTTTTACTTTAGGGACCTAATTGAAAATTTTATATAAGTTCAGAGACCCAATTAAAAACTTTTTAATTTAGGAACCCAATTGAAAATTTTACATAAGTTCAGGGACCTAATTATAATTTTTTAATTCAGTATCTAATTGAAAATTATCAAATAGTCCAGGGACCAACTCAATAATTAAATATGTCATATATATCGGTTTATACAATTCAACCAATGTCTCACTGGTTCGACCAATGACCCGCTGACCTTGTGCCTCAACCAAGACGATGATCGGTCCGATTTTAATAACACTGTTTTTTTTTACTCTAATAACTTAAAAAGTTTGATGTCTCCCATTTGAACAAGGTTCGATCCTCAATTTTTTCAACTTCAATTTTTTTTCCTTTTCCTCTTAAATAAACATAACATATGGTGTGTTCTTGAAAAAATCGACAGAAGCTTCAGTGGGAATAAAACACGCAACCTATTGATTTAAATGGGAACAAATGGGTGAATGGCCATCAGCCTAAACATTGATGTTTAGTTAATGACTATCTTCTTTATATTTATAACCTATTGTTATTTTGTTTGTTTTATGATTTAAAATTTATATAATGGATTGTGACAGTCACACTTAAGGAAAACAATTTTCATATTTTAAATTAATTTCAATTGTCCGTTAATTTTAATATTATTATTATTAACTAATTAAATGTTTACAACACTACTATTTTCATGACATAACCATATTGTATTCTAAAAAAGTTTTAAATTTTAAAAAAAAATCAGAATGAACTTCCAAATATCCTAACTCAACCTTAATAACCTTTAACACTACATTTGGAGTGAAAAATAAAAATAAAAATAAAAATTAAAAATTCATCTTAGCGTACAAAAGACTTAGTTGGGTCATCCACATTTCACTGTACTACACACTATGTGACATAACCACATTGTCTTCTAAAAAAAATTATTTAAAAAAAAAATAGAATGATCTTCCAAATACTCTAAATCAACCCTAATAACCTTTAAACTTAACTTTGGAGTAAAAATAAAAAAATTAAAAAACTTATATTGGAACATATTGGCTTAAGAATGACATAATTGAGTCATCCACCATATATAATATTGCTTTCGTGACTTAAAAATATTGTCTTCTAATATTTTATTTTTAAAAATAAAAATAAAAATAGAAAGTGTAACACCCCGATTTTTCCCTGCTTTCTAGTGTCGGGAATTAATATATAAATATATATTTTTATCCGAGACTTAGAAAATGATTTTGGGTAAAATACTGTTATTTTCCAGTCATGTTTTATATTTTAGGGTTACGATGAAATTTTGGGTTGAAAATTCAGACGGAACCCGGTCTGCGTTTTCACTGACAGCAAAAGTTTACTGCTCAGAAGACCTAATTTTAATTCGTGAACGAGATGAAAAATGTTTTTATCATATTTACTACGATACTGGAAGTTTTGAAAATTTTAGTGTAAAAATTAAAATATTATATTTGTTGCGGGCGAATACGTTGAGATATCTCTAGGAGAAACCTGCGTCAGATGAACCAAGGAGTCATCAACGGGGCTGAGGTGATGGATTTGACCGACATGACAAGCATTTATGACAAGCATATCCGCGTCATAATGGCGCATTTATGACAAAGGAATCTTTTGCCTGGAAATGACCATTTTACCCTTGGCTCTTCATGAAAATTACAAGCCATGCCATTGAGAATTTTGACCAAACCAACCCTAAAACCCACGGCTCCAATCTTGTCTTCTTCACTTAGGCCATCATCCATTTCATTTTCATGATTTCTTTCATCCAAAGTTCTTAGTTTGCCTTAAGAACTCATAAGAACACCATAAGAGATTTGTGAAGAACATCATCAAAATCCTTCTTTTCTTTGATCATCAATATCCGACAAATTGTTTGAGAAATCCGGAAAGTTTACGCTTTATATAGATGCAGACCAATTTAAGATATGTTTGGGTTGAGGAAAAGGGAGACGAATTGGATATTTTAGGTAGATTAGCTTGTTTTGAGGTAAAGTTCTCTTTGGAGCACAATTCACTTCCACTACGACCAACCAATTCGGATACTGTTTATATATTCTAAGTAAATAGTTAAACCAAAAGAATCTTATCATTTTCGGGTAATTCTAAATATATAATATAATTTTAATATTAATTTAGATATTGTCATTATAATAAATTTTAGTAATTATTTTTATTATTATGCTATCTTTGAAAAGTATATAAAATAAGAATTAACTTAATTTTGAAAATATTTACATTTAAAGTGGATATTTAAAAAAAATACATTTAGAGTAGATTAGATGTGTACATAAAAAAAACTCCTTAGATGAGAATGGATTATATTTTATTTTAGTTTTAATTATTTAATTAATAATTTTAAATATGCTGCAAATGATTGGTAGTGTTAGAGGTGCCAACATAGTTGTGATGTCTATCATTACAGTGATGCCTTTGCACAACAATTTTGTTGAAAAAAAGTTAAGACGACAAAGTAAATTATTTGAGCAAAATGAATATTTAATTTTTATTGTAATCAAAATATAGAAATTTATTCACATAAAAAAATATAGAAATTTATTTTAAATTATATGAAATTTTATTTTAAAAATTAATTTTATGTTTTATAGGAATTATTTTGTTTTATAATTAAAAAGTTCATTGGAATGCTTTTAAAATATGAATTGCTTTGATTTTATCCTTTTAATTTAATTTTTACAGTTTGGATTCCACTTAACTTTGATCAGATTTGAGCGGATTTAATTTTATTTTATTTTTAATTGGTTAGATTTACAAATTTATCCATATTTTTTTATCCTTGACCATGCAAGAGTTGGGATTTGGACCCCAACCACTTGGTTAAGGGGCACAAGTCAACCACCACTTGTGCCAACCTCTGTTGGTACAATTTTATCCTTATTAGTTAACTCATTAAGTAAATAAATAAATTATTTAAAGAAAATGGATCTTATTATATTAGAATATTCTAAATATAGGTTTTAAATTTAAAAATTAATTAAAATCTGATCTTTATAATGAATTTTTGGAATTATTTTATTCGTAATCTAAATTTCTTTGGAAATTTTATGAAATAGGAACTAATTTTATTTGGAAGAAATTTAAATTTAAATTTTGGATATTTAAAATATATTTTTAATAAAATAATTCACTTAACTTGGACCAAATTTTGTTGGACTTAATATGGATTTAGTCTTAGTTTTTTAAATTAATAATTTTATCCTTATTTGTTTTCATATTTACATATTATTAGTTTTTTTATACTAATTTTACATATTTACATATTATTAGTAATGGCAATAAAGTAAATTAACTAAAATGATATTATTATTTTTAGGCTATTCAGAATAAATAATTCAATTTGAAAATTAATTTAAAATTTATCATTATAATGAATTTTAGGAGTTATTTTAATTCATAATCCATTTTTTTGTGTGGAAATTTTATAAAGTAAGAATTAATCTGATTTTTAAAATTTTAATTATTTAAAAATCCAATTACTTCTTGTAAACAAAAAATCCAATTACTTATTAAATTTAGTTATATTTTGGTGTATTTATTTAATTTAGTATTTAATTATTTAAATTAATGGTTTATAATATTTAAGTTAATAATAAATATTTTAAATTCATTAAACTTAACTAATAGTCAATAAATATTTAAAAATGATCTCATTTGGACAATCTATATTATAGATGGAGAAATTGTATGCAACTTTGTAAATATATGAATTTTAGAGTTTCTCATATCTATAGGGAATAGGGAGGGTAAAAATTGTGCGGATAAATTGACTGATTTTGGGATTAAATGCCAATGTTTTCTTGGTGGTATTTGATTCTAGATTTTATTAGTGAAGACTTCTTTAGAAATAGATGGGCTCTTCCTAATTATAGATTTAGGTGATTAACTTTTTGTTCTAGCTTCATGAGTTTTGGTTTTATGTCCCCCGTGATTTTGTATATTTTATTCTTTTTTCTATTAACAAATTTAGGTATGCTGCAAATGATTGGTAGGGTTTGAGATGCCGACCTAGTTGGGATATAGAAGTTTTTCATCAATATATATATATATATATATATATATATATATATATATATATATATATATGCTAATTTTAAAATTATTTGAAATCTTAACTTTAAAATTATTTTTTTGAAAAAAAAAACTTTAAATTTAATTTAGGGAATTATAGGAATTATTTTGATTTATAGTTAATAAATTCATTGGAAAGTTTCTAAAATATGAATTGATTAGATTTTATATTCCATTTAATTTAAAATTTGGTAGCACCAATTTTATTTTTATAATTCGGAATCCACTTAACTTTGATCAGATTTGAGGAGATTGATATAGGTACGAAGTATCCACCACCGTTATCAGTGACCAAACTCGGTCGGGAAACCTGTTGGGCAAACAAGGTGGGTTCTCCCCTCCCAACCAAGTTTTCTTCATACTCAAGAGTCAAGATTCGAACCCCCGACCACTTGCTTAAGGTGTCCAACTCCCTTATCACTTGGACCAACCACATGTTGGTAAACTGAGACTCGAGCCCTGCCATGTTCGGAGAACGCACGACATTGAGCGGATTTAATTTATTCTACTTTTTATTGCTTAAAGTTATAAATTTTCCTTATTAGTTAATTTATTTACATATTATAAGTTAAAAATAAAATTATTTAAAGAAAATGAATATTATTAATTTATAATATTCTAAATAAATATTTTAAAGTTTAAAATTATTTAAATCTTATCTTTATAATGAATTTTAGTAATTATTTTGATTCTTAATCTAAATTATCTTTTGATACAAATTAATGTTATTTTAAAGAAATTTAAATTTTATATATTTAAAATAAGTTGTAAACTTGAACTAGATTTGATTGGACTTAATTTAGTTTTTGTTTCGTCAAATTAATAATTTTATCCTTGTTAGTAATTTTCTTATCTACATATTTTTACTAATGTAAATAAAGTAAATTAAATTTTTTTTTTAATAAAAGGCTATGGCATGCTAAGGCATCACTATAGAAGAAGGCATCCTAACTAGGTTGGCACGCCAACTTCTAACAATCATTTGCCGCAAGCCAACATGAAATTGAAGATAAAAAAGAATACGAAGGATAGCATGGGGGGACAAAAAACCAAAACCTATGAGAAAAAAACAATCAACTAAACCTATAGTTGGGCAGGCCTATCCTATTATGAAAAGACTCATCCCTAATAAAGTCAGGGACATTGTCCCACCAGTTAAAACAATGACTAGCTACACCATAATTAGCTAAACCATCTGCACAACTATTTCCTTCCCTGTAAATGTGAGTAACCCGAAAGTTCATGCTTCTACAAAGGGCTTTGTAATTTTCCCATCTATTATGAAGCTGCCATGGGACTTTCCTGTTAAAAATGAAAGCATCAACCACCACCTTTGAATCACATTCAAGCCACAACGAGGACCAACCCTTTTGCTGGGCAAGTTCAATTCCCATCATTGCTGCTAAAAATTCTGCATGAAGAGCTGAAACTATACCAAGGAAAGCCGAAAAAACAGCCCAAGACTCCCCATTAGAATCCATAAATATGCCTCCAACAGCAGCATACCCTGGACAACCCTTAGCTGATCCATCAGAGTTGCACTTTATCCAACCAATCGTAGGAGGGAGCCAATCCACTTGTTTAATGCCATCCGCTTTAGGAGCATGACAGTCCACAAAAAAGAACTTGATTACCTTAAAATCCTCCATTGAATTGTTTGCAGTCCCTTTGGACAATGAGCCAGCTAGGTGAGTATGTGCCATGATGAGACTGATGACATGCCTGAATGATAAAATCTTTTTCCTGAATTTTACACTATTTATGCAAAGCCATATGCCCGAGATTGTATTGATGATAGCAGCCAAGACTATGTCCCTACCTTGTGTAACACCCCCCCTTGGGCATTACTTACGTAACACATGCGGAATTTAAATTAAAAGATAATTTGCTGGTGCTTTCGGAAAATAATTTATATAAGTACATAAGTGTCTGAAATTGGGTATAAAAATTTTGTCACGACTCCTAAGCCTTGATCGGCACACAGACTTACTATCATAGTATGGCAAGCCTGTTTAATTTAAAGAATATACTTGAATAAAAGCTAGCAGTTTACAAAAATTTCGACAGAGTCTCCTCTGTAATTCGGACATCCCAGGTAAAAGAACACCTGCTAAAATAATTACATTTTCATTCCAGAATTCCAGTTACACCAAATTTCACCAGGCAGCAATATATAAAATAATAGTTATAATCATAAGCTTTACAAGACCAAAGGAAAAGTTTAAGTTTTCATTCAAAAGATAGGCTCTCCGAGCCATAAACATTCCCTTTTAAAATAAAGGCTTTCTGAGCCATACTCATACATACTTATCAAAAATAATCTAAGTCTCAAACCCTAAGCTGGTCATTCTAAAAGTTATTCCTGAGGAAAACTCACGTGATCATTCCACAATCAAATACTTCATCAGACAACTAGATCTAAGTCTTTGAGTGACTTAGGAAGACTCCTCTGCACTATCGGTACTAAAGTACCCAAGGTACAATAGCGAACTAGAAGAAACCTGAAATATTTGTAAGGGTGAGATACTGACAAATGGATATATCACACAACAACCATATACATGACACATACATCACATAATCATATAAGTATTTAAATCATGCATATACATAACATAATAGTGTTATATCAAAGGGTCTCAAACCCGCACAGTCAACCTTTGAAAATATGCATGGCACTTCTATATCAGGCTCTAACCTAATCTCATGAGATATCAACACCGTTTTCCACTGGAGAAAAATTAGAGTTGGTCAATCTCTAGCCCACCGGGAAGTTGCCTCCTTACCCTCATGCATTTAAGGTCTCAGGACGAGCAAAATCACATGTGCCTCTGAACTCGGTTTACATGGACAGACTCCCAGATACCACCTTGTATCTGATATGTAAGAAAGGCACGTCTGCCTGGGGAAATGCACATGAGAAAATATTTTATTTAAAAGGTTTTCTTTGTGTTCATTCTTTTTCTCTATCGCAGCTCAAAGCTAACGACTTAATCATCATTTCCCCATCACTTGAAAACTTAGGAACATAGGACACACAGTCCGAATGCTCAATCACAACGTCTGAGACCGATGCACCAGTCCTAGGCTTGTGGTAGTAGAAAACAATATTCACCTTTAACAATGTTCATCACAACGTGGTTAGGACACACAGTCCACAACAACGTGATTAGGACACACAGCCCACAACAACGAAATCAGAACGCACTGTCCTCGATTTCGAGAATTGGACTCTCAGTCCAGAACAACATGAATAGGACTCATGGTCCCGAATTAACACTGATCCAAGATCACGTGCATATAACTGAATACTAGAGGCGACGTATCGCGTACTAGATTCTCTTTCTCAAGTATTTATTTTTTGTTCAGTGAAAATCAAATTCAAAACCGAATCCTCGATAACCTATCCAGGCTATCGGAAAGTTTCTAAAATATTTAGGAAAACCTTTTCTTTGAAAATCTTTTATAAAGCATCTTTGAAATACTTTTATCTTTGAAATATTTCCCCCAATAGGATATTGCCAAATAATCTTGAAAGTTTTCACTTGAAGACACATAGTTCGAAAAGGATTTTTCTCTTGTAAAACAATAGTTCACCAAAACCATTTCAACATTTAAAACAAGTACTTTAAGTTAATGAGCTTTTGGAAAAGAACATCAATCCCTTCATCTTCAAGGCTTATTAAGGTTTTTAATCCTTATAACAGTTGAGCACAGACACAAGTCTGGCTTTGCAAAGTTTCAATCAACAGCAGTATATATTATCAGTTCAATGCTAATATCACAGTTGAAAGCAGTTCTTCACGGATATGCATCATAACATTTAGAACAAGTACAGTCCAACATCAGATAGTAGCATAACAGTTCAAGTACATTAGATAACCAAGTAAGCTCAATCAACATGTAAATATCCAGTTAATCACATACACACATGCATACAGTTATTGAATATCCCTAGGCAAACTCCCCTTACCTTTGAAGACAAGTAAAGGATCCTCGTCGTAATAGTCACGTTAGCTCATATCTACTCCCTCAAGCAAACATAGCCGTGTCAAACGTCTCAGAGAGGGAATCCAACAACCATAAATCAAGAAATCAATTACACATGATCAAACACACATTCTAATTTGATCTAAACACTTAACCTTATTACCAAACAAGGTCATTTTCAAAGAAAATCATGTTTGAAGCTTACGCTTCACAATACCCTTTTAGGAAACTTTGTTTTGATTAAAGGATCATGAAAGAGAACTTTGAATCATCAATTAAGAGTCCTAATTGCACTAAATCATAATTATTTTCACAAAAACAATCAAATTCAATTAAAATCAAATTGAGGTTTTGAATCTGAGTAAAGGAAGTGAGAAAACCACTTACCCAAGGAAAAAGGCAAGCTTATGGTGGTGCTGTGGTGGTCGACGCGGCGGCGGACGGTGGTCGACGCGGCGGCGGACGGTGGTCGACACGGCGGTTTATTTTCTGTGAACACCAAAAAGAGAGAGATAGAGTAAGACCAAAGGAAATGAGAAGAAGGAGGTTGGAAGGAACTCACAGGGTGGAAACCACAACAAAAATCGGTGACTTTGCGGCGGAGCTCGGCCAGATCGTGCGTTCGGAGCTCGACTGTCGGTGGTTGTTGTGCGGGTCGCGACTGGCGGGGTTGAGCGGTGCGCGGTTGTGCAGAGTGGAGGAGGTGAGACTTTAGTTTTTGAAGTTGTGGAGAGTAGAAGAGAAAAGAAGGGTGTTATGCTGAGGAAGAAGAAAAGAGAAAGAAGAAAAAGAAAAGAAAGAGAGAAGAAGAAAGCAGCAGCAGAGAAGGAGAAAGAAAGAAAAGAAAAAGAGAAAAAGAGAGAAGAAGAAAAGGAGACAGCCGAAAGGAAGAAAAAAGAAAAAGGAAAAGAGAAAAAGAAAGAAAGAGAAAAGAAGAAAGAGAAAAGGAAAGAAAAAGAAGCAGAGAAAGGGAACGAGAAAAGAAAGAAGAAGAAAAAGAAAGAAAGAGAAAAGGAGAAAAAGAAGAAAGAGAAAAAGAAGAAAAGAAAGAAAGAGAAAAAGAAAAAGCAGAGAAGAAAAGAAAAAGTGAGGGAGAGGCGTCGAGAGAGAGAGGGAAAAGTGAGAAAGTTGGGTTTTAAGTTAATTAATTAGTAATAGGTACAAAATGAGTGATAAAATATTAAGCCTAAAATAAACATGTTTTTACTTTTTGGAATCTAAAAATAAAGATTGATAAAGATATGATTTCGAAATTCAAATTAGAATAAAGATTAATAGTTGGACTGATCAACTAAGAAAATACTCGATCCAAAATTTAATCTCCGATTAAGGTCAAACCAGTTTATTTTCAACTCTAAAATTAAATTGAATGAAAATATGAAAATGTTTTTCTCTTAAACATATTATTTAAAATATTTTTCTGTACTTGTAATAATAGTGACAATAACGTAAATTATTGTCTAATAAACGTGCATTCACTGAAATAAGTCAGTGCTAACGCACCCAATAAAATAATTTGAAGAGAGTAATTTAATTACTCAAACTAAACCACATAACAAAATAAACTTAACATCCAAATAAAACAATTAATCATAGGTGTAAAAACTAGGGTGTTACACCTTGACTATTGCTGAATCTACTACAGCTGTCAAACAAACAGGCAATAGAGGAAGTGTTTAGTGCATAGTTCAAAGCATTGCCAAGCCAAGTCTATAGATCAGATGAGAAACTGCAGCTAAGGAAAACATGATCCGTCGTCTCCTCAGTTTCATAACACAGTGGGCAAATAGAGACAATGACACAACCCCTAGCTCTGAGGTTATCATCAGTTGCCATTTTTGAATGCATCAATCTCCAAACTAGGAAAGATTTTGAAGGTGGAATGAAAATCTTCCAAATGAGCTTGCACCAATTTAGAGTATTAGAAGGAGGATTCAGGAACTTATAAGCTTCCTTGAGAGACAAGCTACCTGTATCTGAAGAACACCAAACTCTCTGATCTAGGCCAGCTTCAATAGGGATAATTACTTTCTTCATCTAATCCAAAAGAGCAGGGAATCTAGATTGAAGTTCAAGAGGAAGGAACCAATTGCCATCGATAATAAAGTCCTGAACTCTAGCAGACAATAAGTTCTGCATGGGAGGAGGAATGCTAAGGAGACCGACAACAGAAGTTGCATTGTTTAACCATCTATCCCTCCAAAAACTAATCTCGTCACCCTCTCCAAGGATCCATGAGGAGTTTTGCTCAATTACCTCAAAATAGCTCCTGATACCAGGCCAAATGGAAGACCTGACATAGGAAACTGAAGGCACACCCTTTCTGAAAAACCTAGATCTGCAAAGAACAGCCCAGTCTTCATTAGAAGTGGAGACATTCCAACTCAACTATAACATTGCAGCTTCATCGGCAGATCTTATTGACCTGAGGCCTAAGCCACCTTCCTCTACAGTGCTGCGCATGACCTTTTTCCGAGAAACAGTAACAATTTTTGGGGAGTGGATGCAGCCTGACCATATGAAGTTCCTCAACCATTTGTCAATAGTTTTTAACAGAGCTATAGGCCAGCTATAAATTTGGAAACTATACAGTAGCATTCCTCCAATTACAGATTTTACCAGCTCTAATCTGCCCATAATTGAAAGCAACGAACCCTTCCAAGCTGCAAGTTTGGCTTTAATCTTATCAGCAATCGACTGTAAGTGAACCACTTTGGGTTTCCCTTTGAAGATAGGAACACCTAAATAGTAAAAAGGAAGTTGTCCTTGTTTGAAACCGAGAATTTCTTTGATTTCCACTAACCTTCTAGCAGAAATAGCACCATCATAAAATTTGCACTTGTCAAGACTTAACCTTTGACCAGATGTTTCAGCATATTCAGCAAACAAGGTCATTAGATTCCCCAAACCTTTTTTGGACCCCTTGCAAAATACCATTATATCATCAACATAGAAAATGTGAGAGGGAGTTTTGCAGTATTTTGGACCAGCCATATGATGCACTTTACCAACTTCCATTAAAGAGGAGATACTTCTACTAAGGACCTCTTCAGCCATGCAAAAATAAACGATTCTTATTATTTTTAAGCTATTGAGAATAAATAATTCAGTTTGAAAATTAAGTGAAATGTTATCATTATAATGAATTTTAAGAATTTCCAAATTCATAATTCAAATTTTTTGGAAATTTTATGAGATAACAATTAATCTTATTTTTAAAAAATTTAATTATTTAAAATTCCGATTACTTTTTTTTTAACTCTAAAATTCCGATTACTTTTTTTTTTAACTCAAAAATTCCAATTACTTAATCAAATATTACTTAATATCAGTTATATTTGAGTGTATTTGTTCGTTTTAATTTCAATTTTCAGTTTTAATTAATTTTAATTAAATTTTTTTGGTACACTAATTTATTAATTTAATCTAACCATTCATGCTCCTTTTGTGTGTGTCTTTTTGTTTCACTTCCACTTTATAGGTAGATTTTTAATTATTCACTTTCACTTTCCCTCATTTGTCAAAAACGACTCTAAGTTTTGTCAAAATAAAAAACGACACTAAGTTCTATCTTCTTCCAAAACAAAACAAAAATGGCTCTAACCAGGAGGCGTGAAGGTCATCAAGGCAGGGTTCGTTTGGTTTAGATTTTGATAAAATAGATTTTGAAGAATTGATTTTGAAGGAATTGATTTTAATAGAATTGATTTTGAAAAAATTGATTTGTGTTTGGTAATGATATGTTGCAAAAGTGAGTTTAAAAGAATGATTGGTGTTTGGATGATAAAATTAAATTCACTTTTGTTGTATAAATATAAAGAATTTGTGGGTCCCACACCCATAATAAATTCTACTCAACGAAAAGCTAGAAATTCTTGCTTCCACCATAATCAATTCTACCAACCCTGGAATCAATTATTTTCAATGTAATTTTGTAACCAAACACATGAATAGTGCTCAAACTTGATTTTGAACGGTGCAAACGGAATTTTGGATCCCAAACTACAGTTTCCTACTGCAAACCAAACGGGCATGCAGTAGTTATGTAACACCCACCCCCCTAGGGCATTACTACGTAACATATGCGGAAGTAAATTAAAATATTATTTGTTGTTTGCTTTCGAAAAATTGTTTTCTTTTAAGTCATAAAGCTGGGGTATAAAAAAAAATTTCTTTAAGGATAACTCTGAAATCCATCATTCATACATTCAAAACGTAAAGTCACGTTCGTAACAAAGTTACCATGACATACAAAATTTCTCTAGGTTTCCACTTTCGAAAGAAAAAGTTCAAACTACAAATGGATGTATATAACACTACATTTACCGACCTCTTTAGATATACAACCCCAACTTAGACTCCTAAGCTAGTAATTCTATCAAATATTCATTGGAGAGGCCCCCAATCAGAATACTTCCCTAACCTCTAACACTAGGTCTTCAAGTGACTTAGAAAGACTCCTCTGCAACATCGGTACTAAAGTACCAAGGTACTACAACAAAACCCGAAGAGACCTGATATAACTGTAAGAGTGAGACACCAGCGAATGGATATATCATACAACAACCCTACACATGATACATACAACACCTTGGCCTATTAACATTTTAAACATTACTCATAGGTAAACAACAAGTATTATTTCAGTGGGTCTCATACCCCAATCAGTCAATTTTATAAAGATAATGCATGACACTTCTATTATCAAATTTTATAAAGATAATGCATGACACTTCTATTATCAGGCTCTAATCTTAATCTCATGAGATACCATCACCGTTTCATCATTAAGAAAGAAAGAGTTGATTAGGCTCATACGCCCCTTTTGGCAAGTTGTCTTCATCACCTCATGCGCCCGGATCAACATCATCACGAATCCCTTATAACAACCATTCGGATGTAAACCTCATCGAATACCACATCTTAAGCGGGTATTCAGATAACTCAAGCACGTCTGCTAAGGGGAAATGCATATGAATAAAAGACTTTCATTATCATGGTTTTTCTTTGTGTTCACTCTTTTCCGTTGTTGAAGCCCAAAGCTAATGACTATTCACAATTTTCATTACTTGAAAATCAATAACACAGGACACGCAGTCCGAGTGCTCAATCACAACACCTTAGACCGATGCCGTAGTCCAAGGTTGTGGTCGTATAAACAATTATAATTTTATCCATGCTTTATTTCAACATGATTAGGACTCCTAGCCCATAACAACGAAATTAGGACACACAGCCCTCAATTCCAAAATTAGGACTCCTAGCCCATAATATCATGATCAGGACCCTTGGTCCATAATTCTTGACACTGATCCCAGATCACGTGCATAAACTTAATTCTAGAAGCGACGTCTCGCGAACAAGCTAGCATTCTCTTCCACATGTGCTTACTTTTCGCTCAGTGAAAATCAAAAACCAAAACACAACCTCGGTCACTTTTCCAAGTAACCGGAACGTTTATAAATCATTTAGGAGAAAATCTTTTCCTTTACAAAGTCTTTTGTAAAACTTTTGGAAATTCGTTTGCTTTTAAAATCCTTGATGAAATAAAGTCAAATATCTTCAAAGGGGTTTCTCCTTCATGAAAGACATAGTTCGAAAAAGGTTTTCTCTCGTACAAACTTTGGATAAAAAAAAGGTAGTTTCTATTGACTTAAAAACACTTCAACATTTCTTTTCAAAACTAGAATCTTATTCTCTTGAAGTAAGGGTTTTAAACAAGGAACTTTTATAAATGAAACCAATACTTTCAAAGTTCTATTCAAGGCTTATTAAGGCTTTTAATCCTTTATAATCATTGTGTACAGACTCAACTCCGGCTTCTCAAACTTCAATCAACAGTAATGTATTCTCAACAATAATATCACAGTTAACGACAGTTCATCACATATACATAATTCATAACATTTTTAAGCAAGTAATATTCAACTTCAAGTAATAACCACAATAGTTCAAGTAAACAAGTTATTCAAGTATTGGCTCAATATCACAATAATATTCAAATCACTCAAGTAAACACATACACACATGCATATAGTCATTAAATATCCCTAGGCAATCCCCTCTTACCTTTCGTGAAGGTAAGGAGATTAGATGCTCGAAGAGGTATGTCACGAACATCCTCATTTCCTCCGCGATGGAAGTCTAAGGTTATGAGCACAAAATCACAAGTTAAAATCAACAAGAACACTAAACCACAAGGTATAGGTTCGGCCAAGACTAGTTCTTAGGGTTAGAGATTCCCAAAAATTATACAACTCATGGATTTATGATCCTTAAGTGTTAGGAGTTCATAAACAATGATCATTTAACAAAGTTGAATTAAAATTCCACTAAGTTAAAAACATAGGGCATTCGGCCAAGGCTAGTAAAATAGGCTAGCATTCACTAAACTTTCCAATCTCTTAGGTTTAGCATCCATATGTGTTAAGGAGCTCAAAACCATGATCATTTTGGAAAAATAAGACCAAGGTATCCTAGGTTCATAACCTTCTAGGTTCGGCCTTCATAGGATTTATAGGCTAGAGATCTTTAAACTTTCCAATCTCTTGGACTTAGCATCCAAATATCTTATGGAGCTCAAGTCCATGATCATCTTGTAAAAATGAAAATAACACATACTAGCTTTAATAACATAAAATAAACAAGTTATAAATCCTTAAACTTTCCAATCTCTTAGACTTAGCATCCAAATATCTTATGGAGATCAAGTCCATGATCATCTTGGAAAAATGAAAGTAACAAATACTAGCTTTCATAACATAAAATAAACAAGTTATAAATCCTTAAACTTTCCAATCTCTTAGACTTAGCATCCAAATATCTTATGGAGCTTAAGTCCATGATCATCTTGGAAAAATGAAAGTAACACATACTAGCTTTAATAACATAAAATAAACAAGTTATTAAGAGTTCTAAATCCATGATCAATACTTGGAAAGTTGAAACATAGTATCCTAGGCCTACTTATTCATATTTTTTGGCCATCATAGGAACAAGCTATCAAAACCTCCAAGATTTATAGATCCAAGATCAAGGGATAGTTAGAAACTCAAACACATGATCATATTCCAAAAGTTGAAACAAAAACTTCCTAGACAAATGCAAGCATTCGGCCTTCATTGGAAGAGATGGATAGAGATTTTTGTTTTACACAACCTCTTAGTATGTGAAATTATAAGTTGATACAAGACTATAGAAAGTGGTTTCAACTCAAAAGGAGTTTTCTACCATTTTAGAGAGATTTTAGAAGTTTAAAGCATATAAAGAACACATAATTAAAGTAAACTAAGAAATAAAAGATGAAACTTGCAAAAAGATTCATATGAGAGCATTACCCTTAGTATAAGGAAAAACTTTAATGAAGAACTTAAGTAGAAAAGATGAATAAAAACTAAAGCTTTAAGAGCTTGAACTTTTAGAAGAAAGAAGAAGATGAATGTTTGATGGAGTTTTGAAGGAGGAAGATGATGAAGTGAAAATGAAATGGGTATATATAGAGAGGGGAGAGAGTGGCACGAAATTGAGGAGAGAGGAATGAGCTTGGAGAGCAAGTTTTGACCTTATGCCTTGTTTGGTTTGAGAAGAGAGAGAAAAATGGGTTTTTAGAATATAATATGTTATATTTCAAAAAGTGTCATCATGACCACTTTTTAGGAGGTAGCTTAGGCCATACCTCTAGTGAGTCATCTCACTCCCTCTTCTCACCTCAAGCCTTTTATGTCTCCTATTCTGCTCTGTTTCGTATCTGGTTGCATTTCCGATCATAATTCTTCCGACGTTTTTGCCCGAATAAAATATTTTATTTTATTTTTGAATGAAAATTTTCAAAATAACCAAAGTGGAAGGAAACATAATAAAAACACTAAATATCTCGTTCACGGGTCAAAATTAGGTTTTCTGCTCTGTAAACTTGTACCGACAGTGAAAATGCAAACCGGCTTCCGTCTGAATTTTCCACCGAATTTTTTACCTTAACTTCATATGATATAAAAACACAAGAAAATGATTTTATTTTAATTAAAATCATCCTCTGGGTTTAATATAAAATGAACACATTTAAATATGTATTTACTGCTACAGACAGCATAGGAAAAACAGGGTGTTACAAGTTGCCTTGGGCTTCATTTTATTTTCAATTATTATTGTTCCTGTTACTACTAATTGAAAGTACAATTCATTATTACTTCCAAGACATGTGAATGTTTTTTTTTTCACAAGAGAGACATGTGGATGTTATAATCAATTAGTGCCCGTTTGGTTTGCAGTTGCAAACTGCAGTTTGGGACCCAAAATTCCGTTTGTACTATTCAAAATCCAGTTTGAGCACTATAGATGTTGTGAATATTATAACTTATAATATAGTCTATAAAACCACTTGGTCAAAGACCACTAGTACACTACACGCGAATCTATTCATGAATCATGTATGTTATACGGTGGCATGTTATCTTATATCAATGTGTTTAACATAGTATTTAGAGGTAAAATCAATTTTAATTAATAGTTGATCATTTTGATATTACAACGGTTATTTTATTATAAGATTTTAATATCCTCGTTCCATATTTTTTTAGCACTCTCTCTCCCTAAATGTCTGATTTGATTATAGAATGTTGTTGACTGTGTTGTCATTGTTTGGTTGCTATCATAAAAAAAAGTTTCAAAATTAAAATCTCATATTTTTTTTAAAAACAAACATGGTGTACAAAAGCATCACTGCAGCACAAGGAATCCCAACTAGGTTGGCACCCCAAGCGCTACCAATCATATGCAGCACCCCGTTAAAATCTCATTATTCTTATCTAAGATCAACAATGTTACAAGATAGATTAAATGAATTAATCATATTATTTATTAAGAGTGATATGCCAGAATTACTTGATTAACATTGATAAAAATATTTTAAGCACAAAAAGTTAAAAAATTAATTAATATGAAGATTTATAATTTATATTACATTCTCTTTAAAAGTTTTGTCTAAGATCACAAAAATTTTAGAGACCGCCCTAGCTATATGTGTCACCTGTAACACGCCCACTAGGTATTACTACGTAACACATGTGGAATTTAAATTAAAAGGATAATTTGCTGGTTGCTTTCGAAAAATAATTTATATAAGTACATAAGCGTCTGAAATTGGGTATAAAAATTTGTCATGACTCCAAACCTAAGCCTTGATCGGCACACCGGCTTACAATCCTAGCCTGGTAAGCCTATTTAATTTAGAGATATACTTGAATAAAATCTAGTATTTTTACAAAAATTTCGACAGAGTGTCCTCTGTAATTCGAACATCCCAGGTAAAAGAACACCTGCTAAAATAAATACATTTTCATTCCAGAATTCCAGTTACACCAACTACCACTAGGCAGTAATATGCTAAAAATAGTTACACCAATAAGCTATACATGACCAAAAGGAAAATCTTAGGTTTTCCTTCAAAAGAGATGCTCTCCGAGTCATAAACATTCCATTTTAAAATAAAGACTCTCTGAGCCATACTCATACATACTATCAAAAATCTAAGTCTCAAACCCTAATCTGGTCATTCTAAAAGTTATTCCTAAGGAAAACTCACGTGATCATTCCACAGTCAAATACTTCATCAAACAACGAGATCTAAGTCTCTGAGTGACTTAGGAAGACTCTTCTGCACCATCTACACTAAAGTACCCATAGTACAATAGCGAACCAGAAGAAACCTGATATATCTGTAAGGGTGAGATACCGACAAATGGATATATCACACAACAACCATATACATGATACATACATCACCTCAGCACATTAACATTTGATTATTATTCAGAGATAAAATAACAAGTGTTATATGAGTGGGTCTCATACCCGAAAAATCCGTTTTATAAAGAGAATACATGACACTTCAATCACCAGGCTCTAATCTTAATCTCATGAGATACCAATACCATTTTATCATTAAGAAAGAAAGAGTTGATCAGGCTCATACTCCACATTTGGCAAGTTGTCTTTGTCACCTCATGCACCCGGATCAACATCATCATGAATCCCTTATAACGGCCATTCGGATGTATACCTCATCGAATACCACATCTTAAGCGGGTATTCGGTTAACTCAAGCACGTCTGCTAAGGGGAAATGCATATGAATAAAAGACTTTTCATTATCGAGACTTTTCTTTGTGTTCACTCTTTTCCATTGTCGAAGCCCAAAACTAACGACTATTCACAATTTTGATTACTTGAAAATCAATAACACAGGACACACAGTCCGAGTGCTCAATCACAACACCTTAGACCGATGCCGCAGTCCAAGATTGTAGTCGTAGACACAATTATAAATTTATCCATGTTTTATTTCAACATGATAAGGACTCCTAGCCCATAACAACGAAATTAGGACACACAGTCCTAAATTCCAAAATTAGGACTCCTAGCCCATAATATCACGATTAGGACCCTTGGTCCATAATTCTTGACACGGATCCCAGACCGCGTGCATATAACTGAATACTAGAGGCGATGTCTCGCGAACTAGTATTCTCTTTCACATGTGCTTACTTTTCGCTCAGTGAAAATCAAAACCAAAACAATCGGAACGTTTCTAAATCATTTAGGAGAAAATCTTTTCCTTTACAAATTCTTTTATAAAACATTTGGAAATTTGTTTTCCTTTGAAATCCTTGATGGAATAAATTCAAATATATTCAAAGGGGTTTTTCCTTCATGAAACACATAGTTCGAAAAAGGTTTTCTCTCGTACAAACTTTGGATCACAAAAAGGTAGTTTCTATTGACTTAAAAACACTTCAACGTTTCTTTTCAAAACTTGAATCTCGTTCTCTTGAAGTAAGCGTTTTAAACAAGGAACTTTTATAAATGAAACCAACAATTTCAAAGTTCTATTCAAGGCTTATTAAGGCTTTTAATCCTTATAATCATTGTGCACAGACTCAAGTCCGGCTTCTCAAACTTCAATCAACAGTAATATATTCTCAACAATAACATCACAGTTAACGACAGTTCATCACATATATATACAACTCACAATACTTGGAGGCAAGTAATAATCAACTTCAACTATTAATCACAATAGTTCAAGTAAACAAGTCATTCAAGTATTGCTCCATATCACAATAGTATTCACAACACTCAGTTAAACACATACACACATGCATATAGTTATTGAATATCCCTAGGCAAGCTCCCCCTACTTTTGAAGACAAGTAAAGGATCCTCGTCTTAATGCTCACGTTAGCTCCAAGAGTGTAACTATCTACTCCATCAAGCAAGCATAGCCGTGTCAAACATCTCAGAGAGGGAATCCAACAACGCGCAACAACCAGAAATCAAGAAATCAATTACTCATCATCAAACACACACTCTAATTGGATTTGAACGCTTAATTTCACAAAATGGAGCCAATTTCAAAGAAATTAGATTTGGAGTTTAGGGTTCATGACACTGTGAACACCCCATTTTGACCGGGTCTTTTAGTTTTCACTAAAAATTTCAAAAAAATGATAAAATAAAAAATTGCAAAGAAAATAAAAATAATAAAAATATTTTCAATTGGGCCAGGCCAGTTAAACCCATTTCATCCTCCTCCAACAAACCCTAGCAACCACTTCATTTTGAATCAGAGATAGAAATCTTAATCTTGGCAGATTTTTAGGAACAAGATCAGATAGAAATCTTAATCTTGCCAGATTTTTAGGAACAAGATCAGATAACAATCTTAAATCTAGGCGGAATTTTAGGATCAAGATTGGAGGAATTGACATTATAAAATCACAAGAGATGCTACAGAACAAAGAGAGCCTACAAAAAGATTCAAAGAAAACCTAGCCTCCATTCTTTTCCATCCTATATCATACGTAACACCATCACCCACCACAAAAAAACACACCAGCCACCTTAAAAGAAAATGCCTAGCCTCCATTCTCTTCCTTCATCCATCATCCATCATACAACACCTCCATCAAAAACACCTCTCACTTCACCATCATACAATATCCACCACTCTCCTCCATTTAACCTTGACTCCAACCTTAACATAAACAACAACTATCAATCCTTTTAATAACAAACTAGAACATTAAGAAAGAGTTATCTTGGCTCCTTTAATTCTCAGTCACCGCGACACCACCATGTTCCGCAAGCCGCACCCACGTCCCTACCCGCTCTGCCATCCCGGACCGCCACTACCTCCGCCTCCTTGGTGACCCGCACGCTACAGTGCTAAGCTCTTGCCTGTTTGTTTTTCTCATTTTCTACTTTGATGGTAGAAGGTTGTGGTCCTTGCCCTTCTTAGCTTAAGTCTCTTCCATTTTGGTTTTTTTTTATTTATTTATTGTTATTATTTTTGTTATTATTATTTTTATTATTTTTTTGTGTGTTCGTTTTCTTTCTTTTTTTCAATGAGTCAAAATAAATAAAATGTAAAAGGGGAATTAATTATAAATAATTTTCGGGATTGCTTTGTGAGATGTATCACACTCAATTCCTTAGATTCAAGATCGATATGTGGATGTATATGCCATGTCTATCTCATATTGGAGTTTTCGATAAAAAAAATTGAAATATATCAAAGACCCTTTTTTAAATGAAATAAAAAAAACCTTTTTGATAAAAATTAAAATCAACCAACAAATAAAATATTTTCTACAAGAACTACGTGGCTTTGAATTTCCCATCGCAGCGGGGAATACGTAGGAGCATGATTAAATATTATGTCAAGCCAAAACTATTTTTCCTTATTTTTGTGTTTGTTTCTTTAGCTAATTAAAAACAACTGAATTTGTGTTATTAATTAATGTTACTTAGGGATTGCTCTATGAAAAGTTTCATGTTCAATCCCTTAGAATTGAGGTTGCCCTGTGGACTTATGTGTCATGTTCAACCTCCTTAGGGTAAATATTAATTAGTAATCTCTTTATTGGTGTAAAAGTTTTTGGGGTAAAATAAATAATTTAAAAGCTATTAATTTTATGCAATTAACTCAAGGTACCATTCGTAGAATGGGTGATGTAGGATGCTTAACACCTTCCCTACTCGTAACCGACTCCCGAACTCAACTTGGTTCCAAAGACCATTTTTAAAGGTTTTCCAATTTTTCCTAAATTAAATAAATTTGGTGGCAACTCTACATTTTTCTTAAAATCTCTTTTTATCGCCGTCCCTGCCGTAATTTTTGGTTGCGACAAACACAATTTGGGGAAAAATTGATTTGATTAGAGAATCATGAAACTAAACTTAGAAATCATAAATTAAAAGTCCTAATTGCACTAAAATACAACCAATTTCAAGATTTATGTAAAATGAAAAGTTAGGGTTTTCAAAATAAAATTGGGTATTTTCAACTAGGAGAGGTTATGGTGAAGTACTCACCCAAGATGTCAAGAAAAGCAGACATGGTGGCTGTTGCAATGGCTGACGTGGCGGCTGGCGATGGAGGGGCGGCGGAGCACCGCAAAACAGATCTGAAACAACCATGACCCAAGAAAATGAAGACAAGCTTTTGAGGAAGAAGAAGGTGTTTAAGATGACAAGGGAAGGGGTAAACCACCATGGAAGGCGACGGCCGAGCTTACCTCGATGGAGGGCGGCACGTTTCGTGCTAGAGAACGAGAGCAGGCTGTGCATTTTGTGGTTCCTCATGTCGACGACGGCACAGTTCCGAGCGGCTTCAGGCAGGGGAGGGTATCAGGTCTGAAGAGGGAAAGGATAGAGTATTTATATTTTTAACTCAACATTTAGTGATAGGTACAAAAATGAGTGATAAAATATGGAGTCTAAAAATATACATGTTTTTGGTTTTTAAATCTAAAAATAAAGGTTGATAAATATATACTTTCAAATTTTGAAATAAAGTAGAGATTGATAGTTGAATTGATCAACTAAGAAAATCCACGGTCCAACATTTAATCTCCGATTAATGTCAAACGAGTTTATTTTCAAATCTAAAATTAAATAGAATGAAAATATGGAAATACTTTTCTCTTAATCATATTATTTAAAACATTTTTCTGTACTGGTAATAATAGTGACAATAACGTAAATTATTGTCTAGTAAGCGTTCATTCACTAAAATAAGTCAGTGCTTACGCAACCAATAAAATAATTTGAAGAGAGTAATTTAATTACTCAAACTAAACCACATAACAAAATAAACATAAACATCCAAATAAATAAGTAATCATGCGTGTAAAAACTAGGGTGTTACATCACCATCCTCCTAGCATGTATAGCTTTCCTCTTGGATACCATAAGAGGCACTGTGGCTTTTTAGGATTCAAATTTTTGTTTCCTCTTAGAGGAAACCTTCTTAATCATCTAACAAACTTCTCCTTCCTTATAGTAAGACCAGTCAGGAATGCACAGTACTTTTCAATCTTTTCGTCAAGAAATTCTGCAGCCAATTGCTGAATTATATGTTCATGCACCAAAACATATCTCTCATGCTCCACCGCTAATGGAATAGATGAAATTTAAGAGATTTTACTAAACTACAAATGAAATTCGTGGCATTCAGCAGTGGTCCTCTTTCAACAAACCATAAATGCTAATAGCAAGCCTAGACATTTAACCAAGTAAAAAAGTCATACAACCATTCATGTATAACAAGTAAAAAATATTTGCAGATTCTTCATAACATTCTATATAGATTTAATTATTGAGTTGGTCCCTAAACTATTTGAGAGAAAAAAATTTAATTCTTGAAATGATAATAGTAAAATAATAAAATATGAAATTGTGCTAGAAAATTCATATTTTATAATAAAATATTAAGCTATTAAACTGAGTAAAATATTTAATATTTGAAATAACATTAAATAAAAAATGGAATGATAACATTAAAATATTTGAAATAACATTAAAATAATTAATATTTAATACCAAAAATATTATTTAAAAAATATTTAAATAATCTAAAAAAAACCTCAATTAAAATTTAAAATAACATAATAAATAATAAAATAAATTAAATAACTCAAAATATAATCTATACTATATTCAAATCTCATGGACTCTGCTACAGTGTTCCTACCATAAATTAATTTTTTTTGTTGACAAGTTCCTACCATAAGTTAATGAGTACGATATTTCACTATTTTGTTCTCGTCTCTCCTTTACATCTTTAACTTTTTTAAATTATTATTTAAAATGTTTTTAGAGGGAAAATATTTGTAATTAGTGTCTTATGTTATATTTTTTGTTAACAAATTATAGAGTTGCTTATCTTGAAAACTCTATCAGATACTTACAAGTATTTTAAAAAGTTATTCATTTATTTGTTTACTTTTTAAAATTACTTTTGTCTGTAATATTTTAAATAATTGCTTTTTAATTTGTTAACTTTTTGCAAATAATATAATCAATATAGATATTTTTTTATAATTTAGGTGAGTTGGGTCCCGAGGGAATATCGGGGCCAGGGCATACCTCACAGCTTAAAGAAAGCTTATAGAGGTACTTATAGATTACCCACCAAAAAGAATATAGATATATTTTTAATTCTAAATTGATTATCGATTAAATTATAATTTTTTTTAAGCAAAGAAGGCATGCAGAGGCATCACAATAGAGACTAACATCCCAACTAGGTTGGCACCTTAGCCACTATCCATCATATGCAGCACACCCCAATTTATTGAAAAAAAGAAAAAACAAAAACAATACAAGAGCATGGGGGACATGAACCAAACCCATGAAATCACCTAAAGAGAAAATATTCTAAAATATATTTACATCATAATATATTTTTTTTGTAGGAACCCTCCGTAATTAGGGTATTTGGCTCACCGTGGGTTCACAGAGCATCCCCACAAGTATAGATCCTTTGGATCCGCTATGCACTATTCTCCACTCAGATGCTTATTCACAGTTAAGGTCCTCTCTTATAAACTCAGTCTTCGCAACCAACTCAGTCACACTTCAAATTATATTTATTTTATTTTTTATTTTTATCTTATTTATTTTTTTATTAGGAAGCCCGTACGATGCACGGGTACAATAATCTAGTTGATAATCAAACTAAGATGTGATATTTACTTAACTATATTCTTTATTTTATTTATTACTTTAAACAATAACTTTGTTGTTAATTGAGGTTTATAAGTTTAATCTTTTAATATTTTGTTATAAAACAATGATTTTCAAGCACAATTTATATTTCATTATTTTGTTACCATCATCCATCGTTTTATTACTTTTTATTTATATAGGCACATTTTTACTTTAGGGACCTAATTGATAATTTTATATAAGTTCAGAGACCCAATTAAAAACTTTTTAGTTAAGGGACCCAATTGAAAATTTTACATAAGTTCAGGGTCCTAATTATAATTTTTTTAGTTCAGGATCTAATTGAAAATTATCAAATTGTCCAGGGACCAACTCAATAATTAAATATGTCATATATATCGGTTTATCCAATTCAACCAATGTCTCACTGGTTCGACCAATGACCCGCTGAACTAGTGCCTCAACCAAGACGATGACCGGTCCGATTTTAATAACACTGCTTTTTTTTTACTCGACATCTCCCGTTTGAACAAGGTTCGATCCTCAATTTTTTTCAACTTCAATTTTTTTCCTTTTCCTCTTAAATAAACATAACATATGGTGTGTTCTAGAAAAAATCGACAGAAGCTTCAGTGGGAATAAAACACGCAACCTGTTGACTTAAATGGGAACAAATGGGTGAATGGTCATCTGCCTAAACATTGATGTTTTGTTAATGACTATCTTCTTTATATTTAAAACCTATTGTTCTTTTGTTAGATTTATGATTTAAAATTTATATTATGGATTGTGACCGTCACACTTAAGGAAAACAATTTTCATATTTTAAATTATTTTCAATTGTCCGTTAATTTTAATATTATTATAATTAACTAATTAAATGTTTACAACACTACTATATTTATGACATAACCATATTGTATTCTAAGAAAAGTTTTAACATTTTTAAAAAAATTAGAATGAACTTCCAAATATCCTAACTCAACCTTAATAACTTTTAACACTACATTTGGAGTGAAATATAAAAAAAAAAGTTAAAAATTCATCTGGGCGTACAAAAGACTTAGTTGGGTCATCCACATTTAACTAGACTACACACTTTGTGACATAACCACATTGTCTTCTAAAAAAATTATTTTAAAAAAATAGAATGATCTTCCAAATACTCTAAATCAACCCTAATAACCTTTAAACTTAACTTTGGAGTGAAAAATAAAAAAATAAAAAAATATATTGGAACATATTGGCCTAAGAATGACATAATTGAGTCATCCACCATATATAATACTGCTTTCGTGACTTAAAAATATTGTCCTCTAATATTTTATTTTTAAAAATAAAAATAAAAATAGAAAGAGCTTCCAAATATGCTATTTATGTGATATTCATATGTTTTGTAATGAACATATGTTATATATTAAAAATTTCGTAAGGTTAATAACAAATTAATATAATAGCTTGGTGGTAAGATTACCTTGAATGTTCCACTGGTGTACATTTCAAATTTCATTCATATGACGTAGATCCCAATTCAATTACTCCTACCTCCGGACCTAATTATAAGCAAAAAAACCTAAATTCACGCTTATTAAGAAAGTTAGTTAATTTCGTTTAATTGTCTTCATTTATGTAAAAAAAAAATGAGCTACAATTACTAAAATACCCTTTAATTGTCTCGGGAGTGTGTAATGATCTTGGAAAAGTAAAAGATGAATTGGTTGGATTGGTTGATTGTCTTGACTTTTAGAACATTGACATTAAATAGAGTTGAATTGGTTGTCATTTGCTTATATTTAAGTCCACAAAATATAGCTACTTTTTTGCTTATATTTGAGTCCGGAGGGAGTATAAGGAAACTTTCATAGAACATATACAAATCATAAAAGAACAAATATTATAGCGCACATAGGACAAAACAGAAACTAATGGCAAGAAACTTGAGTGCACATCTTCTTCTATAAAACAGAAGCCTTGGAGAAGATCAACAACAAACTCTTTTAATAATAAAATGAGAGGAACTGTTGTTTTCTTGCAATCTTCTATTCTTCCTTTTTCTTGGAGCTCCTTATATGCTTATCCACTATAGAGTTTTTTTTCTAGGATCCATTACAGCTCATCTTATAAGAGCATAAAAGTGAGATATAGTATCTTGTTTTTGCAGAAAAAGAGACTGTGGGTAGCATTGAGGAGTCTTCCTTGGCTCTGGTTACTCTATTTTTGGCTGAAATAGAGTTTTCTGGATGTCTTTAAGAGAAAGAAACCATTATAACCCTGACACACACACATATATATGCATGTTTTAATTTCTATTTTTTCTGTTAATTGAAGCCCAATTCACCCCTCCTCTTGGTTCTATCATATAGATAGATACATCATACATGATACATCTATTCCAACAAAACTGGTTTTTTTTTTCATCTACTTCATATAACTAATATAAGTACCAAAGGTTGCATTAATAAACATGGATAGCTTAAATTTCAGAAAAAAGATACCATATCAAGTTAAATGTATTCTGATGGATATGAAAATCACGGATGATCAAAACCCAATCATTTGATCCAAAGAAGGTCACATTAACATATGGGTAGGGTTTCACTAGAAGAAGTTGAGGTTCCAAGGTCAATGTGATACTAGTTAGTTTGATCGATGCAATGGTAACCTGCAATTTGACTTGAGAACCATAGAGTTATCTTCATAGGCAGATATGTATGTCCCTGCATTTCAATCCTGGCCAAGAAGACTTGGAATCTAAGAATTACGTTGTAGCGTCCATTTTATTCTTTTGATTTGGTCAAAAACGGTATGGAGCTGCGCACAACCAGATTATCTTCATCTTCAACATGACCCTGGTTTCTAATCTATTAGGGTCATAAGACTTTGAAGACAAGGATGTGGGAATACCACTGGGACTCTTCTCTTTACTCTAACAAACTTCTCCTCTTTCGTTTTATCCGAGATGTCATTGCCTCTTCCAGGGAAACTAAAAATCAAAGAAAGAAGAGTGCAAATTTAGATGAGAGAAACTATCAACTATACATTGGAACGGTCTTGTTTTTTTTTTTAATACACACTCAAATGCATCTAGTGGTCTATATCAATAAATGCGTGAACATGTAGAAATAACAAAGGAAGAGAATTAAAATCCAAAAGTGAATCACTTAAATTAAGCCAGACAAATATGAGATATTTACAAACTTAATAATAATAGTAGTAGTATTTTCTTGAAACTCTTTCACATGCAAGCAACCAAGCAAGTCATTGAGACTTTAATTAGAGTTAATTAGGGTGGATTAGTATTGATAAATTGATGACTTGGAAGCTTGTAAGAAGTAGATTCAAATACTAGTATCTTAAAATCAAAAGAGAATAAATGGTGTACTGGCGTACTGGCTTTCCCTTAATTTCATTTGAACTTTGCAATGGCGTACTGGCTCGAACTAGAGGAGGATTAGTCGAGTCGGCAGGTTCCGTGATTTGCGTGCACCGGGCTTTTTGGGCTTGGGCTCGGGCTCCTTCGTTGCTTTCTCGGCCTAGATGTTAAACTAACCCTTTGGAGTTAACATTGAAATTTAATTTAGATTAGATCTACATCAGTTTTTTTCTTCTAAAAGTAAAAATTTAATTCAACAAAACTAGGACAGCATATCCATCCAAACATTCATTTGTCCTGTGAAACTAGAACAAAGTAAATAAGACTTATTTCTTTTTATCACCAGCTCCACCAGCCCTCATCTTCCTGAGAACATTGGACATCTCCTCACGCTTCTTCTTTGCACGTTTGTGGGTTCTGAGCTTTCTTTTTACAACCTTCAGTGCTCGCTTATCCTTTCCAACCTTGAGTAACTCGGTTATACGCTTCTCATAAGGAACGAAACCAGAAACCTCACGGATGAGGTTCCTTACAAAGTGCACCCTCTTGCTTGTTTTCCCCTTGCGATCTGAGGGTTTTGGAGGCAATTCCCTTTTGGTGACAATGTGACCCCTATTCAATCCAACAAACAGACCCTTGATGTTAGCATAAGTAATAAAGTCAGGATCAAAGTTAAAACAAAGATACTTTTTTAAAAAAGATAAAAATTTGAAAAAAAAAATTTAAAAGAAAAAAGCTTACTACTGAAAAATTGACCTAAGGAAATATATTTTCATTGAAGATTTCTAACTGTAAATCAATCAACAAGAACATTGAAAGTAGACACTGATAAAAGTGAAATAGATTATGATTATATATTTAAATCCTTTGCTTTCATAAAATTCAAATTTGAACCAACCATTCAATGATAAATGAAAACTAATATATATATATATATATATATATATATATATATATATTCATGCCAAAAATAAAAGATTTTAATAAATTTAAATGATAATTTAGTATTGTTGTCATACCTTTGGTGCTTCATTGATTTTATTTCCACGGTTTATGATCATTTCTATGACAATATATAAGATCTTCATCGTTGTCTTCATCGTCATCTTCATTGGAAAGCTACAATTGTTTGAGAAATCCAGAAAGTTTACGCTATATACGGATGCAGACAAATTGAAGATATGTTTGGGTTGAAGAAAAGGGAGACGAAATGGATATTTTAGGTAGATTAGCTTGTTTTGAGGTAAAGTTCTCTTTGGAGCATAATTCACTTCCACTACGATTGTTTGAGAAAGCTACAATTGTTTGAGAAATCCGAAAAGCTACAATTGTTTGAGAAATCCGAAAAGTTTACGCTATATACGGATGCAGACCAATTGAAGATATGTTTGGGTTGAAGAAAAGGGAGACGAATTGGATATTTTAGGTAGATTAGCACCAACCAATTTGGATACTGTTTATATATTCTAAGTAAATAGTTAAACCAAAAGAATCTTATTATTTTTGGATAATTCTAAATATATAATTTAATTTCAATATTAATTTAGATATTGTCATTATAATAAATTTTAGTAATTATTTTTATTATTATGCTTTCTTTGAAAAGTATATAAAATAAGAATTAACTTAATTTTGAAAATATTTACATTTAAAGTGGATATTTTAAAAAAATTCATTTAGCATAGATTAGATGTGTATGTAAAAAAAAACTTATTAGATGTGAGTGGATTATATTTGATTTTAGTTTTAATTATTTAATTAATAATTTGAAATATGCTGCAAATGATCGGTAGTGTTAGAGGTGCCAACATAGTTGTGATGTCTATCATTACAGTGATGCCTTTGTACAACAATTTTGTTTAAAAAAAATGTTAAGACGACAAAGTAAATTATTTGAGCAAAATGAATATTATTATTTTTATTGTATTCAAAATGTAGAAATTTATTCACATAAAAAAATATAGAAATTTATTTAAAATTATATGAAATTTTATTTTATAATTAAAAAGTTCATAGGAAAGCTTATAAAATATGAATTGATTTGATTTTATCCTTTAAATTTAATTTTTACAGTTTGGATTCCACTTAACTTTGATGAGATTTGAGCAGATTTAATTTTATTTTAGTTTTAATTGGTTAGATTTTCAATTTTATCCTTATTTTTTTGTCCCTGACCACGCAAGAGTTGGGATTCGAACCCCAACCACTTGGTTAAGGGGCACAAGTCTACCACCACTTGTGCCAACCTCCGTTGGTACAATTTATCCTTATTAATTAACTCATTAAGTAAATAAATAAATTATTTAAAGAAAATGGATCTTATTATATTATAATATTCTAAATATAGGTTTTAAATTTCAAAATTAATTAAAATCTGATCTTTATAATGAATTGTGGGAATTATTTTATTCGTAATCTAAATTTCTTTGGAAATTTTATGAAATAAGAACTAATTTTATTTGGAAGGAATTTAAATTTAAATTTTGAATATTTAAAATATATTTTTAATAAAATAATTCACTTAACTTGGACAGATTTTGTTGGATTTAATATGGATTTAGTCTTAGTTTGTTTAAATTAATAATTTTATCCTTATTTGTTTTCATATTTACATATTATTAGTTTTTTTGACTAATTTTACATATTTACATATTATTAGTAATGGCAATAAAGTAAATTAACTAAAATGATATTATTATTTTTAGGCTATTCAGAATAAATAATTAAATTTGAAAATTAATTTAAAATTTATCATTATAATGAATTTTAGGAGTTATTTTAATTCATAATCCATTTTTTGTGAGGAAATTTTATAAAATAAGAATTAATCTGATTTTTAAATTTTTAATTCTTTAAAAATCAAACTACTTCTTGTAAACAAAAAATCCAATTACTTATTAACTTTAGTTATATTTTAGTGTTTTTATTTAATTTAGTATTTAATTATTTAAATTAATGGTTTATAATATTTAAGTTAATAATAAATATTTTAAATTCATTAAACTTAACTAATAGTCAATAAATATTTAAAAATGATCTCATTTGGAGAATCTTTATTATAGATGGAGAAGTTGTATGCAACTTTGTAAATATATGAACTTTAGAGTTTCTCATATCTATAGGGAATAGGGAGGGTAACAACTATGCGGATTTTTTTTTTTAAGCAAAAGGAGTGCAGAAGCATCACTGTAGTGGAAATCATCCCAACTAGGTTGGCACCAAAACCACTACCAATCATCTGCAGCACCCCAGAATATTATTAAAAAATGAAAGAAATACAAGAAAGCATGGGGGGACATAGGACCTTACCCATGAAAAGAGGGGGGATTATCAGCACAGTGATTAGCCTCTCTAAAAACATGAGAGATCAAGAAAGTAAAATTGGAGGCCAAAGCAATACAATTTCTCCATATTGTTTTAGCACTCTCTCTCCCTAAATTTATGATTTGATCATAGAATGTTGTTGACTGTGTTGTCATGGTTGATTGGTTGCTATCATCAAAAAAAGTTTCAAAATTAAAATCTCATATTTTTTTTAAACAAACATGGTGTGCAAAAGCATCACAGCAACACAAGGCATCCCAACTAGGTTGGCACCCCAAGTGCTGCATCATTATTCTTATCTAAGATCAACGATATTACAACATAGATTAAATGAATTAATCATATTATATATTAAGAGTGATATGCCAGAATTACCTGATTAACATTGATAAATATATTTTAATCACAAAAAGTTAAAAAATTAATTAATATGAAGATTTATAATTTATATTACATTCGCTTTAAAAGTTTTGTCTAAGATCACAAAAATTTTAGAGACCGCCCTAGCTATATGTGTCACCTGTAACACCACCACCAGGTATTACTACGTAACACATGCGGAATTTAAATTTAAAGGATAATTTGTTGGTTGCTTTCGGAAAATAATTTATATAAGTACATAAGCGTCTGAAATTGGGTATAAAAAATTATCATGACTTCAAACCTAAGCCTTGATCGGCACACCGGCTTACAATACTAGCCAGGCAAGCCTATTTAATTTAGAGATATACTTGAATAAAAGCTAGTATTTTTACAAAAATTTCGACAGAGTCTCCTCTGTAATTCGAACATCCCAGTTAAAAGAACACCTGCTAAAATAATTACATTTTCATTCTAGAATTCCAGTTACACCAACTACAACCAAACAGTAATATGCTAAAAATAGTTACATCAATAAGCTATACATGACCAAAAGGAAAAGCTCAGGTTTTCATTCAAAAGAGATGCTCCCCGAGCCATAAACATTCCAATTTAAAATAAAGGCTGTCTGAGCCATACTCATACATACTATTAAAAATCTAAGTCTCAAACCCTACGTTGGTCATTCTAAAAGTTATTCCTGAGGTAAACTCACATGGTCATTCCACAGTCAAATACTTCATCAAACAACTAGATCTAAGTCTCTAAGTGACTTAGGAAGACTCATCTGCACCATCCGTACTAAAGTACACATAGTACAATAGCGAACTAGAAGAAACCTGATATATCTGTAAGGGTGAGATGCCGACAAATGGATATATCACACAACAACCATATACATGATACATACATCACCTCAGCACATTAACATTTGATTATTATTCAGAGATAAAATAACAAGTGTTATATCAGTGGGTCTCATACCCGAACAATCAGTTTTATAAAGAGAATGCATGACACTTCAATCACCAGGCTATAATCTTAATCTCATGTGATACCAACACCGTTTTAGCTTTAAGAAAGAAAGAGTTGATCAGGCTCAAACGCCACGTTTGGCAAGTTGTCTCCGTCACCTCATGCACTCGGATCAACATCATCATGAATCCCTTATAACGGCCATTCGGATGTATACCTCATCGAATACCACATCTTAAGCGGGTATTCGGTTAACTCAAGAACGTCTTCTAAGGGGAAATGCATATGAATAAAAGACTTTTCATTATGGAGACTTTTCATTATGTTCACTCTTTTCCGTTGTCAAAGCCCAAAGCTAACGACTATTCACAATTTTCATTACTTGAAAATCAATAAAACAGGATACGCAGTCCGAGTGCTCAATCACAACACCTTAGACCGATGCAGTAGTCCAAGGTTGTGGTCGTAGAAATAATTATAATTTTATCCATGTTTTATTTCAACAGGATAAGGACTCCAAGCCCATAACAACGAAATTAGGTCACATATTCTTCAATTCCAAAATTAGGACTCTTAGCCCATAATATCATGATTAGGACCCTTCGTCCATAATTCTTGACACAGATCCCAGATCGCATGCATATAACTGAATACTAGAGGCGACGTCTCGCGAACTAGTATTCTTTTTCACATATGCTTACTTTTCGCTCAGTGAAAATCAAAACCAAAACAAAACCTCGTTCACTTATCCAAGTAACCAGAACATTTCTAAATCATTTAGGAGAAAATCTTTTCTTTTACAATGTCTTTTATAAAACATTTGGAAATTCGTTTTCCTTTGAAATCGTTGATGGAATAAAGTCAAATATTTTCAAAGGGGTTTTTCCTTCATGAAACACATAGTTCGAAAAAGGTTTTCTCTCGTACAAACTTTGGATCACAAAATGGTAGTTTCTATTGACTTAAAAACACTTCAACATTTTTTTTCAAAACTAGAATCTCGTTCTTTTGAAGTAAGCGTTTTAAACAAGGATCTTTTATAAATGAAACGAATACTTTCAAACTTCTATTCAAGGCTTATTAAGACTTTTAATCCTTATAATCATTGTGCACAGACTCAAGTCCGGCTTTTCAAATTTCAGCCAACAGTAATATATTCTCAACAATAATATCACAGTTAACGACAGTTCATCACATATATATACAACTCACAATACTTTAAGGCAAGTAATAATCAACTTCAACTATTAATCACAATAGTTGAAGTAAACAAGTCATTCAAGTATTTGCTCCATATCACAATAATATTCACAACCCTCAATTAAACACATACACACATGCATATAGTTATTGAATATCCCAAGGCAAGCTCCCCTACCTTTGAAGACAAGTAAGGATCCTCGTCTTAATTCTCACGTTAGCTCCAAGAGTGTAACTATCTACTCCATCAAGCAAGCATAGCCGTGTCAAACGTCTCAGAGAGGGAATCCAACAACGTGCAACAACCAGAAATCAAGAAATCAATTACTCATAATCAAACACCCACTCTAATTGGATTTGAATGCTTAATTTCACAAAATGGAGCCAATTTCAAAGAAATCAGATTTGGGGTTTAGGGTTCATAACATTATTTGGGGAAAAAATTATTTGATTAGAGAATCATGAAACTAAACTAAGAAATTATAAATTAAAAGTCCTAATTGCACTAAAATACAACCAATTTCATGATTTGGGTAAAATGAAAAGTTGGGGTTTTCAAAATAAAATTGGGGATTTTCAACTAGAAGAGGTTATGGTGAAGTACTCACCCAAGATGTCAAGAAAAGAGGACATGGTGGCTGTTGCAATGGCCGACGCGGTGGCTGGCGATGGAGGGGCGGTAGAGCACCGCAAAACAGATCTGAAACAACCATGACCCAAGAAAATGAAGACAAGCTTTTGAGGAAGAAGAAGGTGTTTTAGCTGACAAGGGAAGGGGTAAACCACCATGGAAGGTGGCAGCAGAGCTTACCTCGAGGGAGGGTGGCACGTTTCGTGCTGGAGAACGCGAGCAGGCTGCACGTTTTGTGGTTCCTCACGTCGACTACGACACAGATCCGAGCTGCTTCAGGTAGTGGCGGTCAACACAGTGTCGCGGCTGTGCACGGTGGCGGCGTGCGATTTGGAACAGAAAGTGGGAAGGAGAAGAAATGCAGTATGAGAGGGAGGAAGAAGAAGAAGAAGAGAGGAAAGGAAAGAAAGAAGAGAGGAAAGGGGAGGGTATCAGGTGTGATGAGGGAAAGGAGAGAGTATTTATGTTTTTAACTCAACATTTAGTGATAGGTACAAAAATGAGTGATAAAATATTGAGTCTACAAATATACATGTTTTTGGTTTTTGAATCTAAAAATAAAGGTTGATAAATATATACTTTCAAAATTTGAAATAAAGTAGAGATTGATAGTTGAATTGATCAACTAAGAAAATCCACGGTCCAACATTTAATCTACGATTAATGTCGAACTAGTTTATTTTCAAATCTAAAATTAAATAGAATGAAAATATGGAAATGCTTTTCTCTTAATCATATTATTTAAAAAAAAAATTCTATACTGGTAATAATAGTGACAATAACGTAAATTATTGTCTAGTAAGCGTGCATTCACTGAAATAAGTCAGTGCTAACGCACCCAATAAAATATTTTGAAGAGAGTAATTTAATTACTCAAACTAAACCACATAACAAAATAAACATAAACATCCAAATAAATAATTAATCTTGTGTGTAAAAACTAGGGTGTTACATCACCATCCTCCTAGCATGTATAGCTTTCCTCTTGGATACCATAAGAGGCACTGCGGCTTTTTAGGATTCAAATTTTTGTTTCCTCTTATAGGAAACCTTCTTAATCATCTAACAAACTTCTCCTTCCTTATAGTAAGACCAGTTAGGAATGCACAGTACTTTTCAATCTTTTCATCAAGAAATTCTGCAGCCAATTGCTGAATTATATGTTCATGCACCAAAACATATCTCTCATGCTCCACAGCTAATGGAATAGATGAAATTTATGAGACATGGTTCTTCCTAAACTACAAATGAAATTCGTTTCATTCAACAGTGGTCCTCTTTCAACAAACCATAAATGCTAATAGCTAGCCTAGACATTTAACCAAGTAAAAAAGTCATACAACCATTCATGTATAACAAGTAAAAAATATTTGCAGCTACTTCATAACATTCTATAACCAAATTATTATGGATGCTTCTATGGTGCCTTTGATAATTTGACTGCATCAATGCAGTTTTGATACGAAGCAATAGATAAAGAGTAACATTTAATAGTTGTATACTTTATTATTTATTATATCATTTTTTAATTTACAATTATATCCTTTGATTCTCTTTTTTAATTTGCCAAAGTCCTATCATGCGCACCAACCAAGGCATTGATAAAATCAAATTGGAAGCCAAAATGCTGAAGCTGGAAGTCGAACACTGAACATCGAAAAGCAAACAAAGTAATGCGACCACTAGGCTAGACCATCAGCTTGCTATTAGTTACGAATTTAAACATATACATATATTCATCACAAAACCTATGAATTTCATATAGATTTAATTATTGAGTTGGTCCCTAAACTATTTGAGAGAAAAAAATTAGTTCTTGAAATGATAATAGTAAAATAATAAAATGATAATAGTAAATATGATTTCGAAATTCAAATTAGAGTAAAAATTAATAGTTGAACTGATCAACTAAGAAAATACTCAGTCCAAAATTTAATCTCCGATAAATGTCAAACCAAAATATTTTTAACTCTAAAATTAAATAGAATGAGAATATGAAAATGCTTTTCTCTTAATCTTATTATTTAAAATATTTTTCTGTACCGGTATAATAGTGACAATAACGTAAATTATTGTCTAGTAAGCATGCATTCACTGAAATAAGTCAGTGCTAACGCACCCAATAAAATAATTAATCATAGGTGTAAAAACTAGGGTGTTACATTACTACCCCTCTAAAAAAAATTTTGTCCTCGAAATTTCGTAGCTCAAAACTAAACAGGTTGTTGTAATCACACCTTAACCCTAAAATCTTACTTTGTATTCTCATCTCTTTATTCCTTTCATCTATAACTCTATAACAAGTTCGATTCTTATGTCACTCTACTTATCCTTTAACTACATCTAAGCCTGAGTTGCACATGATAAACTTTGCACCAAGAACCTAAGAAATTCAATCTTATTGAAATTGAATCTTACCACATCCAACATAGTCCGTTCTCTTCTTAATTCCTCTCGAATCTTTTGCCTACTTCGATTTCATATCCTTCATATGCCTCTCATTTTCAAGTTTAAGAAATTTCCCATGCACATCTACCCTATTGTCCAAGGAAAACACACAACTCCTAACAATTCCTCCATCTGAAGACATAGCTCTAGCACTTATGCAAGGAAGTTCTTGTATCATATCTGCCCTTATCTTATATATTTGCAGCTGAGAAAAGAGATTATAAAACAAGGTTTCTCTAACGCCATTACCCCTAGGAGCTGCACCAAAGCAAAACCAAGAAATCCAGGTGGACACTCCCCAATGGCAAATCTTGGATTTTAAAATGTCCAGTTTCTACTATGGATCATCAACCACATATTTACCAGAATAAGACCTGAAAGATTATAAACATTTCACCATAGCTTATTACACTCGAAAGACACAATCAAAACTTAATCACTTCTTGCCTCAAAATTTGTCTGCTAGCAAAACTTCTTCAACACCTTATCCTCGCGGCGAATATCAAGTTCAACCTTAACTATCACATATATCAACCTTCAACTCAAAGTACACAATTATAGTCTTAGTTTCCTTTGGACTGATTCCACCACTCCAAATTATATCATAGTCATTCATTTCAATCTTAAAGAATACGATTACATTCCTCCATGCAACTACAACCAAAAGGAATCACTTCAGTTTGAATTATCCCAAAATCATAATTCTTAAACTGTTCTAACAGCTTAGTTTCACTCAAGAACTCCTCTTTACTATTTCCATTCAACTTAAGGAAAACTACCATATATATTTTTCCTTTAATCCTCGGACTCACGAAATCAACATTATCCATAAACGTTGATCACTATTCTAAATTCCTTTAATGATATATCTGTCTCGATCACGATAAGATCAATTGTAATCATCTCACTCAATGATGTTGAACTTAAGGGTCCTCATAGTACCATTCACATCTATACATTAACGAAGCTCCTATCAACTCTGGTTTGTTCTACCATAGAGATGTCAAAAATTAGGTACCACATTATCTCCCAACTAACCTGCCAAAGATAGGTTATCTCATTACTTATCCATCCCACTGAGGATGATCAGTTGGACTTAGCCTCAACTTAGTCCTCAACACTTAAAGCAAACTTAACCAACACAAGTTGATAAACTTCCATTTTTCATCTGAAACAACACTTGAAGATACTCCACGAAGTCTAAACAATCCTCTGATACATTATTCGATTCACTAACTCTGCATAGTAGATCTTAACTTGTAAGATGGGTGTAGACTTCACCAGTCGATCCACGATCACTTGAATTCAAACAAGACTCATGTAGGTCTTCAGAAAACTCATAACAAATATTCATGGCAATGCCAATCTCTTAACAAGGAAGGTCTCAATTGTTAAACTATCCCTTTTTTCACTGTACTCGACTAACTCTGACATCTTGAGGTAGAGATATCCAACTCATGACTGATGAGATAGGACACACATCGACATTTGGAGAATACGTAGAACTAAGATGATCAATGACAACAAGTACTTTCGAACCGCAACAAGACATGACCTTAGTGATCGTAAAAGAATTTCTCAAGAAAATAAAATTTTTCTTGATTTCACTTTCACATAAGCATAGAAAAGATTTTCATTAATTGAAGGATACAGGAATATCCAGTATGGAAAAAGATCATCCATCAGGTTCGTGGGTGTAAAAATGCATGATCAATACACATTTACAAACATGAATCTAATAAAGTTCATTCTTCCAAAAGAATCTTCCAGCGGATTTAAGGAATCAGAGGTGAATAATGTCTAATCCAAAGAGGATTAATTCTTATTCTTAGTACAAGGAATTTACAAAATGATGACTTTCACCTCTACCAAAAATAGAAGGGACGAAACTAAGTTTCACCAAGAAACTTTTGCTATCACGAAATTATCTAGGTTATAACTCAAGAAATAGTCATAACCACTTCTCTCAACAAAATGTGAAAGTATCCAGACCAATGGATTCCGTTAATTCAATTCACTCAAATGTCTAATACATCGAGGATCATTTAGAAGTGTGAGTACGACTTCTCACAAACAAAGAAATGTATAACTGGAAATTTATGAATCAGCATAACTAATTCATAAGTCCTGACAGACTGCAAATTAAAATCAGAAAATATGTCTGACACATACCAACTTCACTGTTGTGATTATCTAATACAATCATAGGATTTGAGAAATAAATGTCAACTGACAAATACAAGAGAATCAAAGGGTACAGTGAAGAGTTCCTTAATCACGAGACACTCACCCCAAGATCGAAAATCCACTCGATTCGTCTTGGTTCCAACCAACATACATGTCTTTCTAGCCAAGCTTAGTATGACCACCTTGAATTGAGTACAATCCCGGACAACTTAATCAATCGATCAAACATGCAAAGAGTTGATCTTTCTTCATAAACTGAATTGACGACACAAAATCTTAGATAGGTCATCACCCAAATCTGGTAATAACTCATCTTCAAGTCGATCTTTGAGTAGACGACAACTCCTCGAAATAGATTTACCAAATCAACTACGCAAGTCAGAGAATGCTTGTTCAAAATTCGTTCTTTTACTTACTTGTCATAAATCCACACGGAGACACGAGCCTTTGATGATGTCACCGGCAAGTGTACCAGGTCGTCGCAAGTAATAAAATAACACGGTAAGAATTTACCGAGGTCGAACTCAGGGATTGGGCGACCAATTCGACTAATTCGTGGGAAATCCGATGCGTTTGGTCAAGTAACAGAAAGTGGTTGAGAGAGAGAGATTATTATCGCAATTCAAGTAACAAATCGATTAAAGCTAAGGTGATTAAATTCAGAAATTGAAATATCCAAGGTCTCAAATCCACCTACCCAATCATGTATAGTACCCAAGTGATGATGTATTCCTCCCTAGGTTTAATTATAATGTCAACCGGGACCCCCAATTTCTCCTATATCCACTGTCGTGCTCACTAGGACGTATTCGACGATTGGATTAATTACTTACTAGGTCTCATAATCCTAATCTCGAATTCTATTAATTCTTGTTCCCTATAAGGTTGCACTAATCTCCTAAATCCACTGTCGTGCTCATTATTCAATTAGTGATTCCAATCCAAGTTCTAAAACGCGAATCGCCGTTCGGCCTCAAACACGTTTAACTTGTTAGTCACGCAATACATATGATCAACGCAATCAAAACAGAATTGGAAAACATTCATAAGAGAAGGGGAGAAAAACATACATCACAAGAACACTATACCGCCATGGGCGGCTTCATTGATCCCTCGGACGAGGGGATTAGTTCCTCATGCCCGTGACGACGCACAAACAATCCGACATAATCTCCATAATAAAATACGAAAAGAAAAGAGAAGGGAGATGCAACTCCAAAGAGAAATAAGGATTCATAACAACTACTGATCTAAACAAGTGGAAAAACCTCCTCCATTCTGATCTGAAACAACCTTTAAATAAGGATTCTGTTTCTCGCCCGCTCGCGGGGCGAGCTTACTCTCGCGCCGCGAATTTTAGTTTTGGCACGCATTCAAGTTTGGATTTTCGCGAGGCGAGAGTGTGTTCGCGGGGCGAGTCTTCCAACTTCAATCTGTCACAGCCGTGACCTTCATCACGGCTAGGCCGTGATGGTCTCTGTCTTCCAGGGTCTTCAAACTCTCGCGGGGCGAAATTCTTTTAGCGGGGCGAGACTTCAATTCTAGGCTGTGACCTTCATCACGGCTAGGCCGTGATGGTCTCTGTCTTCCAGGGTCTTCAAACTCTCGTGGGGCGAGATTCTTTTAGCGGGGCGAGACTTCAATTCTAGGCTGTGACCTTCATCACGGCTAGGCCGTGATGGTCTCTGACTTCCAGGTCTTCATGATTCGCGAGGCGAGAATACTGTTCGCGGGGCGAACCAGAGTGATGACTGTTGCTGCTTTATCTGATGTTCAGGCTCGCGAGGCGAGCATCCACTCGCGAGGCGAGTATCTCCAGAAGTGCTTTTTCCAATGTTTCTTGACTTTCCTTGACTCCCGAAGCTTCACTTATTGACCTGAAAACACCAAAAGCAACCAAAAGCATAATTCTATCCAAAATAAGCTAAAAACTACACAAAAGACGCAAAACGAGTCAAAGTCCAACTTAAGAACAAAACAAGGCAAATTTGGGCGAAAACGAGAGTGAACTCGACTGATTGGCAAATAAACCCTAGTTCATCTAGTCATAAATCTAGATAAGCCAGAGGCTTATCAAAACACCCCAAACTTAAACCTTGCTTGTCCCCAAGCAAGCTAAAACTCAAAAACGACTCAAGATATTGGCAAGCTTAAGGGAATCAATCGATTTCGCACAAATTTCATGCACTCAAAACAGTTTTTTTTTTCTCCAATGACTTCCCCCCTACATCAATGTAATCCCCACATTCATTTACTTTAAACAATTGAGAACTTCACCATTCATGCAATCATTAATCTAAGTTGAGGATCAAAGTCACACATAAAAGGAAGATCACCAATTTCAAACAATTGCCTTCCTCACAAGGGTATGTAAAATTTCACTCATTCGCTCAAATTCGTCTAGGCTATCAACTTTTCCCTCAATTTCACATATCAAGGGCACTTCCCATGAATTTGATTTTCATCTAAAAAATGGTTCCCACGAAAACATGCATGCAACATCAGAAGGTCTTTTAAAGGTTGAAATGGGGCCTGGCTGAGGGTAGGATATTCAAGGATACTCGGCTTAAGTCCCTAGGAACTAAGAGAGCATGAGCATTTGACACATATTCCACTCAAATTCCTTTTTCCATTTTTCTTTTTGCCTCGGGTGACTACAACCTTTTCCTTGCTATTTTTTTTCTGTTTTGCCCCTTTTCTTTTGGTAATTTTTTTTTCAACCTTTATTTTTCTTTTTCTCACCCCAATATGACACATCACCTTGTAGCCACCCCAAACTTAGTTCCTCACAACCATTATCTTGCTACGCTTCCATGCTCTCCTAATCCTAAGATTGGGTTAACATGGTTTTTCAGATTTCGGCTTGTAATATAGGGTCATCAAGAAACAATAGGTCAATTAGGCTCAATGTGGCTAACTAGGGAACATGCATTAGGGATGGTCCTTTTTAGGCCAAGTAGTTATTCAAAGAAAATTGCCTAAATCATTTGATGCAACACATAAACATGCAAACCATGAAAAGATTCAAGCAAATTCGGGAAAGTGCAACTTAATAGTGATTCACACAATCAAAAAACAAAGTTGGAGGCTCAAATCCTCACCTGGACATTTTGCAAGTTGTTTGACCGAGATACAATTCCTAGTGTGTGCACCCCCTCACCCCAAACTTATCATAAATCAAGTAATCACAATAAAATTCTCAAAGTTCAGTTTTCAATTTTTAAGTGGGGATAAACTTTTCTCTTATCAGAACCTAGGGGGAAATCATCAATGGTCAATATAATCCATGCAATCAATCTATGCTCAATTTAATCAAAATCCAACAAGCTTGCCGACACACTATTCATACACAAACTCTTGATCTTCTCAAATTATTCAAGAGTGACAAACAAAAACAAAACAAAAATCAAAAACAAAAACAAAAACAAAAGTGAGGAGAGGAGAGGATACTCCCTGATCAAGTTTCCATGGTTGCCTCCTCATCCAATTGGTTTCACGGCCTCCCTTCTGTTGCATAGCATCCTGGAAGAACTCCTGTAATTTAAAACCTTAAGTGTTGATTCGCGAGGCGAGAGATAACTCGCGAGGCGAATCTGGAAAATTGTTATTCACACTTTCCAGAATAGCGAGGCGAGTAGTATCTCGCGAGGCGAATCTGGAATTACAACAGATGCTGATGCCCAGAATAGCGAGGCGAAAGTAGACCTCGCGACGCGAGACGGAAACGTGAGTAAGCCTTTGAAGTTCAAGGCTTCTGTCTCGCGCGGCCACAGTGGATTCGCGTGGCGAATCAAGTTTTTTTTTATAATAATAATATAAATGAAAACGACAGAAACTAAAACCAAAGGATACCTAGCTTGGGTTGCCTCCCAAGTAGCGCTTGTTTAACGTCCCGAGCCTGACTCAAGTCACCCCAGAGGGTTACTCCGGAGGAAGAAACTGCTTTCCATGCCCTGCCTCTATCCGTTTCCTGTAGGCTCTTGCCCTTTCATATGCTCGCATGCTGTTCCCGGACAACTCATCTAAGTCCAGCATCCTTCTATAATCAGCACGAACTCTCCACCCCATGATGGTCCTTTTTGGGATCAACTCATTGTCTGCATTGACCATCACGGTTGTGCCACCTTTCAACCTTGGTGCTTTACCATTCTTTTTCATGCCTTTGTTGTTGAGCTCCTTCTTTGCACATTCTTCCCCTGGGAGACTCGGTAAGGCTTCCATGTCTTTTAACCATTCAAGATAGACCTCATCCCCCAAAGGGCCTCTTTCCTCTCTATCATCATCATGGGATTTTTCCAACACTTGAGCAAGTGAAGAACCATGGGCTTCTCTAGTTGCCCTTGCCTTGGCAGTTGGATCCACCATATCCACTCGATACACTTCCGTCCTCTCTGCAGGGTGCTTCATTGCTTCAAAGAGATTGAAGACTACCTCATCATCTTGCACCCTTAGAGTGAGTTTCCCTTGTCGCACATCTATCAAGGCACCCCCAGTGACCAAGAAGGGCCTACCCAATATGAGAGGGATCTCGGCATCTTCATCCATATCAAGCACTACAAAGTCCGCTGGAAATATGAGCTTGTCCACTTTTACTAACAAGTCTTCGACCACCCCATAAGGATATTTTATAGAGCGATCGGCTAGTTGGAGCGACATCCGTGTATCCTTGACTTCTTTGATCCCCAACCTCTTCATCATAGAGAGGGGCATCAAGTTGATGCTTGCCCCTAGATCACATAATGCCTTCCCTACAGTCATCCCCCCAATGGTGCATGGTATCGAAAAAGAACCGGGATCCTTCAACTTTGGAGGTAGTTTTCTTTGAAGAATGGCACTACACTCCTCGGTCAAAGCAACCGTTTCCTCATCCACTATTCTCCCTTTCTTGGTGAGAAGTTCCTTCATAAACCGGGCATATGATGGCATCTGTTCCAAGGCTTCCGCAAATGGAATGTTAATCTGAAGTTTTCGGAAGACATTAAGGAATTTATTGAATTGCTTATCCTGTTGAGGCTTCTTCAATCTTTCAGGATACGGTACCTTCATGTAGGGCGGGAGGTCTTGGGGTTCAACCCACTTCTTCTTTCGGAACTCTTCATCCACAAACTTCAGCCTACCCCCTTGCTCTGGTGCCTTGTCACTTGCCAACTCTTCTTTCTCAGGTTGCTCTTCCTCAACATGTGGTTGTTCCGGGGTCTCGTCTTCCTGAGAACTAGTTGCACCCCTGTTAGATCCCAACACTTTACCTCTCCTTGTTGTTATGGCATTGCATTGATTCTTAGGGTTGTTCTCTGTATCACCTGGGAAAGTGCCTGGGAGACGCTCATTTAGTTGCTTTGAGAGTTAGGCCATCTGTGTCTCTAGATTGTGAATTGCCGCCCCTGTATGCGTTGCCTATTTGTCAATTGTCGCATTCACCTTCTCTAAAGCTGTGCCTGTAAAGGTTGACAACTTCTCAAAAGCCAACTCCCAAGGTTGCCTTCCACCATCTGTTATTTGCAACTGATTAGGCCCCGAAAGAGCCTGCTGGGTATTGCGCTGTTGAATTCCAATGTTTGGCCTCAGACCCTGTGGAGGTTGTTGCCAATTCTGTTGAGGATGTTGCTGCCCAGATAGACCACCACTAGCATTACTCCAAGCGAAACCCTGATGGTCTCTCCTCATATACCCCCTATTCTGATTCTGACTGTAGTCATTCATGCATTCCTCCTCTGATAGTTGTTCTGGGGCACAGTGTCATAGAAGTTGTGGCATGAGTCCACATGTTCTTGGGAGAAATTCAGCGGACAACTCCGAGTGTCATGATCTCCATTACAATTGTCACAACCCGGAGGCATCCCCTCGTGTATCGCATTAACTTTCTTGTTCCCAGACAAAGCCTTGATTTGCATCTTCAACAATCTGTTTTGCTCAAGAATGGCCTCCATTGTTCCAGAACTGATTCCATTTGAGGTTTCCCTTCCACGGTTGTAATCATTATATGACATCTTCTCCAATAATGCCCATCCATCCTCAGCTGATAAGTAGGAAAAGAGCTGCCAGCTGCGACATCACAGTTCATCTGATAGCGTCCGCTCAACCCGTTAAAGAAATGCTGAACTTTGGAGACTGGGTCAAAGAACGCTGAAGGGCATCTTCTCAGGAGCCCATTGTGTGACACCCTAATCTCGGGTCATCACATGGTTACCCGTTTGCGGAAATAAAACTTAATTTGCTGGTTGCTTTCGGAAAATCATGTTTTCTCACCGGTTATCTCTTCAAAATATGGTGATAAATATTTTCCTTTTCCTCCTTATTTTAACCTCATAACCACAACAACGTATCAAGTCCCACTTAAATACATAATGTATATAAGTCCTCTAACTATACTACCTCATATGTTTTCTCACATAAAACATCATCAGCTTAATTCTAACAACATAATATAACATAATCGTACCTACGCTGGTCGTAACTAACAAACACTACACCCCTTAAAAACAGCAACAGCATGCCTCGAACTAGACAACCTTCATCTCCTTGTAGATACCATACCCCTCGTACGATTCTGATATGTTTGTAAGGGTGAGACGCCAATATATGGATTCATCACCATAACTAAATGCGCAACACAAAAGAAGGCACATACACATATACATGTCTATAACAACATACTCATTCATATCATAATATCTCATTATCAATGGGTTTCACACCCCAAACATCAACATTGGAAAAACTATGCATGAACACTTCAATATATCATCTAAACATTCATACTTAATCTCATGAGATATCTCCAACCTCGTAAACCTCGTGATGAGTTGATCAGACTCAATTGCCACAGGCATACAGCCACAGGCACGCCCATCGCACACACTTGTCCAACATCGTGGCACGGTGATAACACTCGGAGATGGGGCCTCATTGTCCAAACCCCGGGCACAATGAGAACATCTTTGTACGATATACCCTGACGCCGCAAGGTAATCCCTCGTTTAATCATGGCACGTCTGCCAAATGCATGCAAGAAAACATTTTGTTCTCAACACTTTTCTTTGTGCTATATCTTTATTTGTCAAAGCTCTCAAAAGCTTACGACTTAACATCTTTTGAAACATCTTTACATCTTTTATTAACAACACAGGACCTCAAAGTCCGAGTGCTCAATCACGAAGCCCCTAGACCTTGCAATCAGTCTTAGGTTCGTGGTAGTAGAAAACAACTTAAAATGTTTTAACTTCTTTAAATATATACCCAGCTTACAACATAACTAACCTTAATACCCCGACGTCTCGGTTATTAAGTCCTATATCTTTTACATCTTTTTACATCGTTTTGCATCTTTCACATCGTATTACATCTTTTACATCTTTTACATCGTCTTACATCTTTTACATCGTTTTACATCTTTTAACATCATATTACATCTTTTACATCTTTTACATCATATTACATCTTTTACATCGTTTTACATCTTTTGCATCGTTTTACATCTTTTTACATCTTACCCCTCGTTCTACATCTTTTTACATCTCTTACATCTTTTTACATCTTTTTCATCGTTTTACATCTGTTACTTCGTTTTACATCTTTCATCTCTTTTTCATCTCTTTTACATCATTAAGTAACACTCATTTACCGAAAATTCTTTCTACTTGAAATTCGTTTATAAAACGTCAATTCAAAAAAAATTCCACTTTTCCTTTGGAAACACATTTTTTTCCAAAATAACGTCAAATCATCAACAACTTCTTTTTATTGAAACTTCAACTCTAATAAATCAATTCAAATTAAATCTCTTTTCAACATAAGTACTGCTATTTTTAAACTCTTGCCGTAAATAATTTCGAAACTTGCCGTCGTTTAGCATTTTCAAAGAAAACGTCTTTAAGTCAAACTTTGACATTTCTTCTAAAATAACTTTCATATATAATAAATAAGGTCTTTTCGAATATCAATTTCACAAAATCACTTTTTATAATATTTCATAATTTCTTGCGTAAAAATCAGCAGTACAAAAACAAATTTCACGGTTACGCTCTCACCGTGACTCATAAACTTCTTTTACACTAATAAATCATTAAACTAATAATATTTCTCAAAACTCATTATTTTTCCAAAATCATATTTTCCTTTACTATTATATTTCAACATTCCCCATAAAACGTTGAATATAACTTTCACAGCTTATTAAATCTTTTATCTCATTAATCGGTTGTGCACTGACCACTGTCAGGCCTCTCAAACAACATTCAACAACATCATCAACATCATCATAATTATATCCCCAGGCAGATCATACATCATAACAACATAATATACTACTGCAGATAATTCAGAGCAGATCAATCACCGATACACAGAAAATCAACACATCATAAACAACATAAACAATTAATCACAAACCACATATAAATCATATAAGCCACACTAAAAGCAAATGGTTATAGAGAAAATCCCTCAGGTAAGCTCCCCTTACCTCTTGAAGACTCAACTAACGTTTTCAAACAACCTCCCGATTTAATCCAGTTCCCTCCGTCGGCTTTAGGTCAAACCAACCCGATTGATTCCTTCAAACAAATTGCAATCAAATCAAACCACAACATACCTAATTCATGAGGATTAGGCTTCGGCCTAGGGCTGACTTTTAGGGTTCAAAATCCTTAAAATTGTTAATCATGATTAAGTCATAGATTAATGGTCCTTAATTAACCTAAATCATAGATTAGTGACTAAACCACTAAGTTTAAAACTCAAAGCTTCCTAACTCTTTTATACATAGCTTCGGCCTTAACATGTTTATAGGGCTAGGGTTCTTAGTTTAATAAACCAACTTGGATTTATAAGACATACATACTAAGAGTTTGATTAACAAGATCATTAAGGAAAACTTTGAACAAAACTCATCTAGTTCCAAGAACTAGGGTTTCGGCCAAGTCCAGAAATTAGAGAAAGAAATTTCTCATGATCATATACTTCTAGATGATGAAAATAGAGATGATTATAAGATCATACCAATTGGTTTCATGTCAAAAGGATTTTTCTAGAATTAGTTATGAATTTTCAAAGTTCTAAATCTAGAAACTTAAAAGTGAAGAACAACTATGAGATAAACCTTGGATCAAGAAATTTATTGAAGAACATAGACATGATTAGAGAAGAAGAATAGGATTCACCTCTTGAAGATCAAAAACAAGTGAAGATCCAAGAACTTCCTTCACAAATCTATCACTTAAGAACTTATGAACTTAGGGTTTTTGAACAAATGGCATTAGAAACTAAGTGAAAAGTGAGGGAGGGTATTTATAGGCATGTGGGCTGCGCCACTTTTGAGGACAAAGTAGAAAGGAGGTGGATTTTCAAAGGATTTAAGTGCAAATAACTCATAGGGACCACTTTGCAAAGATTCCAAAAAAATAAGGACTATTTTGCAAATTGTCAATAGTTTGACATGATGGCCATGTGACACATTAAATGCAAGCTTATCTTGACCAAAGTTGGCTGATTTTTCTTGAATACTTTTTAGAAAAACCTAGAAGGATGGAGAAAACTTGAGAACTTAGTAGAATGTAGTAGAATCTTGGAGAGTATGGTGGAATTGTGTGGAAATTTCAAGAATCATCTTGATTCTTCCAAACTAAGGCAGCCCCCACTCCATATTGGGCCTGCGTATGGGCTTCATGAATTTGGGCTTGAATTCATCTTTGTGGGGCCCACCAAAAAGATTTAAGCATTAAGCTTAAGATAGGAAACTTATATGGCTTCAAATGGGCTTTATGAAACTTAAGTCATGGGTAAGGAATTTGGGCCTCAAAGCCACGGTTATCTATGGATTTGGAACAAGGATTCTAGCCCAATTCACTTGAAAAAACTTAGAAACTAACTCAGGGACAAAAGGGTAATTAACAGAAAGTTCAGGGACTAAAGCGTAAAATTCCCAAATTTTCACTTTAACCCTGAAAAACCTTCTAGACTTAAAAATATGATTCATCCCCATGAATCATCTCAAAATCCTAAGATAAAGTCTTTATCGGCTCTTAGAAACTCCGAAATCCACTCCGTCGTCTACCCGATTACATATTCCGCCCGTAAAACGTAAATTATTTTATTCTTTTTACCAAAATTTTCAAAACTTCCAGTATCGTAGCAAATACTATAAAAACATTTTTCATCTCGTTCAGAACTTAAAATTAGGTCTTCTGAGCAGTAAACTTTTACTGTCAGTGAAAATCTAGAAAACGGCAGACCGGCTTCCGTCTGAATTTTCAACCCAAAAACTTCCCCGTAACTTATGAAAATAAGTATAACATGGAAATGACCTTGGTTTATCCAAAATCATTTTATAAGTCTCGGATAAAAATATATGTTTATATATTTATTACCGATATCACGAAGCAGCGAAAATCGGGGTGTTACACATTGTACCTCTCCCAAGCTTCATTATAGGTTCCATCTTCTGTCTGCCTGAAAGATGTAACGGCTATTCTTGCTTGTGCCGCTTTCTGAGGAGGAAAATATTTGGTTAGGAACTTTTGTGCCATTTGCTCCCAAGTTACGATCTTTGTTCCTATCCAAGCTGTCAACCCAATCGCGAGCGACATCCCTAAGAGAGAGAGGGAAAAGCCGCAAGCGAAACTCATCTTGTGAGACTCCTCTTGTCTTCTGTAAGTCACAAGCTTCAAGGAAGCGAGTGATGTGTCTATGAGGGTCCTGTTTGCCACTCCCATCAAACTGATTCTCACGGATCTGGAATGTGACACATGCTTCCACTCTGAAAGAGTCTGTATTCAGGTTGCCCCTCACAATAGAAGAATCACAATCACCCAAGCTGGGTAGATCATACTCAAAGAGAGGCTTGTAACGAGGAGGAGGAGGAGGATTTTCTTCGGCCATGTCCTCAAGATTAATCGCTTCAAGACTCTTTCTTTCTCTGACTTCCTTCCTTAAGCGCTTCTCGGTCTTGGTGATCTCCGAATCAAATAGCAAGTCCTCTTGTGAAAGGGTACCTCGCATACAAAAACACGGCAAGACCAAGTGGAATCAAAGAAGTAGAGAGAAATAATAAGGAAATAACAGAAAAATAAAAATAAAATCAACTTAACCAATCAATCAAATTTCCTAAAAATTAGGAAAACTGGCTGTGCCAATCCCCGGCAATGGCGCCAAAAACTTGTTGTGACGCCGGCAATTTTACCGGGTCGTCGCAAGTAATAAAATAACACGGTAAGAATTTACCGAGGTCGAACTCAGGGATTGGGCGACCAATTCGACTAATTCGTGGGAAATCTGATGCGTTTGGTCAAGTAACAGAAAGTGGTTGAGAGAGAGAGATTATTATCGCAATTCAAGTAACAAATCGATTAAAGCTAAGGTGATTAAATTCAGAAATTGAAATACCCAAGGTCTCAAATCCACCTACCCAATCATGTATAGTACCCAAGTGATGATGTATTCCTCCCTAGGTTTAATTATAATGTCAACCGGGACCCCCAATTTCTCCTATATCCACTGTCGTGCTCAATAGGACGTATTCGATGATTGGATTAATTACTTACTAGGTCTCATAATCCTAATCTCGAATTCTATTAATTCTTGTTCCCTATAAGGTTGCACTAATCTCCTAAATCCACTGTCGTGCTCATTATTCAATTAGTGATTCCAATCCAAGTTCTAAAACGTGAATCGCCGTTCGGCCTCAAACACGTTTAACTTGTTAGTCACGCAATACATATGATCAACGCAATCAAAACAGAATTGGAAAACATTCATAAGAGAAGGGGAGAAAAACATACATCACAAGAACACTATACCGCCATGGGCGGCTTCATTGATCCCTCGGACGAGGGGATTAGTTCCTCATGCCCGTGACGACGCACAAACAATCCGACATAATCTCCATAATAAAATACGAAAAGAAAAGAGAAGGGAGACGCAGCTCCAAAGAGAAACAAGGATTCGTAACAACTACTGATCTAAACAAGTGGAAAAACCTCCTCCATTCTGATCTGAAACAGCCTTTAAATAAGGATTCTGTTTCTCGCCCGCTCGCGGGGCGAGCTTACTCTCGCGACGCGAATTTTAGTTTTGGCACGCATTCAAGTTTGGATTTTCGCGAGGCGAGAGTGTGTTCACCGGGTGAGTCTTCCAACTTCAATCTGTCACAGCCGTGACCTTCATCACGGCTAGGCCGTGATGGTCTCTGTCTTCCAGGGTCTTCAAACTCTCGCGGGGCGAGATTCTTTTAGCGGGGCGAGACTTCAATTCTAGGCTGTGACCTTCATCACGGCTAGGCCGTGATGGTCTCTGTCTTCCAGGGTCTTCAAACTCTCGCGGGGCGAGATTCTTTTAGCGGGGCGAGACTTCAATTCTAGGCTGTGACCTTCATCACGGCTAGGCCGTGATGGTCTCTGACTTCCAGGTCTTCATGATTCGCGAGGCGAGAATACTGTTCACGGGGCGAACCAGAGTGATGACTGTTGCTTCTTTATCTGATGTTCAGGCTCGCGAGGCGAGCATCCACTTGCGAGGCGAGTATCTCCAGAAGTGCTTTTTCCACTGCTTCTTGACTTTCCTTGACTCCCGGAGCTTCACTTATTGACCTGAAAACACCAAAAGCAACCAAAAGCACAATTCTATCCAAAATAAGCTAAAAACTACACAAAAGACGCAAAACGAGTCAAAGTCCAACTTAAGAACAAAACAAGGCAAATTTGGGCAAAAACGAGAGTGAACTCGACTGATTGGCACATAAACCCTAGTTCATCTAGTCATAAAACTAGATAAGCCAGAGGCTTATCAGCCTTCACACAACATTGGGGCTTCACAAGGAAAACACTCGGTTCAGGCCAATGATCTTCCAGTTGAATCAAGTCGTCCAACCCGTTTTAACATGGTAGGCAACCTCCTACACAAAGCGAATGTCTAACACGATTCGCAAGGATAATCGAATGTCATATTCGAACCCAAGTAACATTCAAGATCTAAGGTCTCCCAGGACATAAAACCCATGGAAAACCATCAAGAAAACATATTCTTATGCGTTTTCACACATTGCTTCAACCAGAAACAATTCAAACAAGAACCAACCAGAGATCACACAACAAAAACTTAACAGAACTATTCCCCAAAGATCCCGAAAGACTCGACCAGCTCTGATACCATTTGTAACACCCCCCCCCCCCCCTTGGGCATTACTTACGTTACACATGCGGAATTTAAATTAAAGATAATTTGCTGGTGCTTTCGAAAAATAATTTATATAAATACATAAGTGTCTGAAATTGGGTATAAAAATTTTGTCGCGACTCCAAACCGAAGCCTCGATCGGCACACAGACTTACTATCATAGCCTGGCAAGCCTATTTCATTTAAAGAATATACTTAAATAAAAGCTAGTATTTTTACGAAAATTTCGACAGAGTCTCCTCTGTAATTCGAACATCCCAGGTAAAAGAACACCTGCTAAAATAATTACATTTTTCATTTCCAGAATTCCAGTAACACCAATTATAATCAGGCAGTAATGTGCTAAGAAAATAGTTATCACAATAAGCTTTACAAGACCAAAAAGAAAAGTTAAGTTTTCCTTCAAAAGAACGCTCTCCGAGCTATAAACATTCCGTTTTAAAACAAAGGCTCTCTGAGCCATACTCCTACATATTTTCAAAAATAATCTAAGTCTCGAACCATAAGCTGGTCATTCTAAAAGTCATTCCTGAGGAAAACTCACGTGATCGCTCCACAATTAAGTACTTCATCAAACCACCAGATGTAAGTCTCTGAGTGACTTAGGGAGACTCCTCTGCACATCTGTACTAAAATACCCAGGGTACAATAGCAAACCGGAAGAAACCTGATATGTTTGTAAGGGTGAGATACCGACAAATGGATATATCACACAACAACCATACACATGATACATACATCACATAATCATATAAGCATTTAAATCATGCATATACATAACATAACAGTGTTATATCAATGGGTCTCAAACCCGAACAATCAGTTTTATAAAGAGAATGCATGACACTTCAATATTCAACTCTATTTTGATACCTAATCTCCGGAGATCCCACAACTTTCTGTTTCGTTTCAAGCTGATCAGGCTCGCACATGACGCATTGTAAAAAAGAACAAAACAATGCCCAAGAAAAATCAATGGTGCACATCCCCATTCTCGATAGGATGCTCATGCAAAGCACATAACACAATTGTTCACATCCCCATTCCCGTTAGGATGCTCATGCAAAGCAATGACACAATTGTGCACATCCCCATTCCCGTTAGGATGCTCATGCAAAGCAATGATACTATTCCCCCATTTCAGTTAGGAAACAGATGCACATATATTCAATCTGGACACATAGTCCTATAAATTTGGACACAAAGTCCTATCAATTTGGACACAAAGTCCTATAAAAGATACATCGATCCACTTCGGACCTCAATGATCATCATCACCTGACACGTCTGCCATATACATTGATCCACTCTGGATTCAATGCCCATTTACATGACACAATTGCCATTGAATGCATGAGAAAAACTTTTATTCTCGTTCTGTTTTCTTTATCGTAATAATCTTTCCTTGTCGAAGCACAAAGCTTAACGACCATGCTTAATTTTTTTAATTAAGACTTTTCACTTTAAACAAATATAGGACACACCGTCCAAATCTTTTAATCTCAACACAGGACACACAGTCCGAATGCTCAATAGCGAAGCCCCTAAACCGATGCACCAGTTTTAGGCTCGCGGATATGGAACTCACACTTTCCACATCAATTTAGGACACACAGTCCAAAAACAAAACTTTACAGGACACTCCGTCCCATGACACAGATCCTTGATCTTACGTGTCCATACAACACTAGAACCCCGACGTCTCGGTTTCTAGGCTTATTTATCTGCTTGTAAAACATTTCGCTCGGTGAAAATCAAGACCAAAACAAAACCTCGGTCACTTATCCAAGTAACCGGAATGTTTCCAAATTATTTAGGAGAAAATCCTTTTCCTTTACAAAATCTTTTCTAAAACATTTAGGAAATTCGTTTGTATTTGAAATTCATTGATGGAATAAAGTTAAATATTTTCAAAGGGTCTTTCCTTCATAAAGCACACCGTTCGAAAAGGTTTTCCCTCATACAAAACTTTTGATCATAAAAATATAGTTTTCCTTCAGCTCAGAATCACTTTAAATTTTTTCTAAAAACAAGGATCTTATTCTTCTGAAGTAAGCACTTTAAACAAGGAACTTTTATAAGTGAACCCAAAACTTTCAAATTTCTATTCAAGGCTTATTAAGGCTTTTAATCCTTATCATTATTGAGCACAGACTCAAGTCTGGCTTTTCAAACTTCAATCAACAGTAATAATATCACAGTTAATCACACACACACACACACACACACACACACACACACATATATATATATATATATATATATATATATATATATAATTCATAACACTTTAAAGCAAGAAATGTTCAATTCCAAGTAATAACCACAATGGTTCAATTAAACAAGTTATTCAAGTATTGGCTCAACATCACAATAATATTCACAACACTCAATTACACACATACGCACATGCATATAGTTATTGAATATCCCTAGGTAAACTCCCCTTACCTTTGAAGACAAGTAAAGGATCCTCGTCTTAATGCTCGGGTTAGCTCATATCTACTCCATCAAGCAAGCATAGCCGTGTCAAACGTCTCAGGGAGGGAATCCAACAATGCACAACAACCAGAAATCAAGAAAATCAATTACACGTGATCAAACACACATTCTAATTTGATCTAAACACTTAACCTTGTTGCCAAACAATGTCATTTTCAAAGAAAATCTTGTTTGGAGCTTACGCTTCACAATACCCTTTAAGGAAACTTTGTTTTGATTAAAAGATCAAAAAAAAAAAACTTGGGAATCATCCATTAAGAGTCCTAATTACACTAAATCATAATTAATTTCACAAAAACATACCCAAATTCAAATAAAATCAAATTGGGGGTTTAGGGCTCATTATTAAAATTTAGGGAAAACTCATTTTAATTAAAGAATAATGAAATTGGTTTAGGGAAACACAAATTCACAGTCCCAATTTCATAAAACAACCTTAAATGTCAAGATTAAAATCTGAAATCAAAGGGTTAGGGTTAGGGTTTCAAAATCAGATTTGGGGGTTTTGAATCTGAGACACAAGAGAGGGTTTTTGACTCACCCAAGGAAGAAGATAACTTGAAGGTGATGCTGTGGTGCTCCTCGCGGCGGCGGACGGCGACGGCACGGCGTCCAGCAACGGTGGCAGTGTTCCTGTAACACCCATGTACTCAAAACTTGAAGATAAGGCAAGGAGATGAAGGAAGGACCTTAAACTAACAAAGAGAGGTGAGAAACCACCATAAATGGAAGTCAAACAACCTTACCGTGGCGGAGGACGGCGCAACCGCAGCTGTGCGGGCCAAGAGGACGGTGGCGAGTTGCGGGTCACCTGCTTTCGCCGTGCGGTGGCCGAACGGTGGCCTCAGGGGGTGGTCGCGCGACTGAGAAGAAGGAAGAAAGGTGGTTGATGAAGATGAAGTTGAGGTGGGAGGAAGGAGAAAAGAGAAAGAAGAAGAAAGAAAGAAAGAAGAAGAAGCAGAGAAGAGAAGAGAGAGTGAGGGAGAGAGCGTCGAGAAAGAGAGAGAGAAAAGTGTAAAAGTTGAGTTTTTAAACTAATTACTTAGTGATAGGTACAAAATGAGTGATAAATATTAGGCATAAAATAAACACGTTTTTACTTTTTGGAATCTAAAAATAAATATTGATAAAGATATGATTTCGAAATTCAAATTAGAGTAAAAATTAATAGTTGAACTGATCAACTAAGAAAATACTCAGTCCAAAATTTAATCTCCGATAAATGTCAAACCAAAATATTTTTAACTCTAAAATTAAATAGAATGAGAATATGAAAATGCTTTTCTCTTAATCTTATTATTTAAAATATTTTTCTGTACCGGTATAATAGTGACAATAACGTAAATTATTGTCTAGTAAGCGTGCATTCACTGAAATAAGTCAGTGCTAACGCACCCAATAAAATAATTAATCATAGGTGTAAAAACTAGGGTGTTACAGTATACTTTATTATTTATTATATCATTTTTTAATTTACAATTATGTCCTTTGATTCTCTTTTTTAATTTGCCAAAGTCCTATACATCGAAAAGCAAACAAAGTAATGCGACCACTAGGCTAGACCATCAGCTTTCTATTAGTTACGAATTTAAACATATACATATATTCATCACAAAACCTATGAATTTCATATAGATTTAATTATGGAGTTGGTCCCTAAACTATTTGAGAGAAAAAATTTAGTTCTTGAAATGATAATAGTAAAATAATAAAATATGAAATTGTGCTAGAAAATTAATATTTTATAACAAAATATTAAGCTATTAAACTGAGTAAAATATTTAATATTTGAAATAACATTAAAATAATAAAAATGGAATAATAACATTAAAATATTGAAATAACATTAAAATATTTAATATTTAATACCAAAAATATTATTTAAAAAATATTAAAATAATCTAAGAAAAACCTCAATTAAAATATAAAATAACATAATAAATAGTAAAATAAATTAAATAACTCAAAATATAATCTATACTATATTCAAATCTCATGCACTCCGCTACAGTGTTCCTACCGTAAATTAAATTTTTTTGTTGACAAGTTCCTACCATAAGTTAATGAGTATGATATTTCACTATTTTGTTGTCGTCTCTCCTTTACATCTTTAACTCTTTTAAATTATTATTTAAAATTTTTTTTATAGGGAAAATGTTAGTAATTAATGAGTTATGTTATATTTTTTGTTAAAAAATTATAGAGTTGCTTATCTTGAAAACTCTATCGGATACTTATAATTATTTTAAAAAAAATTTCATTTATTTGTTTACTTTTTAAAATTGCTTTTGTCCGTAATATTTTAAATAATTGCTTTTTAATTTGTTAACTTTTTGTAAATAATATAATCAATATAGATATTTTTTTTTAATTTAGGTGAGTTGGGTCCCGAGGGAATATCGGGGCCAAGGCATACCTCACAGCTCAAAGAAAGCTTATAGAGGTACTTATAAATTACTCACCAACAAGAATATAGATTAATCAATAAGCAAATAATGCTAACTACAAAATAAATACTTACACACCATAATTAAGACACATAATAGCAATTACACATGGCTATCGGAAAAATCCCTCCGACTTTCCCCTTACCTCAAAAAATAGTATCTCTGAGAAACAATTCATCGGAAATCCAAGTAACGCCGATAACGCGCGTATCTGATAACTTAGCTTATCCTTCATTAAACATAACACTCAATCAACAAACAAACAACTAAATCAAGCCTAAAATCGTACATGTTGGTTTCGGCAAAGGGTTGACTTTGGGGTTCAAAATCCTTAAATTTTCTAAACTTTTGGATTAGTGATTTATAATCACTTAAAACCCTAAATCAATGATCATGGCATAAAGATTGAAATTAAATCTTCCAATCCTTCAACAAATGATTTTCGGCCATGACCATTAAAATGGTTTAGAGACTCTAATTTAAGTCAAACAACATAGATATAATACCTATATAGCTTTTAAGATTCAATCATGTAAAGAAAATGAACAAAATCCTCCACACACACCCCCCCCCCCCCCCCCCCCGCCACCATTGCTTCTGCCTCCTTAGGTTAAATAGGTTCGAATTTTTTTTTAATGCAAGCTTCTAGATCTAGAATATAGAGGTAATAATAGGATTATATAAATTGGTTTCATGTCAAATGGATTTTCCTATGATTTTCTATGAATTTTTGAATCTAGAAACCCTAAAATGCATCATCTTGAAAAAGACTTCAAAATGAAAAACTTATTGAATAACATGATGCTAAACAAGGAATATGAGTAAGGCTTACCTATTGATGTCAAGAAATGAGCAAGAAATCTCCTACTTCCTTCACAAATCAAGCCTAGGTTTCTTAGTGTTTCAATGGTGAAAATGAGCAAAGTTTGGATGAAGAAGATAGCTTAGGCTTTTATAGAAGTGGGAATGGACTCTTGGCTGTTTTGAACCATGGGGAATCAAGGGGTTTTGTGTCCAAAATACAAAAATTCAAGGGTAATTTAGTAATCTTGTACAATGGCAAACTTGTGAGTAAAACTAACATTAAGGGTATTTTAGTTTTTTCATCCTAAAAACCATCATGACAATGAGGAGTCATCCCATGACTCACCCCTTGTGACTCATCATGATTTGACATCCTATTTATCCGTTAACGGGTCCCGCAAATCCCGGTTTCAGCTCTGTCGTTTACCCGATTTCGTATAACGCCCGCATAATATATATTACTTCACATTTTAAGTGAAAAATTTTAAAATAGCCAAAGAAGTTGGAAACTTCATAAAAACCTTAAGTGTTTCGTTCACGAGTCAAAATTAGATCATTTGAGCAGTAAAATCTTACTGTCAGCGAAAACGCAGACCGGGTTCCGTCTGAATTTTCGACCCAAAATCGAATCGTAGCTCTCCCGCTAAAGTAGAGTATGAATATGACCTTGGTTTAACCAAAATCATTTTCTAGGTTTAAAAATAAAATTATAAATGTTTCTGTTTATTTTACTGATATCAAAACAGTAAACAGTGAAAAAACCGGGTGTTACAATACTACCCCACTAAAAAGAATTTCGTCCTCGAAATTCGTGACTCAAAACTAGACAGGATCTCCTTAATCCCAAGGTCTTACTTTCACAAGAGGGTAAGTAATCATAGAAGAACTTTGTTAATCTAAAAATAACACAGGAATGTCCGATATGCTAAAAGATTCTTTAATAGGTTCGTGAGTGTAAAATTGCATAGCTAATACATATTTACAACCATGACTCTAATAAAGTTCCTTCTTTCACGAGAACTCCTAGTGGTTTAGGAACTCACCAAATGACTAGTTCCCACTCTGAAGATAATTTATTCTTTGAATAAGGAATTTATAAAACAATGATTTAAAATAACAACAGTCCGATCAAAATTCAGATTGAATCACTCTTACCAAAAGTAAAAGTGACTAGACTAAGTCTCATCTAGAAACTTCTTTCATCACGAAGGTATCTATCTCGAACAATAACAGGACAGTTTCAAAAAAATCTCCACAATAAACGACCCAACTTTTGAAATTTGAAAATAAATCTACTATCAAAGAAATGATCTGATCTCAAAAACCTATTCTGATTAACTCAATCAAGAGAAAAGGGACTGGAATAAAAAAAAATTCAAGAAACCTTTATTTTCATAAAGTCGTAGATATTATATATTACTGATGCCAACTGAAAGGACTTACAACATAAAAGACTTTAGAGAGTCAAATGCTCAAGAGTACCTACATATGATTCTACTTAGATCATATTACAAACTTAACATGTATTAGTCATTAAAGCACGCATCTAACTTATATTATTCCTATGCATAACTACTTCTTGGGTTCATGATCCAGTTGCTTTAGGTTGTGAAGTTTTCAACACTACTCCTGATGTAGACTCTTCCCTTTGTCAGTGGTTCTGGTGTTGTTGACAACTGATCTACGCTTTGGTGCATTACAATCCTTCGATAAGTGACCCACTCGATTACAATTGTAACATTTAACTCCTTCCATTGGAAAAGTTTTAGCCATATGTTTTGGGTTTCCACACTTGTAACATCTTCTGACTTGGCCTTGACTTTGATTCTTTTGGCCTCCACTTCCTGGTGCAATGACATGATAAGGTTGCTGATTTTGATCATTTCCTGGGTGTCGGAAATAAGGTTTCCTCTGGTTTTGCTTCTCCTTCTTATTCTGCTGAAATTGAAATCGAGATGATCCGCCGGTAGCACCCAAATTGTCTTTACTTTTCCCTTTCTGCTCCACTTTCCGGCACTCTTCAACTAAGGCTCGAAGGTTGCGAATTTTCATCGGTAGCACAGACTCTTTAATTCCATATCGTAGGCCTCCTTCAAATCTCTTACATTCCCATCCTTCATCAAATTGAGTTTGGAAGAAACGGAAATACTTAACCAGGAATTCAAACTTTGCGGTATATTCATCCACAGATAGTTCGTTCTGTTGTAATCGTAAGAACTCATGCCCCTTTCTCAACTCTTGCGCTCTGAGGAAAATAATTATCCAAAAAAATCGTGCAGAAAACACTCCAGTATATTCGTGGTTAATCCGTTTCAGTATGTGTCTGATTTCCGCCCACCAGCATCCTGCATTCCTGTAAAGCAGAGAAAGAGCATACGGAACCTTCGATTCTTCAGGATTGTCGATACTCTCGAAAATACTTTCCAGTTCTTGTATCCACAAGTCAGCCTTCTTTGAGTTTTCATTTCCATAAAATCCTTGAGGATTTTGATTTCCGAAGTTTGCTAGATTTTTCGACTCCGCTGTCAGCTCAGCCCGAACCTGGTTCAGCTCATTCTGGGTAACCACGATAGCAGCAACACTAGTCATAGCCTACACGACCTGGTTCATCTGTTCAATCACATCCTTGTTGCTGATATAATCACGAGCACCATTATGATCACATCCAAGTCCATGTTCAATTCCTGGTTCCATAACTGACCTAGAAAACAAACTTAGTCAGTCTGCAACCAGAAATTGAAATGTATACTTTTGTACTTTTGTGTCTCAAACACGTTACTTCTAAGAAGTAATTCGGTGAATGTACCATCTATTGTTCCTAGATTCGCACAAGGTCTCAACTAAACAATACACAGCTACTTGTGTGTCAACACACATTGTTTTAAACAAAGAAACAATTCAAGCAAGGTCCTACCCGAGATCACACAACAAAAACATAACAGACCTATTCCCCAAGGTTCCCGAAAGACTCGACCAGCTCTGATACCACTCTGTAACACCCCCCTTGGGCATTACTATACTATCACGTGCCGAAATAAATTAAAAGAATTTTGCTGGTTGCTTTTGGAAAAAATTGATTTATTTGGAGTCAAAAAAATATGGGTGTAAAACAATTTCCTTTGAATAGTGTAGTACGTAACATACTCATCACAATAATAAAAAAAATAAAACATATTTTTCAAAACAAAATTTTAAACCATGTAAAGGTTTTCAAAATACCTATACAAACTTTCTCAAAACATACCACCCAAAAGAAATCCTAAGCTGGTCACTCTAAAAGACACTCACTGATAAGGCCTCGTGATCATTCCTATGATCGCACATGTTTTCCCGCAATCCAGACTTAAGCCCCTAAGTGACTTAAGGCACTCTTCTGAAACTTCTGCATTCGTGTACTAAGGTACAATAGCAAAGACCGAAGAACCTGTATATGCAAGGGTGAGTTCCAATATATGGATTTTAAAATGATAACCATATGCACGACTCTCAAATACCAATTAACATGAATATTCAAAGATAAACAATATATATTTATCAAAGGGTTTCATACCCGACAGTCGTAACCGTTTTAAAGAAAAAAAACCATGACACTTCAATATTTAACAACTAACTTTGAGACCTAATCTCCGGAGCTCCAATCAACAAGTAAATGAGTTGATCAGGCTCTAGTTGCCAATTAAGGCAGAATCAATGCTCGATATGGCAAAGTTCTATTGACCATTCCACAGTCCAACTCAAGGCAAAGTGGGGACTACATATAGCACATGGTCTACTTGGTCGTATATCCATCAAGGCACAGTGACGCAAACTGCATGAATACTTACCATCAAGCATTCAAGTCCTATGCAAAGGCACGTCTGCCCTGTAATGCATGTAAAACGTTTTGTTCTCATTGTTTTCTTTGTGATCAATCTTTAGGTGTCGGAGCTAAAAGTCTCACGCCTAAATTACCAATTTAAACTTTCAAGTTTAATACCTCTTTCCAAAATAATTGACTCCAAGTCACGAAAATAATTGACTCCAAGTCACGAAATCCAGACCGATGCACCAGTCTTGGACGCGTAGATTTTAGTGCACAAAACCAAATATACGGTTTAGAGGACATTATAGTCCATAATTTCCACTTCGGACCCCAGGCCCATATCTTAGAACTCTAGACCCGACGTCTCGGTTGCTAGGTTCATTTAAACTATTTTTGTTTTGTGAAAAACAAAACAGAATCAAAGTTTCCTCAACCTATCCAAGTTGATGGAAATAACTCTAGGTTTACCGAAAATCCTTTTATGTTGGAAATTTGTTTTGTAAACTTAACGAAATTCCTTAAAACTTTTTTTTGTTCAAAAATCGAAAATTTGAACTGTAAAACCTTATTAGAGACAAATTCTCAATAATACCCTCTTTAAAAACACTTTCGTAAATATTGACGGAATTGTCCGTCGTTTGCTGTTTCAAGACGCATTTATGTAAAAATAGGACTCTTTGTCGTAAATTAATTTTTCCAACACTGTAATAAAATTATTTTCAAAACTTTTTCGCTTAAAATATTATTTTCTAATATTTATAAATTACTCAGGTGAAAATTAGCATTGCTAAAATATTTTCACGGCTACGTCCTCATTATGGCTCATAAAACGCTCTTTTGCTGTTAAATGATTAAAATAATATTATTTTTCACTTTTTCCCATTTTTCATTAAATAAATAACTAAGTAATACTATACTACTATTTCCATTGAATTAAACTCATTAATTCATAAAAGGCTTTTAACTGCTTTTAACTTTTATTTAATTGAGCTCTGACCACTGTCAGGCTTTCAAACTCACAATCCACATCAACAATTATTTCATATCAATAATATGACAGTTAGAAATTTAAAACATATCACCAAATACAACAAATAATTAAATACAGTTAAATCAAATAGTTAACAGCAGATAATCAATAAGCAAATAATGCTAACTATAAAATAAATACTTACACACCATAATTAAGACACATAATAGCAATTACACATGGCTATCGAAAAAATCCCTCAGACTTTCCCCTTACCTCAAAAACACAGTATCTCTGAGAAACAGTTCGTCGGAAATCCAAGTAATGCCGATAACGCGCGTATCTGATAACTTAGCTTATCCTTCATTAAACATAACACTCAATCAACAAACAAACATCTAAATCAAGCCTAAAATCCCACATGTTGGTTTCCGCCAAGGGCTGACTTTGGGGTTCAAAATCCTTAAAATTTCTAAACTTTTGGATTAGTGATTTATAATCACTTAAAACCCTAAATCAATGATCATGGCTTAAAGATTGAAATTAAATCTTCCAATCCTTCAACAAATGATTTTCGGTCATGACCATTAAAATGGTTTAGAGACTCTAATTTAAGTCAAACAACATAGATATAATACTATATATCTTATAAGATTGAATCATGTAAAGAAAATGAACAAAATCCCCCCTCCTCATAACCTTATACTTTCATCGCGGAGGAAACAAGGATGTTCGTGGTTTACCTCTCCAAGCATCTAATCTCCTTACCTTCACGGAAGGTAAGAGGGGATTGCCTAGGGATATTCAATGACTATATGCATGTGTGTATGTGTTTATTTGAGTGATTTAAATATTATTGTGATATCGAGCCAATACTTGAATAACTTGTTTACTTGAACTATTATGGTTATTACTTGAAGTTGAACATTACTTGCTTTAAAGTGTTATGAATTATATATATGTGATGAACTGTCGTTAACTGTGATATTATTGTTGAGAATATATTACTGTTGATTGAAGTTTGAGAAGCCGGACTTTTGTCTGTGCACAATGATTATAAAGGATTAAAAGCCTTGATAAGCCTTGAATAGAACTTTGAAAGTATTGGTTTCATTTATAAAAGTTCCTTGTTTAAAATGCTTACTTCAAGAAAATGAGATTCTTATTTTGAAAAGAAACGTTCAAGTGTTTTTAAGACAATAGAAACTACCTTTTTATGATCCAAGGTTGGTACGAGAGAAAACCTTTTTCGAACTATGTGTTTTACGAAGAAAAACCCCTTTGAAAATATTTGACTTTATTTCTTCAAGGATTTCAAAAGCAAATGAATTTCCTAAATGTTTTATCAAAGAATTTGTAAAGGAAAAGATTTACTCCTAAATGATTTAGAAACGTTCCGGTTACTTGGATAAGTGATCGAGGTTTTGTTTTGGTTTTTGATTTTCACTGAGCAAAAAGTAAGCACATGTGAAAGAGAATACTAGTTCGCAAGACGTCGCCTCTAGTATTCAGTTTATACACGTGATCTGGGATCCGTGTCAAGAATTATGGGCCAAGGGTCCCAATCGTGATATTATGGGCTAGGAGTCCTAATTTTAGAATTGAGGATTGTGTGTCCTAATTTCGTTGTTATGGGCTAGGAGTCCTTATCATGTTGAAACAAAACATGGATAAAATTACAATTGTTTCTACGACCACAACCTCGGACTGTGGCATCGGTCTAAGGTGTTGTGATTGAGCACTCGGACTGCGTGTCCCGTGTTATTGATTTTCAAGTAATGAAAATTGTGAATAGTCGTTAGATTTGTCTGCTAAGGGGAAATGCATATGAATAAAAGACTTTTTATTATCGAGACTTTTCTTTGTGTTCACTCTATTCCGTTGTCGAAGCCCAAAGCTAACGACTATTCACAATTTTCATTACTTGAAAATCAATAACACAGGACACGCAGTTCGAGTGCTCAATCACAACACATTAGACTGATGCCGCAGTCCAAGGTTGTGGTCGTAGAAACAATTATTATTTTATCCATGTTTTATTTCAACATGATAAGGACTCCTAGCCCATAACAATGAAATTAGGACACACTGTCCTCAATTCCAAAAGTAGGACTCCTAGCCCATAATATCACGATTAGGACCCTTGGTCCATAATTCTTGACACGGATCCCAGATCACGTGCATAAACTGAATGCTAGAGGCGACGTCTCGCGAACTAGTATTCTCTTTCACATGTGCTTACTTGTCGCTCAGTGAAAATCAAAAACCAAAACAAAACCTCGGTCACTTATCCAAGTAACCGGAATGTTTCTAAACCATTTAGGAGAAAATCGTTTCCTTTACAAAGTCTTTTTTAAAACATTTGAAATTCATTTGCTTTTGAAATCCTTGATGGAATAAAGTCAAATATTTTCAAAGGGGTTTTTTGTAACACCCCCACTAGGTATTACTACGTAACATGCGACACCCTAAAACTCGGCATCACATGGTTACCTGTTGCGGAAAAGAAACTTAAGAACATGAAAAAGGGTACTCAATTTTTTTTTGTTAAAAGAAGTTAAGAAAAGGTGATGAACACTCAGAACATGAAAATAAACATCATACATATAAATATAACTGTCCCACTTGGGATCTTAGATTTGATTACAAGACAGGCCTTGTCGAACTGGCCAACATACACTAACACAACTACTGAAGAAACAGGTAAAAGGAAACATCAAACCGGGGATAGGGAACTGGGTACAAGACTCAAAAGATGGCTCTAAAAGCCTAGGGACTATCGGGACAACTCCAAAAGCCGACGAACAATCTACCAATGCCTCCTGCATGCAGAGTGACCACAGACGCTACCCTCAGACGAGATATCAGATGACGGATCGATAACGTCACCGCCATCGTTGATAGGGACGTCGTCATCTCCGCGATCCTGCCGATGGTACTCTGGCTCCTCCTCCTCCTCGTCCTCGACCTCTATCAGCTCAAGAGGTTCTTCCTCGGGATCCTCTTCGAGATCCTCCTCCACTGTGTCCTCCGCAAGCGGTTCAACTGGATCAAAATGCTCATGAAGGAGACCGGTGACTTGCAGCGTATGAAGGTAGTACCATGGAGGTGGAAGCGCCACAGTCCTCATCTCGACGGTATGGATCCTACGTATGGGCACTCCGTTAGTATTCATCTCGGTGGTCGTGACTGGTCCTCGATACGTCGCAGTCGTCGCACCCTCATGTATAGTCCAGTTCCCTGCCATCCCAGCATGATCAAACACCTCACTCCTCGAGTTCGACTGTGCCAAGGGAACGTTCGGATCCATCTAATAGCACGCGCATACCCGATACAAGAAGAAAAGAATAGAACATACAGATGTGCAAGAGTGAGATACCGTCATAAGATATATCCCACAACAACCATATACATGATACATACATCACATAATCATATAAGCTGTTAAATCATGCATATACATCATATAACAATGTTATATTAAAGGGTCTCAAACTCGTACAGTCAATCTTTGAAAATATGCATGGCACTTCAATATCAGGCTCTAACTTAATCTCATGAGATATCAACACCATTTTCCACTGGAGAAGAATTAGAGTTGGTCAATCTCTAGCCCACCGGGTAGTTGCCTCCATACCCTCATGTATTTAAGGTCTCAGGACGAGTAATGTCACATGTGCCTCTGAACCGGTCACATGGACTGACTCCCAGATACCACCTTGTATCTGATATGTAAGAAATCATGTCTGCCTGGGGAAATGCACATGAGAAAATATTTAATCAAAAGGTTTTCTTTGTATTAATTATTTTTCACTGTCGCAGCTCAAAGCTAACGACTTAATCATCATTTCCCCATCACTTGAAAACTTAGAAGAATAGGACACACAGTACGAATGCCTAATCACAATGCCCGAGACCGATGCACCAGTCCTAGGCTTGTGGTCGTAGAAAACCACATTCACCTTTAACAACGTTCATCACAACGTGGTTAGGACACACAGTCCACAACAACGTGATTAGGACACACAGCCCACAACAACGTGATTAGGACATACAGTCCACAACAACGAAATCAGAACACACTGTCCTCGATTTTGAGAATTGGAATCTCAGTCCAGAACATCATGAATAGGACTCATGGTACCAAATTAACGCTGATCCAAGATCACGTGCGTATAACTGAATACTAGAGGCGACGTCTCGCGTACTAGATTCTCTTTCTTAAGTACTTATTTTTCGTTCAGTGAAAATCAAATTCAAAACCGAATCCTCGATAACCTATCCAGGCTATCGGAAAGTTTCTAAAACATTTAGGAGAAAACCTTTTCTTTGAAAATCTTTTATAAAGCATCTTTCAAATCCTTTTATATTTGAAAATCCCCCAATAGGATATTGCCAAATAATCTTGAAAGTTTTCACTTGAAGACACATAGTTCGAAAAGGATTTTTCTCTTGTGTAACGATAGTTCACCAAAACCATTTCAACATTTAAAACAAGTACTTTAAGTTAATGAGCTTTTGGAAAAGAACACCAATCCCTTCATCTTCAAAGCTTATTAAGGTTTTTAATCCTTATAACAGTTGAGCACAGACACAAGTCTGGCTTAGCAAACTTTCAATCAACAACAGTATATATTATCAGTTCAATGCTAATATCACAGTTGATAGTAGTTCATCACAGATATGCATTATAACATTTAGAACAAGCACAGGTCAGCATCAGATAATAGCATAACAGTTCAAGTACATTAGATAACCAAGTTAGCTCAATCAATATATAAGTATCCAGTTAAACAACATACACACATACATACAGTTATTGAATATCTTTAGGAAATCCCCTCTTACCTCACGTCGAAGTTAAGAGTTTTGAATTTGAAAAAGAAGGTTCACGAACGTCCTCGCTTCTCCTGCGATGGAAGTCTAAGGTTACCAATACAAAATCATGAGTTAAGAAAAAAAATCAACTCGAGAACACTAACCACAAGGTATAGGTTCGGTTCATACAATAAACTAGGATTAGGGGTTTCCGAAATTTATGCGACTCTTGGATTTATGATCCTTAAGTGCTAGAAGTTCATAAACAACAATCTTTTAACAAAGTTGAATTAAAAATCCCACTAAGTACTTGACTTAGGGTTTCGGCCAAGAATAGATAAATAGGTTAGGAATTTCTAAACTTTCCAATCTCTTTAGGTTAGCATCCATACATAGTAAGGAGCTTGAAACCATGATCATTTTGGAAAATGGAAAAATCAAATGTCTTAGACCAAGAACTCTTAGGTTCGGCCTTAACAAGTTTGTGAGGTTAGAGAACTTTAAATCATCCAATCTTTTGGACATAGCATCCTTTAACATGAAGGAGCTTTAATCCATAATCATCTTGGAAAACAAAATAAAATAACACATCCTAGGTCAAATGTTATATTCGGCCATCATAGGAAAATAAAGCAAGAAAGTATTATAAACTTTCCAATCACTTAGACATAGCATCCTTTAACATAAGGAGCTTTTTAGTCCATGATCACTTTGGAAAACAAAACTCAACATCTTTGCCATAACCATTTAAGGTTTCGGCCTTTTCAAGAAATAGGGGTTAGAAATCTTCAAACTTTCCAATCTCTTGGACTTAGCATTCTCCTATATCAAGGAGTCTTAATCCATCATCATTTTGGAAAACAAATCTTAAACACCATGTCCTTAAAACTCATTGGTTTTGGTCTTAACATAAAATAGGGTAAAAATCTTTAAACTTTCCAATCACTTAGACATAGCATCCTTTAACATAAGGGAGCCTTGGTCCATGATCATCTTGGAAAATAAAACTTAAATACAAACTCATACATGCAAAAGTTGAAACAAGAATCACCTAAACCATATGCATGGTTTCGGCCTCCTTAGGAAGAAGAGGTTAGGAAACTTTGTTTCACACAACCTTTTAGTATGTGATAGTATGAGTAAATACAAGAATATAGAAAGTGATTTCAACTCAAAAGGAGTTTTCTACCATTTTTGAGAGGTTTTAGAAGTTAAAAGCACATAAATGACATATGAAGAAAACTTTGAAATAAAAGATGAAACTTTGAAAAAGAACTACATAGAAGTATTACCCTTAACAAGATGAACAACTTTGATGAAGAACTCTAAGAGAAAAGCTTGATAAAAATGTAAACTTTGTAAGAGAGAAGAAGAAGAAGAAGTGTAGTAAGGTGAAAATGTGAGAAAATTGAGGAAAGTAATGAAGGGTGGAAATGATGAGTATTTATAGAGAGTGAGGGAGAGTGGCACGGTTTTGGAGAGGAAGAAAGAAGAGAAGAAAGAAGGTGGGTTGCTTGTAGAGAGGATAAGGAGTTAAGGTGATGTGATATGATTGGAGAGAGAAAGATGAAAAAGTGAGATTTTGAAATAAAGTCAGGATTCACTTTTTGAGGTGTGTCATAGCCTTCACATCAAGTCAGTCCATGTCACTTCATCCTCTTGATGTTCTGCTCCATTGCGTATCAGATGACTTCCTCGATCGTATTTCCCGACGATTTCACCCGAGAAATCCCTAAGATTTGGCCCCGAACAAGATTTTTTGAAAAACTCCAAACCTAAACAAAACACCATAAAAACACTAACTGTCTCGTTCATGAGTTAAAATTTGGTCTCTAGCTTAGTAAACTTGTACTGGCAGTGAGAACCCAGAATGGTTTTCGTCTGAATTTTCGATCGAAAATTTTATTGTGACTCCATACGCTAAAACAACACAAGAAAATGATTTTATTTTAAGTAAAATCATCCTATGGATTTCATCAAAAATAAAAACATTAAAGCATGTATTTACTGATAAAGAAGCATACGAAAAAATAGGGTGTCACATAACACGTGAGAAATTTAAATTAAAAAGATAATTTACTGGTTTCTTTTTGAAAATAATTTATATAAGTACATAAGCATCTGAAATTGGGTATAAAAATTTGTCATGACTCCAAACCTAAGCCTTGATCGGCACACAGTTTTACAATCCTAGCCTGGCAAGCCTATTTAATTTAGAGATATACTTGAATAAAAGCTAGTATTCTTACAAAAAATTCAACAGAGTCTCCTCTGTATTTCGAACATCCCAGGTAAAGGAACACCTGCTAAAATAATTACATTTTCATTCCAGAAATCCAGTTACACCAAATACAACCCGACAGTAATATACTAAAAATAGTTATATCAATAAGCTATACATGACCAAAAGAAAAAGCTTAGGTTTTCTTTCAAAAGAGATGCTCTCAGAGCCATAAACATTCCATTTTAAAATAATGACTCTCTGAGCCATACTCATACATACTTATCAAAAATCTAAGCCTCAAACCCTAAGTTGGTCGTTCTAAAAGTTATTCCTGAGGAAAACTCAAGTGGTCATTCCACAATCAAATACTTCATCAAACAACTAGAACTAAGTCTCCGAGTGACTTAGGAAGACTCCTCTGCACCATCTGTACCAAAGTACCCAGGGTACAATAGCGAACAAGAAGAAACTCGATATATATGTAAGGGTGAGATGCCGACAAATGGATATATCACACAACAACCATATACACGATACATACATCACCTCAGCACATTAACATTTAATTATTATTCAAAGATAAAATGACAAGAGTTATATCAGTGGGTCACATACCCAAACAATCAGTTTTATAAAGAGAATGCATGACCCTTCAATAATTAGGCTCTAAACTTAATCTCAAGAGATACCAACACCGTTTTATCATTAAGAAAGAAAGAGTTGATCAGGCTCATACGCCCCGTTTGGTAAGTTGTCTCTGTCACCTCATGCACCCGGATCAACATCATCACGAATCCCTTACAACGACCATTCGGATGTATACCTCATCGAATACCACATCTTAAGCGGGTATTCGGTTAACTCAAGTACGTCTGCTAAGGGGAAATGCATATGAATAAAATATTTTTCATTATCGAGACTGTTCTTTGTGTTCACTCTTTTCTGTTGTCGAAGCCCAAAGCTAACAACTATTCACAATTTTCATTACTTGAAAATCAATAACACAGGACGTGCAATCCGAGTGCTCAATCACAACACCTTAGTTCGATGCCGCAGTCCAAGGTTGTGGTTGTAGAAACAATTATGATTTTATCCATGTTTTATTTCAACATGATAAGGACTCCTAGCCCATAACAACGGAATTAGGACACACAGTCCCCAATTCCATAATTAGGACTCCTAGCCCATAATATCACGATTAGGACCCTTGGTCCATAATTCTTGACATGGATCCCAGATCGCGTGCATACAACTGAATACTAGAGACGATGTCTCGCGAACTAGTATTCTCTTTCACATGTGCTTACTTTTCGCTCAGTGAAAATCAAAATCAAAACAAAACCTCGGTCACTTATCCAAGTAACCGGAACGTTTCTAAATCATTTAGGAGAAAATCCTTTTCGTTTGCTAAAACATTTAGGAAATTCGTTGGATTTTGAAATCCTTGATAGAATAAAGTCAAATATTTTCAAAGGATCTTTCCTTCATAAAACACAACGTTCGAAAATGTTTTCTCTCGTACAAAACTTTTGATCATAAAAAAGTAGTTTCCTTCAACTTAAAATCACTTCAACATTTTTCTAAAAACAAAGATCTTATTCTTCTGAAGTAAGCACTTTAAACAAGGAACTTTTATAAATGAACCCAAAACTTTCAAAGTTCTATTCAAGGCTTATTAAGGATTTTAATCCTTATAGTCATTGGGCACAGACTCAAGTCCGGCTTCTCAAACTTCAATCAACAGTAATATATTTACAACAATAATAATAATACAGTTAATGACAGTTCATCACATATATATAATTCATAACAACTTAAAGCAAGTAATGTTCAACTCCAAGTAATAACCACAATAGTTCAAGTAAACAAGTTATTCAAGTATTGGCTCAATATCACGATAATATTCACAACACTCAATTAAACACATACACACATGCATATAGTCATTGAATATCCCTAGATAAGCTCCACTTACCTTTGAAGACAAGTAAAGGATCCTCGTCTTAATGCTCACGTTAGTTCCAAGAGTGCAAACTCTACTCCACCAAGTAAGCATAGTTGTGTTCAACATCACGGAGACACGAACCAAGCATGATAACAACAAACAAATTCACTAATTCAATTTTTCATCCTCAAAGCATATAATCAAAAGAAATCATACATTTAATTCAGTAAATAGAATCGATTTCTCAATAACATCAATTTGGGTAAAAAGGATCCATAATTAAAATTGGGGAACATTTGATTTGGTTTGAGAAACATGAAATTGAACTTAGAAATCTCAAATTAAAGGTCCTAATTTGAATAAAACATAGTTAATTTTATAGAAACACAATCGATTTCAAATAAAATCAAATTGGGGTTTAGGGTACCTAAACAAAATATTGGGGAAAATAATTTGATCAAAGGATAATAAAATTAGTTTAATAAAACACTAATTTATAGTCCCAGTTGCATAAAAACATAGTTAATTTCATATTACAACATGAAATCAAGGAGCTAGGGTTAGGGTTTCAAAATCATATTTGGGGATTTTCAATCCAGAAGAGAATAGGGGTAAACATTTACCCAAGATGAAGAGGAAAGGAGAACATAGCAACCATGGTGGTTCGAATGGCGTTTGGAGGTGGTGTTGAGTCACCGACAAGTGTCTCGGGTCGTCGTAAGTAATAAACACGGTAAGTAACTACCGAGGTCGGACATAGGGATTGGGCTACCAATTCTACCAATTTGCAAGAAATTCGATACGTTTGACCAAGTAAAGGCAAGTGGTTGAGAAGAGAGAGAAAATAGGATAGCAATTTAAATCAACAATTCAATTAGAGATAAAGCAGGTAGCGATAAGATAAGATACGAATTAAAATCTGGATTAAACATCTAAGGTCACAAATCCACCTTCCCAATCATGCATAGTACCCAAGTGATGATGATCCCCTCCCTAAGTTCAATTGCAATGTCAACCAGGACCCCCAAATTCTCCTAATGACACTATCATACTCAATAGGACGTATTCAACGATTGAGTTAATTACTTGCTACGGTCTCTAAACCCAATCATCAAACTCTATTAAATCTTGTTCCCTATAAGGTTGCACTGATCTCCTACTCACTCTCGTGCAATATTCAATCGGTGATCCCAATTCAAGTTCTAAACGCGAATTACCTATCAAGCCTCTGTTGAGTCACCGGCAAGTGTACCGGGTCGTCGTAAGTAATAAACACGGTAAGTAATTACCGAGTTCAGACATAGGGATTGGGCTACCAATTCTACCAATTTGCAAGAAATTCGATACGTTTGACCAAGTAAAAGCAAGTGGTTGAGAAGAGAGAGAAAATAGGATAGCAATTTAAATCAACAAATCAATTAGAGATAAAGTAGGAATCGATAAGATGAGATAAGAATTAAAATCTGGATTAAACATCTAAGGTCACAAATCCACCTACCCAATCATGCATAGTACCCAAGTGATGATGATCCCCTCCCTAAGTTCAATTGCAATGTCAACCAGGACTCCAAAATTCTCCTAATGACACTATCGTGCTCAATAGGACGTATTCAACGATTGAGTTAATTACTTGCTACGGTCTCATAACCCAATCATCAAACTCTATTAAGTCTTGTTCCCTATAAGGTTGCACTGATCTCCTACTCACTCTCGTGCAATATTCAATCAGCGATCCCAATTCAAGTTCTAAACGCGAATTGCCTATCAAGCCTCATCACGTTAACTAGTCAATCATGCATGCTTATGATCAACGCAATAAATTCAGAATTGGAAAACATGAATTGAGGTAAAGGAGGGAAACATACATCACATTGAATGCTACACCACCATGGGTGCTTTCATTGATCCCTTAGACAAGGGAATTAGTTCCTCATGCTTGTAACAACGCACAAACAATTGGAGTTCATCATAATTGTAAAATAAGAAAAGAACAGAGGGAGACGCAGCTCCAGAAAATAAGGATTTGTCCCCAAAAACCGATCTAAAACAAGTGGTGAACAAAAGGTATCCTCTTTAATCTGCCCTAAAACAAGTAATTTATAATTTTCAGAATCTGCGCCCGCTCGCGAGGTGAGTAGCCTCTTGCGAGGCGAATATTAAATGTGGCGCCAGTTCAAAATTGGGTTCTCACGAGGCGAGATAGAAAGCGTGACATCTCTGGCACAGTCAGGCCTTCAGGCTCGTGAGGCGAGATGGTGATTCCCGAGGCGAGACAGAAAGGGTGATTGTTGCTGTACAGGCTAGTCTTCAGGCTCACGAGGCGAGATGCTGTCTCACGAGGTGAAACTTCCAGAATTGCTTTTCCACAGTTTTCTTCATTTTCCTTGACTCTAAGAGCTTCACTTTTAACCTGAAACAATAAAAGGAAACGAAAAGCATAATTCTACTCAAAATAACTAAAAACTACTAAAAAATGCATTAAACGAATCAAATTCTAACTTAGGAACAAAACAAGGCCAATTTGGGAGATTAGCGAGGTTGACTCGCCCAATTAGGCACAAAATCTACCCCTTTTCTAGCTGGAAACTAGATGAGCCAGAGGCTTATCAAAACACCCCAAACTTAAACCTTGCTTGTCCCCAAGCAAACCAAAACTCAAAAAGACTCAAAACTTGGCAAGCTTAAAGGATTCAATCAATTTTTTCACAAATTTCATGCAATTTAACACAACAATTTTTCTTCAATGTTTTCCCCCCTTGCAACAATGTAATCCCCACATTCATTTACTTTAAACAATTGAGAATTCCATCATTCATGCAATCAGTAATCTGAGTTGAGGATCCAAGTGACACACAAAAGGGAGATCACCAAATTCAAACAATTGCCTTCCTCACAAGGGCATTTAATATTTCACTCATTCGCTCAATTTGTCTAAGCTACCAACTTTTCACTCAATCTCGCATTTCAAGAGCACTTCCCATGAATTTGATTTTCATCTCAATCAAGGTTCCCACGAAAACATACATGAAACATCAAAAGGTCTTTCATAGGTTGTAATGAGGCTTGGCTCAAGGTAAGATATTCAAAGGATAGAGGCTTAGTCCCTAGGATCAATGAGAGCATGAAACTAGCATTGCAACAATTGAATTTACTCTCATATTATTCTATTCCTTGCATTGGGTGGCTACGATCCTCTTCCTTTTTATACTTTTTCACTTTGCCCTTTTTGGCATATATTCAATACTTTTCATCACATTTTTTTATTCAAGCCTTCGGCCTTTAATTTTGCTTTTCTTTTTCTCAACTATGATTCATGAACTTTGTAGCCACCCCAAACTTAGTTCCACGACAACACTCACAAAACTAAAATTCCATGCTCTCCTAAATCCTAGGATAGGGGAAAATCATGGTTTTTCTGAGTTGATGGCTTGTAATGTAAGTTCATCAAGAACAATAGGCTTCAAGGCTCAATGTGGCTAACTAGGGATCATTCATCAAGGTTGGTTCAATTTATGGCCAAGTAGTTATTTCAAAGAAAAATTTCCTAGATCATTTGATGCAACATATAAATATGCTAACCATGCACAGATTCAAACAAATCTGAGAAAGTGCAGCTTAAAATATTCACACAATTAAGAACATGTTGGAGGCTCGAATTTCTCACCTGGACATTTTGCAAATTGTTTGACTGAGATACAATTCCTAGTGTGTGCACCCCTTCACCCCAAACTTGTCATAAATCAAGAAATCACAATAAAATTTCTCAAAGTTCAATTTTCAATTTTTCACATGGGGATCAAATTCTCGATTTTCAGAACCTAGGGGGAAATCATCAATGATCAACATAATTCATGCAGTCAATCTATGCTAAATTTAATTAAAATCCACCAAGCTTGCCGACACAACACTCACACACATACTCTTGATCTTCTCAAATTATTCAAGAGCGAAATTCAAAAACAAATGGAAAAAGGGAAAGAAAACAAAAACAAAGCAATTGGTTCCCTCCCCCACACTTAAGGCATACATTGTCCTCAATGAAAGAACATAAATATAAAATAATAGTGAGGGAAAGGAGAAGGTGCTCCCTGATCAAGTTGTAGTGTAGGTGGGCGCTTCCAAGGAAAGCTCTTCTACGGTTGCATCCTCATCCAATTGGTTGGCCCATGATATTTCGGGCTCTCCATACAGCTTGGGTTGCCTCCTCATCCTCTAGTCCCTCGGGCACGCCCCCTGTGGCATAGCACCCTGGTCCCCAGGGTAGTCCTGCCACCCAAGCCGAGGGGACAGCTCCTCCTGAAAACCCTGATTGCAGATTCGCGAGGCGATACATCACTCGCGAGGCGAATCTGGAAAAATTGTTCTTCACACTTTCCAGAATCGCGAGGCGAGTAATAGCGCGCGAGGCGAATCTGGAATTCCAACAGCTGATGATGCCCAGATTCGCGAGGCGAAAGTTGCTCTCGCGACGCGAGACAGAAGCGTGAGCAAGCCTCTGAGATTCAGGGCTTCTGTCTCGCGAGGCCACTGTGGATTCACGGGGCGAATCTGTTTTTTTTTTTCAGAAGAGAAAATGACAGAAACTTTAAAAAAAAATAAAGGATATCTAGCTTGGGTTGCCTCCCAAGTAGCGCTTGTTTAACGTCCCGAGCCTGACTCAAGTCACCCCTAAGGGTTAATCCAGAAGAAGAACTTGTTTGCCATTTGGGATTGATTCCCCATGGTAATGCTTTAGCCTTTTCCCATTTACCTTGAAGTTGCCAAAGGCCCCTTCTAATTCTACTGCTCCGTGTGGAAAAACTTGGAGGACCTTGAATGGTCCCGACCACCTTGATTTTAGCTTTCCAGGAAAGAGTCTCAACCTTGAATTATAAAGAAGTACCATTTGTTCGGGCTCAAACCTCCTAGGAAAGATGTGCTTGTCATGCCATGCCTTAGTCTGCTCTTTGTAGATTCTTGCATTTTCATATGCTTGCATGCGGATCTCAGACAACTCATTTAAGTACAAAAGCCTTTTTTCACCAGCCTTCGTCAAATCAAAGTTGAGTTCTCGAATTGCCCAATAAGACTTTTCCTCCAATTCCACCGGCAAGTGGCATGCCTTTCCAAACACCAAATTGTAAGGAGACCTTCCAATTGGAGTCTTGAAGGCGGTCCTATAAGCCCATAAAGCATCATCTAACCTTTTTGACCAATCCTTCCGTGAGGAGTTGATGGTTTTCTCAAGAATACGCTTCAACTCACGGTTGGATACCTCCGCTTGCCCATTTGCTTGGGGATGATAAGGAGTAGAGACCCTATGCTTGACCCCATACTTCTCAAGAAGCTCGTGCATTTGATTGTTGCAAAAGTGGGATCCCCCATCACTAATCAACACTCTAGGGACCCCAAACCTCGAGAAGATATTGCGCCTTAGGAATTCCATGACTACCCGCGCATCATCCGTAGTTGTTGGGATTGCTTCTACCCACTTTGACACGTAGTCCACCGCCACCAAAATGTATTGATAGGAGAAAGATGGTGGGAACGGTCCCATGAAATCTATCCCCCACACATCAAAGAGCTCTACTTCAAGCATGCAATTCAAGGGGAGTTCATGCCGCTTAGAGATGTTGCCAACTCTTTGGCAACGATCACAGTTCTCAACAAAGGTGTGGGCATCCTTGAAGAGCGTTGGCCAATAAAACCCGCTTTGGAGGATTTTTCTGCGGTCTTCTTTCCCCCAAAATGACCACCATAAATCCGAGCTATGACAATGCCATAACACGTTTCCGATTTGGTCATGGGGAATGCACCTTCTTAGGATCCCATCCGAGCATTGCTTGGAAAGATAGGGGTCCTCCCACACATAATACTTTGCATCCGAGAAGAACTTCTTCCTTTGTTGATTAGTCCAACCTTGCGGAACCACATTTGAAGATTTGAAGTTGGCCATGTCCGCGAACCAAGGAGAGAAATTTTCAATGAGTGCAAACAGTTTTTCATCAGGAAATTCTTCCTTGATGTCTAACAATTCCTCCTCGGTGTCGGGATTGACCAACCTAGATAAGTGGTCAACCACACCATTGTCAGATCCCTTCATGTCCTTAATCTCTAGATCAAATTCCTGCAAAAGAAGAATCCGCCGAATTAATCTAGGTTTGGCCTCTTGTTTTGTCATCAAGTGCTTTATGGCCGCATGATCGGTGAAAACAACAATCTTAGACCCCACAATACAGGATCTAAACTTATCTAAAGCAAAAACCACAGCATATAGTTCCTTTTCAGTGGTGGAATAATTAGCTTGTGCCTCATTCAAAACTTTACTTGTGTAATAAATGACATGAGCTAACTTTTCCACCCTTTGTCCCAAAACAGCCCCCACCCCATAATCACTAGCATCACACATGATTTCAAATGGTAAATTCCAGTTAGGTGTAGTGATTATGGGTGCGGTGACAAGCATATTTTTCAAAATAGTGAAAGCATTTAAACAAGAAGCATTAAACTCAAAGGATACATCCTTCGCAAGAAGGTCACAAAGCGGCTTTGCGATTTTGGAGAAGTCCTTGATGAATCTCCGGTAGAACCCGACATGACCTAAGAAACTCCTCACCCCCTTTACATTGGTTGGTGGGGGAAGCTTCTCAATCAACTCAATCTTGGCTTTATCAACCTCAATCCCCCTTTGGGAGATTTTGTGCCCTAAGACTATACCTTCCTTGACCATGAAGTGGCATTTCTCCCAATTGATCACAAGGTTAGTCTCTTGGCACCTTTTAAGCACCAAAGTCAAGTTCTTCAAGCAATTGTCATATGAGGTCCCAAAGACCGAGAAGTCATCCATGAACACCTCAATGCATTTCTCCACCATGTCCGAGAAAATAGAAAGCATGCACCTTTGGAAAGTAGCAGGAGAGTTGCACAATCCAAAGGGCATCCTCCTATAGGCAAAGACTCCATAGGGACAAGTGAAGGCCGTCTTCTCTTGGTCTTGAGGATCCACCACAATTTGATTATAGCCGGAGTAACCATCTAAGAAACAATAGTACTCATATCCGGCTAACCTTTCAAGCATTTGATCAATGAAGGGAAGAGGGAAGTGATCTTTCCTTGTTGCCTCATTTAGCCTTCTATAATCAATACATACTCTCCACCCCGTGATGGTCCTCGTTGGGATCAATTCATTGCTTTCATTGACCACCACGATTGTGCCACCTTTCTTTGGGACCACATGAATTGGACTAACCCAATTGCTATCCGAGATTGGATAGATGATTCCGGCATCTAAAATTTTAAACACTTCCTTACGCACAGTTTCATCAATGATGGGATTTAACCATCTTTGTGGTTGAACCACCGGCTTATAATCATCCTCCATCAAAATCTTATGCATGCATAAGGAATGGCCTATACCTTTTAGGTCCAAAATCTTCCACCCAATGGCGGATTTGTGTTCCCTAAGAACTCTCAATAGCTTTTCTTCTTCATCTTTTTTCAAGGCATTGCTAATTATTACCGGATGTTGTCCCTTCTCCCCCAAGAATGCATACCTTAAGTGGGTTGGGAGTTGCTTCAACTCCGGTGCTTTGTTATCTTCTTCCATTCCTTCGTTGTCGAGCTTTTCCTTTACACATTCATCCTTTGGGAGACTCGGTAAGGCTTCCATGTTTTTTAAGCACTCAAGATAGTCCTCATCCCTCAAAGGGTCTTCTTCCTCACTATCATCATCATGGGATTCTACCAACACTTGTGCAAGTGAAGAACCATGGGCTTCTCTAGTGGCCTTTGCCATGACAATTGAGTCCACCATATCCACTCGATACACATCCGACCTTTCAGCGGGGTGCTTCATTGCTTCAAAGACATTGAAGACTACATTCTCATCTTGCACCCTTAGGGTGAGTTTCCCTTGTTGCACATCTATCAAAGTACGCCCAGTGGCCAAGAAGGGCCTACCCAATATGAGAGGGATCTCGGCGTCTTCATCCATATCAAGCACCACAAAATCCGCCGGAAATATGAACTTGTCCACCTTCACTAACAAATCTTCGACCACCCCATAAGGATAATTTATAGAACGATCGGCTAGTTGGAGTGACATCCGTGTATCTTTGGCTTCTTTGATCCCCAACTTCTTCATCATAGAGAGGGGCATCAAGTTGATGCTTGCCCCTAGATCACACAACGCCTTTCCTAGAGTCATCTCCCCAATGGTGCATGGTATAGAAAAAGAACCGGGATCCTTCAACTTTGGAGGTAGTTTTCTTTGAAGAATGGAACTACACTCCTCGGTCAAAGCAATTGTTTCCTCATCCACTATTTTCCGCTTCTTGGAGAGAAGCTCCTTCATAAACCGGGCATAAGATGGCATTTGTTCCAAGGCTTCCGCAAATGGAATGTTAATTTGAAGTTTACGGGTGACATCAAGGAATTTATTGAACTGTTTATCTTGTAGAGGCTTCTTCAATCTTTCAGGATATGGTACCTTCATGAAGGGCGGGAGGTCTTTGGGTTCAACCCACTTCTTTCTTCGGAACTCTTCATCTACACGTTTTAACCTTCCCCCTTGCTCCGGTGCCTTGTCACTTGTAAACTCCTCTTTCTTAGGTTGCTCTTCCTCAACATGTGGTTGTTACGAGGCCTCAGCTTCCTAAGAACTAGTTGCACCCCTGTTAGATCCCAACACCCTACCGCTTCTAGTTGCTACGGCATTGCATTGGTTCTTAGGGTTGTTCTCGGTATCACCTGGGAAAGTGCCTGGGAGACGCTCATTTAGTTGCTTTGCGAGCTGAGCCATCTGCGTCTCTAGATTCTGAATTGCCGACCATGTATGAGTTACCAACTTGTCAATGGATGTGCTTGTATTGATTGACAACTTCTCAATTTCCGCATTCGTCTTTTGTATAGCCAACTCCCAATGTTGCCTTCCACCATCTGTTGTTTGCAATTAATTAGGCCCTGGAAGATGCTGCTGAGTATTGCGTTGATGGATTCCATAGTTTGGTCTCTGATTCTGTTGAGGTTGTTGTTGCCCGGCTAGACCACCACTATCATTACTCCAAGCGAAACCCGAATGGTCTCTCCTCATATAACCCCTATTCTGATTCTGACTGTAATCATTACATGCCTTTCCTCGATAGTTGTTCTGGGGCACACTGTCATAGAAATTGTGGCATGAGTCCACATGTTCTTGAGAGAAGTTGAACGGACAGCTCTGAATGTCATGATCTCCATTACAATTATCACAACCCGGAGGCATTCCTTCGTGTATCACATTAACCTTTTTATTCCCAGACAATGCCGCATTTTGCATCTTCAATAGTTTATTTTGCTCTAGAATGGCTTCTATTCTTGTAGAACTGACTCCACTTGAGGTTTCCCTACCACGATTGTAATCATTGTTCGACATCTTCTCCAATAACGCCCATCCATCCTCAGCTGATAAATAAGAAAAAGAAATGCCCACTGCGGCATCACAATTCATCTGGTAGCGCCCCCTTAACCCGTTAAAGAAATGTTGAACCTTGGAGACCGGGTCAAAGAAGGCCGAAGGACATCTTCTCAAGAGCACATTATACCTCTCCCAAGCTTCATTATAAGATTCATCTTCATGTCACTGAAAGATGTGACGGCTACTCTTGCTTGTGCCGCTTTCGAGGAGGAAAATATTTAGTGAGGAACTTTTGGGCCATTTGCTCCCATGTTCGACATCTTGTTGCGATCCAAGCTGTCAAACCAATCGCCAATGTATCCCTAAGAGAGAGAGGGAATAGCCGCAAGCGAAACTCATCTTGAGAAACTCCTCTTGTCTTCTGCATGTCACAAGCTTCAAGGAAGCGAGTGATGTGTCTATGAGGGTCTTGTTTGCCACCCCCATCAAATTGATTCTCACGGATATGGGCTGTGGCACATCCTTCCACTCTGAAGGAATCTGTATTGAGGTTGCCCCTCACGATAGAAGAAGCACAATCATCTAAATTGGGTAGATTGTACTCGAAGAGAGGCTTGTAAGGAGGAGGAGGAGGGTTTTCTTCGGCCATCCCCTCTAAATTAATTGCTTCGAGCCTCTTTCGTTCTCTGGCTTCTTTCCTTAATCGCTTCTCGGTCTTGGTGATCTCCGAATCAAATAGCAAGTCCTCTTGTGAAAGGGTACCTCGCATACAAAAACTAGGCAAGATCAATTGGAATCAAAGAAGTAGAGAGAAATAATAATAAATAAATAAAATAAAATAAAATAAAAATAGCTTAACCAAATAATCAAACTTCCCAAAAATTAGGAAAATTGGTTGTGCCAATCCCCGGCAACGGCGCCAAAAACTTGTTGAGTCACCGGCAAGTGTACTGGGTCGTCGTTAGTAATAAACACGGTAAGTAATTACCGAGGTCGGACACAGGGATTGGGCTACCAATTCTACCAATTTGTAAGAAATTCGATATGTTTGACCAAGTAAAAGAAAGTGGTTGAGAAGAGAGAGAAAATAGGATAGCAATTTAAATCAACAAATCAATTAGAGATAAAGTAGGAATCAATAAGATGAGATAAGAATTAAAATCTGGATTAAACATCTAAGGTCACAAATCCACCTACCCAATCATGCATAGTACCCAAGTGATGATGATCCCCTCCTTAAGTTCAATTGCAATGTCAACCAGGACCCCCAAATTCTCCTAATGACACTATCGTCCTCAATAGGACGTATTCAACGATTGAGTTAATTACTTGCTACGGTCTCATGACCCAATCATTAAACTCTATTAAGTCTTGTTCCCTATAAGGTTGAACTGATCTCCTACTCACTCTCGTGCAATATTCAATTGGTGATCCCAATTCAAGTTCTAAACGTGAATTGCCTATCAAGCCTCATCACGTTAACTAGTCAATCATTCATGCTTATGATCAACACAATAAATTCGGAATTGGAAAACACGAATTGAGGTAAAGGAGGGAAACGTACATCACATTGAACTCTGCACCGCCATGGGTGGTTTCATTGATCCCTTAAACAAGGGAATTATTTCCTCATGCTTGTAACAACGCACAAACAATTGGAGTTCATCATAATTGTAAAATAAGAAAAGAACAGAGGGAGCCGCAGCTCCAGAAAATAAGGATTTGTCTCCAAAAACCAATCAAAACAAGTGGTGAACAAAAGGTACCTTCTTTAATCTGCCCTAAAACAAGCAATTTATAATTTTCAGAATCTGCGCCCGCTCGCGAGGCGAATATTAAATGTGGCGCCAGTTCAAAATTGGGTTCTCGCGAGCCGAGATGGTGATTCACGAGGCGAGACAGAAAGGGTGACATCTCTGGCACAGTCAGGCCTTCAGGCTCGCGAGGCGAGATGGTGATTCGCGAGGCGAGACAGAAAGGGTGACTGTTGCTGTACAGGCTGGTCTTCAGGCTAGCGAGGCGAGATCCTGTCTCGCGAGGTGAAACTTCCAGAATTGCTTTTCCATTGTTTTCTTAATTTTCCTTGACTCTAAGGGCTTCACTTTTAACCTGAAACAATAAAAGGAAACGAAAAGTGTAATTCTACTCAAAATATCTAAAAACTACTAAAAAATGGATTAAACGAATCAAATTCTAACTTAGGAACAAAACACGGCCAATTTGGGAGATTAGCAAGGTTGACTCACCCAATTAGGCACAAAATCTACCCCTTTTCTAGCTGGAAACTAGATGAGCCGGAGGCTTATCAGCCTCATCACGTTAACTAGTCAATCATGCATGCTTATGATCAACGCAATAAATTCAGAATTGGAAAACATGAATTGAGGTAAAGGAGGGTAACATACATCACATTGAACGCTACACCGCCATGGGAGGTTTCATTGATCCCTTAGACAAGGGAATTTGTTCCTCATGCTTGTAACAACGCACAAACAATTGGAGTTCATCATAATTTTAAAATAAGAAAAGAACAGAGGGAGCCGCAGCTCCAGAAAATAAGGATTTGTCTCCAGAAACCGATCTAAAACAAGTGGTGAACAAAAGGTACCCTCTTTAATCTGCCCCAAAACAAGCAATTTATAATTTTTAGAATCTGCGCCCGCTCGCGAGGCGAGTAGCCTCTCGCGAGGCGAATATTAAATGTGGCGCCAGTTCAAAATTGGGTTCTCGCGAGCCGAAATGGTGATTCGTGAGGCGAGACAGAAAGGGTGACATCTATGGCACAGTCAGGCTTTCAGGCTCGCGAGGCGAGATGGTGATTCGCGAGGCGAGACAGAAAGGGTGACTGTTGCTGTACAGGCTGGTCTACAGGCTCGCGAGGCGAGATCCTGTCTCGCGAGGCGAAACTTCCAGAATTGCTTTTCCATTGTTTTCTTCATTTTCCTTGACTCTAAGAGCTTCACTTTTAACCTGAAACAATAAAAGGAAACGAAAAGTGTAATTCTACTCAAAATAACTAAAAACTACTAAAAAAATACATTAAACGAATCAAATTCTAACTTAGGAACAAAACAAGGCCAATTTGGGAGATTAGCGAGGTTGACTCGCCCAATTAGGCACAAAATCTACCCCTTTTCTAGCTGGAAACTAGATGAGCCAGAGGCTTATCAGGTGGTCCGAGCGGCAGAGCTCCGAACCCGACGCGTGAGATGAGGGGAGCGGAGATGTGCAATCCTCTCCTTCCTCCAGTGGCGGCGAACGACTGAACGGCAGCCAGGAGGCGACGGCGCTATGTAGCTCGCGGTGGCACGAGACCAAGCGCTGTGGAGGCGCGTTTCGCGCGATACAGGGACGGCTGAGGACGCGAAACAGACGCGCGTCTTCTCCTCCATGCACGACGGTCGAAGTTTCTCCCTCGGTGGCACGCAACTCCGAGCGGTGCAAGCGGCGGTGCGATCTGGTCCCGTAAGTGGGAAGGAGAAGATATGGAGTTTGAGAGGGAGGAAGAAGAAGAAGAGAGAAAGAAAGGAAAGAAGAAGAAAAGGAAAGAAAAAGTGGGGGGAGGGTTTACGGGTCTGATGAGGGAAATGAAAGAATATTTATGTTTTTAACTTAACATTTATTGATAGGTACAAAAATGAATGATAAAATATTGAGTCTAAAAATATACATGTTTTTGGTTTTTGAATCTACAAATAAAGGTTGAGAAGACAGAATAACAAGTAGATATGAAAGAGTGAGATACTGATAACGGATATATCGCACAACAACCATACACATGATACATACAACACCTTGGCATATTAACATTTTAACATTACTAATAGGTAAACAACAAGTGTTATTTCAGTGGGTCTCATACCCGAATCAATCAATTTTATAAAGATAATGCATGACACTTTAATCACCAGGCTCTAATCTTAATCTCATGAGATACCCACACCGTTTTATCATTAAGAAAGAAAGAGTTGATCAGGCTCATACGCCCTATTTGGCAAGTTGTCTCCGTCACCTCATGTACCCGGATCAACATCATCACCAATCCCTTCTAACGGCCATTCGGATGTATACCTCATCAAATACCACATCTTAAGCGGGTATTCGGTTAACTCAAGCTCGTCTGCTAAGGGGAAATGCATATGAATAAAGGAATTTTCATTATCGAGACTTTTCTTGTGTTCACTCTTTTCCGTTGTCGAAGCCTAAAGCTAACGATTATTCACAATTTTCATTACTTGAAAATCAATAACACATGACACGCAGTCCGAGTGCTCAATTACAACACCTTAGATCGATGCCGCAGTCCAAGGTTGTGGTCATAGAAACAATTTTAATTTTATCCATGTTTTATTTCAACATGATAAGGACTCCTAGCCCATAACAACAAAATTAGGACACACAGTCCTCAATTTCAAAATTAGGACTACTAGCCCATAACATCACGATCAGGACCCTTGGTCCATAATTCTTGACACGGATCCCAGATCACGTGCATAAACTGAATGCTAGAGGTGGCCTCTCGCGAACTAGTATTCTCTTTCACATGTGCTTACTTTTCGCTCAGTGAAAATCAAAAACCAAAACAAAACCTCGGTCAATTATCTAAGTAGCCGGAACGTTTCTGAATTATTTAGGAGAAAATCTTTTCCTTTACAAAGTCTTTTATAAAAGATTTGGAAATTCATTTGCTTTTGAAATCCTTGGTGGAATAAAGTCAAATATTTTCAAAAGGGTTTTTCCTTCATGAAACACATAGTTCAAAAAAGGTTTTCTCTCGTACAAACTTTGGATCATAAAAAGGTTTTCCCGCAATCCAGACTTAAGCCCCTAAGTGACTTAAGGCACTCTTCTGAAACTTCTGCATTCGTGTACTAAGGTACAATAGCAAAGACCGAAGAACTTGTATATGCAAGGGTGAGTTCCAATATATGGATTTTAAAATGATAACCATATGCACGACTCTCAAATACCAATTAACATGAATATTCAAAGATAAACAATATATATTTATCAAAGGGTTTCATACCCGACAGTCGTAACCGTTTTAAAGAAAAAAAACCATGACACTTCAATATTTAACAACTAACTTTGAGACCTAATCTCCGGAGCTCCAATCAACAAGTAAATGAGTTGATCAGGCTCTAGTTGCCAATTAAGGCAGAATCAATGCTCGATATGGCAAAGTTCTATTGACCATTCCACAGTCCAACTCAAGGCAAAGTGGTGACTACATATAGCACATGGTCTACTTGGTCGTATATCCATCAAGGCACAGTGACGCAAACTGCATGAATACTTACCATCAAGCATTCAAGTCCTATGCAAAGGCACATCTGCCCTGTAATGCATGTAAAACATTTTGTTCTCATTGTTTTCTTTGTGATCAATCTTTAGGTGTCGGAGCTAAAAGTCTCACGCCTAAATTACCAATTTAAACTTTCAAGTTTAATACCTCTTTCCAAAATAATTGACTCCAAGTCAAAAGGTTTGCAAATCACGAAATCCAGACCGATGCACCAGTCTTGGACGCGTAGATTTTAGTGCACAAAACCAAATATACGGTTTAGAGGACATTATAGTCCATAATTTCCACTTCGGACCCCAGGCCCATATCTTAGAACTCTAGACCCGACGTCTCGGTTGCTAGGTTCATTTAAACTATTTTTGTTTTGTGAAAAACAAAACAAAATCAAAGTTTCCTCAACCTATCCAAGTTGATGGAAATAACTCTAGGTTTACCGAAAATCCTTTTATGTTGGAAATTTGTTTTGTAAACTTAACGAAATTCCTTAAAACTTTTTTTTGTTCAAAAATCGAAAATTTGAACTGTAAAACCTTATTAGAGACAAATTCTCAATAATACCCTCTTTAAAAACACTTTCGTAAATATTGACGGAATTGTCCGTCGTTTGCTGTTTCAAGACGCATTTAGGTAAAAATAGGACTCTTTGTCGTAAATTAATTTTTCCAACACTGTAATAAAATTATTTTCAAAAATTTTTCGCTTAAAATATTATTTTCTAATATTTATAAATTACTCGGGTGAAAATTAGCAGTGCTAAAATATTTTCACGGCTACGTCCTCATTATGGCTCATAAAACGCTCTTTTGCTGTTAAATGATTAAAATAATATTATTTTTCACTTTTTCCCATTTTTCATTAAATAAATAACTAAGTAATACTATACTACTATTTCCATTGAATTAAACTCATTAATTCATAAAAGGCTTTTAACTGCTTTTAACTTTTATTTAATTGAGCTCTGACCACTGTCAGGCTTTCAAACTCACAATCCACATCAACAATTATTTCATATCAATAATATGACAGTTAGAAATTTAAAACATATCACCAAATACAACAAATAATCAAATACAGTTAAATCAAATAGTTAATAGCAGATAATCAATAAGCAAATAATGCTAACTATAAAATAAATACTTACACACCATAATTAAGACACATAATAGCAATTACACATGGCTATCGAAAAAATCCCTCAGACTTTCCCCTTACCTCAAAAACACAGTATCTCTGAGAAACAGTTCGTCGGAAATCCAAGTAACGCCGATAACGCGCGTATCTGATAACTTAGCTTATCCTTCATTAAACATAACACTCAATCAACAAACAAACATCTAAATCAAGCCTAAAATCCCACATGTTGGTTTCCGCCAAGGGCTGACTTTGGGGTTCAAAATCCTTAAAATTTCTAAACTTTTGGATTAGTGATTTATAATCACTTAAAACCCTAAATCAATGATCATGGCTTAAAGATTGAAATTAAATCTTCCAATCCTTCAACAAATGATTTTCGGTCATGACCATTAAAATGGTTTAGAGACTCTAATTTAAGTCAAACAACATAGATATAATACTATATATCTTATAAGATTGAATCATGTAAAGAAAATGAACAAAATCCCCCCTCCTCATAACCTTATACTTTCATCGCGGAGGAAACAAGGATGTTCGTGGTTTACCTCTCCAAGCATCTAATCTCCTTACCTTCACGGAAGGTAAGAGGGGATTGCCTAGGGATATTCAATGACTATATGCATGTGTGTATTTGTTTATTTGAGTGATTTAAATATTATTGTGATATCGAGCCAATACTTGAATAACTTGTTTACTTGAACTATTATGGTTATTACTTGAAGTTGAACATTACTTGCTTTAAAGTGTTATGAATTATATATATGTGATGAACTGTCGTTAACTGTGATATTATTGTTGAGAATATATTACTGTTGATTGAAGTTTGAGAAGCCGGACTTTTGTCTGTGCACAATGATTATAAAGGATTAAAAGCCTTGATAAGCCATGAATAGAACTTTGAAAGTATTGGTTTCATTTATAAAAGTTCCTTGTTTAAAATGCTTACTTCAAGAAAATGAGATTCTTATTTTGAAAAGAAACGTTCAAGTGTTTTTAAGACAATAGAAACTACCTTTTTATGATCCAAGGTTGATACGAGAGAAAACCTTTTTCGAACTATGTGTTTTACGAAGGAAAACCCCTTTGAAAATATTTGACTTTATTTCTTCAAGGATTTCAAAAGCAAATGAATTTCCTAAATGTTTTATCAAAGAATTTGTAAAGGAAAAGATTTACTCCTAAATGATTTAGAAACGTTCCAGTTACTTGGATAAGTGATCGAGGTTTTGTTTTGGTTTTTGATTTTCACTGAGCGAAAAGTAAGCACATGTGAAAGAGAATACTAGTTCGCAAGACGTCGCCTCTAGTATTCAGTTTATACACGTGATCTGGGATCCGTGTCAAGAATTATGGGCCAATGGTCCCAATCGTGATATTATGGGCTAGGAGTCCTAATTTTAGAATTGAGGATTGTGTGTCCTAATTTCGTTGTTATGGGCTAGGAGTCCTAATCATGTTGAAACAAAACATGGATAAAATTACAATTGTTTCTACGACCACAACCTCGGACTGTGGCATCGGTCTAAGGTGTTGTGATTGAGCACTCGGACTGCGTGTCCTGTGTTATTGATTTTCAAGTAATGAAAATTGTGAATAGTCGTTAGCTTTATCTGCTAAGGGGAAATTCATATGAATAAAAGACTTTTTATTATCGAGACTTTTCTTTGTGTTCACTCTATTCCGTTGTCGAAGCCCAAAGCTAACGACAATTCACAATTTTCATTACTTGAAAATCAATAACACAGGACACGCAGTTCGAGTGCTCAATCACAACACATTAGACTGATGCCGCAGTCCAAGGTTGTGGTCGTAGAAACAATTATTATTTTATCCATGTTTTATTTCAACATGATAAGGACTCCTAGCCCATAACAATGAAATTAGGACACACTGTCCTCAATTCCAAAAGTAGGACTCCTAGCCCATAATATCACGATTAGGACCCTTGGTCCATAATTCTTGACACGGATCCCAGATCACGTGCATAAACTGAATGCTAGAGGCGACGTCTCGCGAACTAGTATTCTCTTTCACATGTGCTTACTTGTCGCTCAGTGAAAATCAAAAACCAAAACAAAACCTCGGTCACTTATCCAAGTAACCGGAACGTTTCTAAACCATTAAGGAGAAAATCGTTTCCTTTACAAAGTCTTTTTTAAAACATTTGGAAATTCATTTCCTTTTGAAATCCTTGATGGAATAAAGTCAAATATTTTCAAAGGGGTTTTTTGTAACACCCCCACTAGGTATTACTACGTAACATGCGACACCCTAAAACTCGGCATCACATGGTTACCTGTTGCTGAAAAGAAACTTAAGAACATGAAAAAGGGTACTCAATTTTTTTTGTTAAAAGAAGTTAAGAAAAGGTGATGAACACTCAGAACATGAAAATAAACATCATACATATAAATATAACTGTCCCACTTGGGATCTTAGATTTGATTACAAGACAGGCCTTGTCGAACTGGCCAACATACACTAACACAACTACTGAAGAAACAGGTAAAAGGAAACATCAAACCGGGGATAGGGAACTGGGTACAAGACTCAAAATATGGCTCTAAAAGCCTAGGGACTATCGGGACAACTCCAAAAGCCGACGAATAATCTACCAATGCCTCCTGCATGCAGAGTGACCACAGACGCTACCCTCAGACGAGATATCAGATGCCGGATCGATAACGTCACCGCCATCGTTGATAGGGACGTCGTCATCTCCGCGATCCTGCCGATGGTACTCTGGCTCCTCCTCCTCCTCGTCCTCGACCTCTATCAGCTCAAGAGGTTCTTCCTCGGGATCCTCTTCGAGATCCTCCTCCACTGTGTCCTCCGCAAGCGGTTCAACTGGATCAAAATGCTCATGAAGGAGACCGGTGACTTGCAGCGTATGAAGGTAGTACCATGGAGGTGGAAGCGCCACAGTCCTCGTCTCGACGGTATGGATCCTACGTATGGGCACTCCGTTAGTATTCGTCTCGGTGGTCGTGACTGGTCCTCGATACGTCGCGGTCGTCGCACCCTCATGTATAGTCCAGTTCCCTGCCATCCCAGCATGATCAAACACCTCACTCCTCGAGTTCGACTGTGCCAAGGGAACGTTCGGATCCATCTAATAGCACGCGCATACCCGATACAAGAAGAAAAGAATAGAACATACAGATGTGCAAGAGTGAGATACCGTCATAAGATATATCCCACAACAACCATATACATGATACATACATCACATAATCATATAAGCTGTTAAATCATGCATATACATCATATAACAATGTTATATTAAAGGGTCTCAAACCCGTACAGTTAATCTTTCAAAATATGCATGGCACTTCAATATCAGGCTCTAACTTAATCTCATGAGATATCAACACCATTTTCCACTGGAGAAGAATTAGAGTTGGTCAATCTCTAGCCCACCGGGTAGTTGCCTCCATACCCTCATGTATTTAAGGTCTCAGGACGAGCAATGTCACATGTGCCTCTGAACCGGTCACATGGACTGACTCCCAGATACTACCTTGTATCTGATATGTAAGAAATCATGTCTGCCTGGGGAAATGCACATGAGAAAATATTTAATCAAAAGGTTTTCTTTGTATTAATTATTTTTCGCTGTCGCAGCTCAAAGCTAACGACTTAATCATCATTTCCCCATCACTTGAAAACTTAGAAGAATAGGACACACAGTACGAATGCCTAATCACAATGCCCGAGACCGATGCACCAGTCCTAGGCTTGTGGTCGTAGAAAACCACATTCACCTTTAACAACGTTCATCACAACGTGGTTAGGATACACAGTCCACAACAACGTGATTAGGACACACAGCCCACAACAACGTGATTAGGACATACAATCCACAACAACGAAATCAGAACACACTGTCCTCGATTTTGAGAATTGGAATCTCAGTCCAGAACATCATGAATAGGACTCATGGTCCCGAATTAACGCTGATCCAAGATCACGTGCGTATAACTGAATACTAGAGGCGACGTCTCGCGTACTAGATTCTCTTTCTTAAGTACTTATTTTTCGTTCAGTGAAAATCAAATTCAAAACCGAATCCTCGATAACCTATCCAGGCTATCGGAAAGTTTCTAAAACATTTAGGAGAAAACCTTTTCTTTGAAAATCTTTTATAAAGCATCTTTCAAATCCTTTTATATTTGAAAATCCCCCAATAGGATATTGCCAAATAATCTTGAAAGTTTTCACTTGAAGACACATAGTTCGAAAAGGATTTTTCTCTTGTGTAACGATAGTTCACCAAAACCATTTCAACATTTAAAACAAGTACTTTAAGTTAATGAGCTTTTGGAAAAGAACACCAATCCCTTCATCTTCAAAGCTTATTAAGGTTTTTAATCCTTATAACAGTTGAGCACAGACACAAGTCTGGCTTAGCAAACTTTCAATCAACAACAGTATATATTATCAGTTCAATGCTAATATCACAGTTGATAGTAGTTCATCACAGATATGCATTATAACATTTAGAACAAGCACAGGTCAGCATCAGATAATAGCATAACAGTTCAAGTACATTAGATAACCAAGTTAGCTCAATCAATATATAAGTATCCAGTTAAACAACATACACACATACATACAGTTATTGAATATCTTTAGGAAATCCCCTCTTACCTCACGTCGAAGTTAAGAGTTTTGAATTTGAAAAAGAAGGTTCACGAACGTCCTCGCTTCTCCGGCGATGGAAGTCTAAGGTTACCAATACAAAATCATGAGTTAAGAAAAAAAATCAACTCGAGAACACTAACCACAAGGTATAGGTTCGGTTCATACAATAAACTAGGATTAGGGGTTTCCGAAATTTATGCGACTCTTGGATTTATGATCCTTAAGTGCTAGAAGTTCATAAACAACAATCTTTTAACAAAGTTGAATTAAAAATCCCACTAAGTACTTGACCAAGAACTCTTAGGTTCGGCCTTAACAAGTTTGTGAGGTTAGAGAACTTTAAATCATCCAATCTTTTGGACATAGCATCCTTTAACATGAAGGAGCTTTAATCCATAATCATCTTGGAAAACAAAATAAAATAACACATCCTAGGTCAAATGTTATATTCGGTCATCATAGGAAAATAAAGCAAGAAAGTATTATAAACTTTCCAATCACTTAGACATAGCATCCTTTAACATAAGGAGCTTTTTAGTCCATGATCACTTTGGAAAACAAAACTCAACATCTTTGCCATAACCATTTAAGGTTTCGGCCTTTTCAAGAAATAGGGGTTAGAAATCTTCAAACTTTCCAATCTCTTGGACTTAGCATTCTCCTATATCAAGGAGTCTTAATCCATCATCATTTTGGAAAACAAATCTTAAACACCATGTCCTTAAAACTCATTGGTTTTGGTCTTAACATAAAATAGGGTAAAAATCTTTAAACTTTCCAATCACTTAGACATAGCATCCTTTAACATAAGGGAGCCTTGGTCCATGATCATCTTGGAAAATAAAACTTAAATACAAACTCATACATGCAAAAGTTGAAACAAGAATCACCTAAACCATATGCATGGTTTCGGCCTCCTTAGGAAGAAGAGGTTAGGAAACTTTGTTTCACACAACCTTTTAGTATGTGATAGTATGAGTAAATACAAGAATATAGAAAGTGATTTCAACTCAAAAGGAGTTTTCTACCATTTTTGAGAGGTTTTAGAAGTTAAAAGCACATAAATGACATATGAAGAAAACTTTGAAATAAAAGATGAAACTTTGAAAAAGAACTACATAGAAGTATTACCCTTAACAAGATGAACAACTTTGATGAAGAACTCTAAGAGAAAAGCTTGATAAAAATGTAAACTTTGTAAGAGAGAAGAAGAAGAAGAAGAAGTGTAGTAAGGTGAAAATGTGAGAAAATTGAGGAAAGTAATGAAGGGTGGAAATGATGAGTATTTATAGAGAGTGAGGGAGAGTGGCACGGTTTTGGAGAGGAAGAAAGAAGAGAAGAAAGAAGGTGGGTTGCTTGTAGAGAGGATAAGGAGTTAAGGTGATGTGATATGATTGGAGAGAGAAAGATGAAAAAGTGAGATTTTGAAATAAAGTCAGGATTCACTTTTTGAGGTGTGTCATAGCCTTCACATCAAGTCAGTCCATGTCACTTCATCCTCTTGATGTTCTGCTCCATTGCGTATCAGATGACTTCCTCGATCGTATTTCCCGACGATTTCACCCGGGAAATCCCTAAGATTTGGCCCCGAACAAGATTTTTTGAAAAACTCCAAACCTAAACAAAACACCATAAAAACACTAACCGTCTCGTTCATGAATTAAAATTTGGTCTCTAGCTTAGTAAACTTGTACTGGCAGTGAGAACCCAGAATGGTTTTCATCTGAATTTTCGATCGAAAATTTTATTGTGACTCCATACGCTAAAACAACACAAGAAAATGATTTTATTTTAAGTAAAATCATCCTCTGGATTTCATCAAAAATAAAAACATTAAAGCATGTATTTACTGATAAAGAAGCATACGAAAAAACAGGGTGTCACATAACACGTGAGAAATTTAAATTAAAAAGATAATTTGCTGGTTTCTTTTTGAAAATAATTTATATAAGTACATAAGCATCTGAAATTGGGTATAAAAATTTGTCATGACTCCAAACCTAAGCCTTGATCGGCACACAGTTTTACAATCCTAGCCTGGCAAGCCTATTTAATTTAGAGATATACTTGAATAAAAGCTAGTATTCTTACAAAAAATTCAACAGAGTCTCCTCTGTATTTCGAACATCCCAGGTAAAGGAACACCTGCTAAAATAATTACATTTTCATTCCAGAATTCCAGTTACACCAAATACAACCCGACAGTAATATACTAAAAATAGTTATATCAATAAGCTATACATGACCAAAAGAAAAAGCTTAGGTTTTCTTTCAAAAGAGATGCTCTCCGAGCCATAAACATTCCATTTTAAAATAAAGACTCTCTGACCCATACTCATACATACTTATCAAAAATCTAAGCCTCAAACCCTAAGTTGGTCGTTCTAAAAGTTATTCCTGAGGAAAACTCAAGTGGTCATTCCACAATCAAATACTTCATCAGACAACTAGAACTAAGTCTCCGAGTGACTTAGGAAGACTCCTCTGCACCATCTGTACCAAAGTACCCAGGGTACAATAGCGAACAAGAAGAAACTCGATATATATGTAAGGGTGAGATGCCGACAAATGGATATATCACACAACAACCATATACACGATACATACATCACCTCAGCACATTAACATTTAATTATTATTCAAAGATAAAATGACAAGAGTTATATCAGTGGGTCACATACCCAAACAATCAGTTTTATAAAGAGAATGCATGACCCTTCAATAATTAGGCTCTAAACTTAATCTCAAGAGATACCAACACCGTTTTATCATTAAGAAAGAAAGAGTTGATCAGGCTCATACACCCCGTTTGGTAAGTTGTCTCTGTCACCTCATGCACCCGGATCAACATCATCACGAATCCCTTACAACGACCATTCGGATGTAAACCTCATCGAATACCACATCTTAAGCGGGTATTCGGTTAACTCAAGTACGTCTGCTAAGGGGAAATGCATATGAATAAAATATTTTTCACTATCGAGACTGTTCTTTGTGTTCACTCTTTTCCGTTGTCGAAGCCCAAAGCTAACAACTATTCACAATTTTCATTACTTGAAAATCAATAACACAGGACGTGCAATCCGAGTGCTCAATCACAACACCTTAGTTCGATGCCGCAGTCCAAGGTTGTGGTTGTAGAAACAATTATGATTTTATCCATGTTTTATTTCAACATGATAAGGACTCCTAGCCCATAACAACGGAATTAGGACACACAGTCCCCAATTCCATAATTAGGACTCCTAGCCCATAATATCACGATTAGGACCCTTGGTCCATAATTCTTGACACGGATCCCAGATCGCGTGCATACAACTGAATACTAGAGACGACGTCTCGCGAACTAGTATTCTCTTTCACATGTGCTTACTTTTCGCTCAGTGAAAATCAAAATCAAAACAAAACCTCGGTCACTTATCCAAGTAACCGGAACGTTTCTAAATAATTTAGGAGAAAATCCTTTTCGTTTGCTAAAACATTTAGGAAATTCGTTTGATTTTGAAATCCTTGATAGAATAAAGTCAAATATTTTCAAAGGGTCTTTCCTTCATAAAACACAACGTTCGAAAATGTTTTCTCTCATACAAAACTTTTGATCATAAAAAAGTAGTTTCCTTCAACTTAAAATCACATCAACATTTTTCTAAAAACAAAGATCTTATTCTTCTGAAGTAAGCACTTTAAACAAGGAACTTTTATAAATGAACCCAAAACTTTCAAAGTTCTATTCAAGGCTTGTTAAGGATTTTAATCCTTATAGTCATTGGGCACAGACTCAAGTCCGGCTTCTCAAACTTCAATCAACAGTAATATATTTACAACAATAATAATAATACAGTTAATGACAGTTCATCACATATATATAATTCATAACAACTTAAAGCAAGTAATGTTCAACTCCAAGTAATAACCACAATAGTTCAAGTAAACAAGTTATTCAAGTATTGGCTCAATATCATGATAATATTCACAACACTCAATTAAACACATACACACATGCATATAGTCATTGAATATCCCTAGATAAGCTCCCCTTACCTTTGAAGACAAGTAAAGGATCCTCGTCTTAATGCTCACGTTAGTTCCAAGAGTGCAAACTCTACTCCACCAAGTAAGCATAGTTGTGTTCAACATCACGGAGACACGAACCAAGCATGATAACAACAAACAAATTCACTAATTCAATTTTTCATCCTCAAAGCATATAATCAAAATAAATCATACATTTAATTCAGTAAATAGAATCGATTTCTCAATAACATCAATTTGGGTAAAAAGGATCCATAATTAAAATTGGGGAACATTTGATTTGGTTTGAGAAACATGAAATTGAACTTAGAAATCTCAAATTAAAGGTCCTAATTTGAATAAAACATAGTTAATTTTATAGAAACACAATCGATTTCAAATAAAATCAAATTGGGGTTTAGGGTTCCTAAACACAATTTGGGGGAAACTCATTTGATCAAAGGATAATAAAATTAGTTTAATAAAACACTAATTTATAGTCCCAGTTGCATAAAAACATAGTTAATTTCATATTACAACATGAAATCAAGGAGCTAGGGTTAGGGTTTCAAAATCATATTTGGGGATTTTCAATCCAGAAGAGAATAGGGGTAAACATTTACCCAAGATGAAGAGGAAAGGAGAACATAGCAACCATGGTGGTTCGAATGGCGTTTGGAGGTGGTGTTGAGTCACCGACAAGTGTCTCGGGTCGTCGTAAGTAATAAACACGGTAAGTAACTACCGAGGTCGGACACAGGGATTGGGCTACCAATTCTACCAATTTGCAAGAAATTCGATACGTTTGACCAAGTAAAGGCAAGTGGTTGAGAAGAGAGAGAAAATAGGATAGCAATTTAAATCAACAATTCAATTAGAGATAAAGCAGGTAGCGATAAGATAAGATACGAATTAAAATCTGGATTAAACATCTAAGGTCACAAATCCACCTTCCCAATCATGCATAGTACCCAAGTGATGATGATCCCCTCCCTAAGTTCAATTGCAATGTCAACTAGGACCCCCAAATTCTCCTAATGACACTATCGTACTCAATAGGACGTATTCAACGATTGAGTTAATTACTTGCTATGGTCTCTAAACCCAATCATCAAACTCTATTAAATCTTGTTCCCTATAAGGTTGCACTGATCTCCTACTCACTCTCGTGCAATATTCAATCGGTGATCCGAATTCAAGTTCTAAACGCGAATTACCTATCAAGCCTATGTTGAGTCACCGGCAAGTGTACCGGGTCGTCGTAAGTAATAAACACGGTAAGTAATTACCGAGTTCGGACATAGGGATTGGGCTACCAATTCTACCAATTTGCAAGAAATTCGATACGTTTGACCAAGTAAAAGCAAGTAGTTGAGAAGAGAGAGAAAATAGGATAGCAATTTAAATCAACAAATCAATTAGAGATAAAGTAGGAATCGATAAGATGAGATAAGAATTAAAATCTGGATTAAAAATCTAAGGTCACAAATCCACCTACCCAATCATGCATAGTACCCAAGTGATGATGATCCCCTCCCTAAGTTCAATTGCAATGTCAACCAGGACTCCAAAATTCTCCTAATGACACTATCGTGCTCAATAGGATGTATTCAACGATTGAGTTAATTACTTGCTACGGTCTCATAACCCAATCATCAAACTCTATTAAGTCTTGTTCCCTATAAGGTTGCACTGATCTCCTACTCACTCTCGTGCAATATTCAATCAGCGATCCCAATTCAAGTTCTAAACGCGAATTGCCTATCAAGCCTCATCACGTTAACTAGTCAATCATGCATGCTTATGATCAACGCAATAAATTCAGAATTGGAAAACATGAATTGAGGTAAAGGAGGGAAACATACATCACATTGAATGCTACACCACCATGGGTGCTTTCATTGATCCCTTAGACAAGGGAATTAGTTCCTCATGCTTGTAACAACGCACAAACAATTGGAGTTCATCATAATTGTAAAATAAGAAAAGAACAGATGGAGACGCAGCTCCAGAAAATAAGGATTTGTCCCCAAAAACCGATCTAAAACAAGTGGTGAACAAAAGGTATCCTCTTTAATCTGCCCTAAAACAAGTAATTTATAATTTTCAGAATCTGCGCCCGCTCGCGAGGTGAGTAGCCTCTTGCGAGGCGAATATTAAATGTGGCGCCAGTTCAAAATTGGGTTCTCACGAGGCGAGATAGAAAGCGTGACATCTCTGGCACAGTCAGGCCTTCAGGCTCGCGAGGCGAGATGGTGATTCCCGAGGCGAGACAGAAAGGGTGATTGTTGCTGTACAGGCTGGTCTTCAGGCTCACGAGCCGAGATCCTGTCTCACGAGGTGAAACTTCCAGAATTGCTTTTCCACAGTTTTCTTCATTTTCCTTGACTCTAAGAGCTTCACTTTTAACCTGAAACAATAAAAGGAAACGAAAAGCATAATTCTACTCAAAATAACTAAAAACTACTAAAAAATGCATTAAACGAATCAAATTCTAACTTAGGAACAAAACAAGGCCAATTTGGGAGATTAGCGAGGTTGACTCGCCCAATTAGGCACAAAATCTACCCCTTTTCTAGCTGGAAACTAGATGAGCCAGAGGCTTATCAAAACACCCCAAACTTAAACCTTGCTTGTCCCCAAGCAAACCAAAACTCAAAAAGACTCAAAACTTGGCAAGCTTAAAGGATTCAATCAATTTTTTCACAAATTTCATGCAATTTAACACAACAATTTTTCTTCAATGTTTTTCCCCCTTGCAACAATGTAATCCCCACATTCATTTACTTTAAACAATTGAGAATTCCATCATTCATGCAATCAGTAATCTGAGTTGAGGATCCAAGTGACACACAAAAGGGAGATCACCAAATTCAAACAATTGCCTTCCTCACAAGGGCATTTAATATTTCACTCATTCGCTCAATTTGTCTAAGCTACCAACTTTTCACTCAATCTCGCATTTCAAGAGCACTTCCCATGAATTTGATTTTCATCTCAATCAAGGTTCCCACGAAAACATGCATGAAACATCAAAAGGTCTTTCATAGGTTGTAATGAGGCTTGGCTCAAGGTAAGATATTCAAAGGATAGAGGCTTAGTCCCTAGGATCAATGAGAGCATGAAACTAGCATTGCAACAATTGAATTTACTCTCATATTATTCTATTCCTTGCATTGGGTGGCTACGATCCTCTTCCTTTTTATACTTTTTCACTTTGCCCTTTTTGGCATATATTCAATACTTTTCATCACATTTTTTTATTCAAGCCTTCGGCCTTTAATTTTGCTTTTCTTTTTCTCAACTGTGATTCATGAACTTTGTAGCCACCCCAAACTTAGTTCCACGACAACACTCACAAAGCTAAAATTCCATGCTCTCCTAAATCCTAGGATAGGGGAAAATCATGGTTTTTCTGAGTTGATGGCTTGTAATGTAAGTTCATCAAGAAAAATAGGCTTCAAGGCTCAATGTGGCTAACTAGGGATCATTCATCAAGGTTGGTTCAATTTATGGCCAAGTAGTTATTTCAAAGAAAAATTTCCTAGATCATTTGATGCAACATATAAATATGCTAACCATGCACATATTCAAACAAATCTGAGAAAGTGCAGCTTAAAATATTCACACAATTAAGAACATGTTGGAGGCTCGAATTTCTCACCTGGACATTTTGCAAATTGTTTGACTGAGATACAATTCCTAGTGTGTGCACCCCTTCACCCCAAACTTGTCATAAATCAAGAAATCACAATAAAATTTCTCAAAGTTCAATTTTCAATTTTTCACATGGGGATCAAATTCTCGATTTTCAGAACCTAGGGGGAAATCATCAATGGTCAACATAATTCATGCAGTCAATCTATGCTAAATTTAATTAAAATCCACCAAGCTTGCCGACACAACACTCACACACATACTCTTGATCTTCTCAAATTATTCAAGAGCGAAATTCAAAAACAAATGGAAAAAGGGAAAGAAAACAAAAACAAAGCAATTGGTTCCCTCCCCCACACTTAAGGCATACATTGTCCTCAATGAAAGAACATAAATATAAAATAAGAGTGAGGGAAAGGAGAAGGTGCTCCCTGATCAAGTTGTAGTGTAGGTGGGCGCTTCCAAGGAAAGCTCTTCTACGGTTGCATCCTCATCCAATTGGTTGGCCCATGATATTCCGGGCTCTCCATACAGCTTGGGTTGCCTCCTCATCCTCTAGTCCCTCGGGCACGCCCCCTGTGGCATAGCACCCTGGTCCCCAGGGTAGTCCTGCCACCCAAGCCGAGGGGACAGCTCCTCCTGAAAACCCTGATTGCAGATTCGCGAGGCGATACATCACTCGCGAGGCGAATCTGGAAAAATTGTTCTTCACACTTTCCAGAATCGTGAGGCGAGTAATAGCGCGCGAGGCGAATCTGGAATTCCAACAGCTGATGATGCCCAGATTCGCGAGGCGAAAGTTGCTCTCGCGACGCGAGACGGAAGCGTGAGCAAGCCTCTGAGATTCAGGGCTTCTGTCTCGCGAGGCCACTGTGGATTCACGGGGCGAATCTATTTTTTTTTTCAGAAGAGAAAATGACAGAAACTTTAAAAAAAAATAAAGGATATCTAGCTTGGGTTGCCTCCCAAGTAGCGCTTGTTTAACGTCCCGAGCCTGACTCAAGTCACCCCTAAGGGTTAATCCAGAAGAAGAACTTGCTTGCCATTTGGGATTGATTCCCCATGGTAATGCTTTAGCCTTTTCCCATTTACCTTGAAGTTGCCAAAGGCCCCTTCTAATTCTACTGCTCCGTGTGGAAAAACTTGGAGGACCTTGAATGGTCCCGACCACCTTGATTTTAGCTTTCCAGGAAAGAGTCTCAACCTTGAATTATAAAGAAGTACCATTTGTTCGGGCTCAAACCTCCTAGGAAAGATGTGCTTGTCATGCCATGCCTTAGTCTGCTCTTTGTAGATTCTTGCATTTTCATATGCTTGCATGCGGATCTCAGACAACTCATTTAAGTCCAAAAGCCTTTTTTCACCAGCCTTCGTCAAATCAAAGTTGAGTTCTCGAATTGCCCAATAAGACTTTTCCTCCAATTCCACCGGCAAGTGGCATGCCTTTCCAAACACCAAATTGTAAGGAGACCTTCCAATTGGAGTCTTGAAGGCGGTCCTATAAGCCCATAAAGCATCATCTAACCTTTTTGACCAATCCTTCCGTGAGGAGTTGATGGTTTTCTCAAGAATACGCTTCAACTCACGGTTGGATACCTCCGCTTGCCCATTTTCTTGGGGATGATAAGGAGTAGAGACCCTATGCTTGACCCCATACTTCTCAAGAAGCTCGTGCATTTGATTGTTGCAAAAGTGGGATCCCCCATCACTAATCAACACTCTAGGGACCCCAAACCTCGAGAAGATATTGCGCCTTAGGAATTCCATGACTACCCGCGCATCATCCGTAGTTGTTGGGATTGCTTCTACCCACTTTGACACGTAGTCCACCGCCACCAAAATGTATTGATAGGAGAAAGATGGTGGGAACGGTCCCATGAAATCTATCCCCCACACATCAAAGAGCTCTACTTCAAGCATGCAATTCAAGGGGAGTTCATGCCGCTTAGAGATGTTGCCAACTCTTTGGCAACGATCACAGTTCTCAACAAAGGTGTGGGCATCCTTGAAGAGCGTTGGCCAATAAAACCCGCTTTGGAGGATTTTTCTGCGGTCTTCTTTCCCCCAAAATGACCACCATAAATCCGAGCTATGACAATGCCATAACACGTTTCCGATTTGGTCATGGCGAATGCACCTTCTTAGGATCCCATCCGAGCATTGCTTGGAAAGATAGGGGTCCTCCCACACATAATACTTTGCATCCGAGAAGAACTTCTTCCTTTGTTGATTAGTCCAACCTTGCGGAACCACATTTGAAGATTTGAAGTTGGCCATGTCCGCGAACCAAGGAGAGAAATTTTCAATGAGTGCAAACAGTTTTTCATCAGGAAATTCTTCCTTGATGTCTAACAATTCCTCCTCGGTGTCGGGATCGACCAACCTAGACAAGTGGTCAACCACACCATTGTCAGATCCCTTCATGTCCTTAATCTCTAGATCAAATTCCTGCAAAAGAAGAATCCGCCGAATTAATCTAGGTTTGGCCTCTTGTTTTGTCATCAAGTGCTTTATGGCCACATGATCGGTGAAAACAACAATCTTAGACCCCACAATACAGGATCTAAACTTATCTAAAGCAAAAACCACAGCATATAGTTCCTTTTCAGTGGTGGAATAATTAGCTTGTGCCTCATTCAAAACTTTACTTGTGTAATAAATGACATGAGCTAACTTTTCCACCCTTTGTCCCAAAACAGCCCCCACCCCATAATCACTAGCATCACACATGATTTCAAATGGAAATTCCAATTAGGTGTAGTGATTATGGGTGCGGTGACAAGCATATTTTTCAAAATAGTGAAAGCATTTAAACAAGAAGCATTAAACTCAAAGGATACATCCTTCGCAAGAAGGTCACAAAGCGGCTTTGCGATTTTGGAGAAGTCCTTGATGAATCTCAGGTAGAACCCGACATGACCTAAGAAACTCCTCACCCCCTTTACATTGGTTGGTGGGGGAAGCTTCTCAATCAACTCAATCTTGGCTTTATCAACCTCAATCCCCCTTTGGGAGATTTTGTGCCCCAAGACTATACCTTCCTTGACCATGAAGTGGCATTTCTCCCAATTGATCACAAGGTTAGTCTCTTGGCACCTTTTAAGCACCAAAGTCAAGTTATTCAAGCAATTGTCATATGAGGTCCCAAAGACCGAGAAGTCATCCATGAACACCTCAATGCATTTCTCCACCATGTCCGAGAAAATAGAAAGCATGCACCTTTGGAAAGTAGCAGGAGAGTTGCACAATCCAAAGGGCATCCTCCTATAGGCAAAGACTCCATAGGGACAAGTGAAGGCCGTCTTCTCTTGGTCTTGAGGATCCACCACAATTTGATTATAGCCGGAGTAACCATCTAAGAAACAATAGTACTCATATCCGGCTAACCTTTCAAGCATTTGATCAATGAAGGGAAGAGGGAAGTGATCTTTCCTTGTTACCTCATTTAGCCTTCTATAATCAATACATACTCTCCACCCCGTGATGGTCCTCGTTGGGATCAATTCATTGCTTTCATTGACCACCACGATTGTGCCACCTTTCTTTGGGACCACATGAATTGGACTAACCCAATTGCTATCCGAGATTGGATAGATGATTCCGGCATCTAAAATTTTAATCACTTCCTTACGCACAGCTTCATCCATGATGGGATTTAACCATCTTTGTGGTTGAACCACCGGCTTATAATCATCCTCCATCAAAATCTTATGCATGCATAAGGAAAGGCCTATACCTTTTAGGTCCAAAATCTTCCACCCAATGGCGGATTTGTGTTCCCTAAGAACTCTCAATAGCTTTTCTTCTTCATCTTTTTTCAAGGCATTGCTAATGATTACCGGATGTTGTCCCTTCTCCCCCAAGAATGCATACCTTAAGTGGGTTGGGAGTTGCTTCAACTCCGGTGCTTTGTTATCTTCTTCCATTCCTTCGTTGTCGAGCTTTTCCTTTACACATTCATCCTTTGGGAGACTCGGTAAGGCTTCCATGTTTTTTAAGCACTCAAGATAGTCCTCATCCCTCAAAGGGTCTTCTTCCTCACTATCATCATCATGGGATTCTACCAACACTTGTGCAAGTGAAGAACCATGGGCTTCTCTAGTGGCCTTTGCCATGAAAATTGAGTCCACCATATCCACTCGATACACATCCGACCTTTCAGCGGGGTGCTTCATTGCTTCAAAGACATTGAAGACTACATTCTCATCTTGCACCCTTAGGGTGAGTTTCCCTTGTTGCACATCTATCAAAGCACGCCCAGTGGCCAAGAAGGGCCTACCCAATATGAGAGGGATCTCGGCGTCTTCATCCATATCAAGCACCACAAAATCCGCCGGAAATATGAACTTGTCCACCTTCACTAACAAATCTTCGACCACCCCATAAGGATATTTTGTAGAACGATCGGCTAGTTGGAGTGACATCCGTGTATCTTTGGCTTCTTTGATCCCCAACTTCTTCATCATAGAGAGGGGCATCAAGTTGATGCTTGCCCCTAGATCACACAACGCCTTTCCTAGAGTCATCTCCCCAATGGTGCATGGTATAGAAAAAGAACCGGGATCCTTCAACTTTGGAGGTAGTTTTCTTTGAAGAATGGCACTACACTCCTCGGTCAAAGCAATTGTTTCCTCATCCACTATTTTCCGCTTCTTGGAGAGAAGCTCCTTCATAAATCGGGCATAAGATGGCATTTGTTCCAAGGCTTCCGCAAATGGAATGTTAATTTGAAGTTTGCGGGTGACATCAAGGAATTTATTGAACTGTTTATCTTGTAGAGGCTTCTTCAATCTTTCAGGATATGGTACCTTCATGAAGGGCGGGAGGTCTTTGGGTTCAACCCACTTCTTTCTTCGGAACTCTTCATCTACACGTTTTAACATTCCCCCTTGCTCCGGTGCCTTGTTACTTGCAAACTCCTCTTTCTTAGGTTGCTCTTCCTCAACATGTGGTTGTTACGAGGCCTCAGCTTCCTAAGAACTAGTTGCACCCCTGTTAGATCCCAACACCCTACCGCTTCTAGTTGCTACGACATTGCATTGGTTCTTAGGGTTGTTCTCGGTATCACCTGGGAAAGTGCCTGGGAGACGCTCATTTAGTTGCTTTGCGAGCTGAGCCATCTGCGTCTCTAGATTCTGAATTGCCGACCATGTATGAGTTACCAACTTGTCAATGGATGTGCTTGTATTGATTGACAACTTCTCAATTGCCGCATTCGTCTTTTGTATAGCCAACTCCCAATGTTGCCTTCCACCATCTGTTGTTTGCAATTGATTAGGCCCTGGAAGATCCTGCTGAGTATTGCGTTGATGGATTCCATAGTTTGGTCTCTGATTCTGTTGAGGTTGTTGTTGCCCGGCTAGACCACCACTATCATTACTCCAAGCGAAACCCGGATGGTCTCTCCTCATATAACCCCTATTCTGATTCTGACTGTAATCATTCTGTCTGTTCCTCTGATAGTTGTTCTGGGGCACACTGTCATAGAAATTGTGGCATGAGTCCACATGTTCTTGAGAGAAGTTGAACGGACAGCTCTGAATGTCATGATCTCCATTACAATTATCACAACCCGGAGGCATTCCTTCGTGTATCACATTAACCTTTTTATTCCCAGACAATGCCGCATTTTGCATCTTCAATAGTTTATTTTGCTCTAGAATGGCTTCTATTCTTGCAGAACTGACTCCACTTGAGGTTTCCCTACCACGATTGTAATCATTGTTCGACATCTTCTCCAATAACGCCCATCCATCCTCAGCTGATAAATAAGAAAAAGAAATGCCCACTGCGGCATCACAATTCATCTGGTAGCGCCCCCTTAACCCGTTAAAGAAATGTTGAACCTTGGATACCGGGTCAAAGAAGGCCGAAGGACATCTTCTCAAGAGCACATTCTACCTCTCCCAAGCTTCATTATAAGATTCATCTTCTGTCTGCCTGAAAGATGTGACGGCTACTCTTGCTTGTGCCGCTTTCTGAGGAGGAAAATATTTAGTGAGGAACTTTTGGGCCATTTGCTCCCATGTTCTGATACTGTTGCGATCCAAGCTGTCAAACCAATCGCCAGCGGTATCCCTAAGAGAGAGAGGGAATAGCCGCAAGCGAAACTCATCTTGAGAAACTCCTCTTGTCTTCTGCATGTCACAAGCTTCAAGGAAGCGAGTGATGTGTCTATGAGGGTCTTGTTTGCCACCCCCATCAAATTGATTCTCACGGATATGGGCTGTGACACATCCTTCCACTCTGAAGGAATCTGTATTGAGGTTGCCCCTCACGATAGAAGAAGCACAATCATCTAAATTGGGTAGATTGTACTCGAAGAGAGGCTTGTAAGGAGGAGGAGGAGGAGGGTTTTCTTCGGCCATCCCCTCTAAATTAATTGCTTCGAGCCTCTTTCGTTCTCTGGCTTCTTTCCTTAATCGCTTCTCGGTCTTGGTGATCTCCGAATCAAATAGCAAGTCCTCTTGTGAAAGGGTACCTCGCATACAAAAACTAGGCAAGATCAATTGGAATCAAAGAAGTAGAGAGAAATAATAATAAATAAATAAAATAAAATAAAAATAAAAATAGCTTAACCAAATAATCAAACTTCCCAAAAATTAGGAAAATTGGTTGTGCCAATCCCCGGCAACGGTGCCAAAAACTTGTTGAGTCACCGGCAAGTGTACTGGGTCATCGTTAGTAATAAACACGGTAAGTAATTACCGAGGTCGGACACAGGGATTGGGCTACCAATTCTACCAATTTGTAAGAAATTCGATACGTTTGACCAAGTAAAAGAAAGTGGTTGAGAAGAGAGAGAAAATAGGATAGCAATTTAAATCAACAAATCAATTAGAGATAAAGTAGGAATCGATAAGATGAGATAAGAATTAAAATCTGGATTAAACATCTAAGGTCACAAATCCACCTACCCAATCATGCATAGTACCCAAGTGATGATGATCCCCTCCCTAAGTTCAATTGCAATGTCAACCAGGACCCCCAAATTCTCCTAATGACACTATCGTCCTCAATAGGACGTATTCAACGATTGAGTTAATTACTTGCTACGGTCTCATAACCCAATCATCAAACTCTATTAAGTCTTGTTCCCTATAAGGTTGAACTGATCTCCTACTCACTCTTGTGCAATATTCAATTAGTGATCCCAATTCAAGTTCTAAACGTGAATTGCCTATCAAGCCTCATCACGTTAACTAGTCAATCATTCATGCTTATGATCAACACAATAAATTCGGAATTGGAAAACATGAATTGAGGTAAAGGAGGGAAACATACATCACATTGAACTCTGCACCGCCATGGGTGGTTTCATTGATCCCTTAAACAAGGGAATTATTTCCTCATGCTTGTAACAACGCACAAACAATTGGAGTTCATCATAATTGTAAAATAAGAAAAGAACAGAGGGAGCCGCAGCTCCAGAAAATAAGGATTTGTCTCCAAAAATCAATCAAAACAAGTGGTGAACAAAAGGTACCCTCTTTAATCTGCCCTAAAACAAGCAATTTATAATTTTCAGAATCTGCACCCGCTCGCGAGGCGAATATTAAATGTGGCGCCAGTTCAAAATTGGGTTCTCGCGAGCCGAGATGGTGATTCACGAGGCGAGACAGAAAGGGTGACATCTCTGGCACAGTCAGGCCTTCAGGCTCGCGAGGCGAGATGGTGATTCGCGAGGCGAGACAGAAAGGGTGACTCTTCTTTGTCTGCACAGCTGGTCTTCAGGCTAGCGAGGCGAGATCCTGTCTCGCGAGGTGAAACTTCCAGAATTGCTTTTCCATTGTTTTCTTAATTTTCCTTGACTCTAAGGGCTTCACTTTTAACCTGAAACAATAAAAGGAAACGAAAAGTGTAATTCTACTCAAAATATCTAAAAACTACTAAAAAATGGATTAAACGAATCAAATTCTAACTTAGGAACAAAACACGGCCAATTTGGGAGATTAGCAAGGTTGACTCACCCAATTAGGCACAAAATCTACCCCTTTTCTAGCTGGAAACTAGATGAGCCAGAGGCTTATCAGCCTCATCACGTTAATTAGTCAATCATGCATGCTTATGATCAACGCAATAAATTCAGAATTGGAAAACATGAATTGAGGTAAAGGAGGGTAACATACATCACATTGAACGCTACACCGCCATGGGAGGTTTCATTGATCCCTTAGACAAGGGAATTTGTTCCTCATGCTTGTAACAACGCACAAACAATTGGAGTTCATCATAATTTTAAAATAAGAAAAGAACAGAGGGAGCCGCAGCTCCAGAAAATAAGGATTTGTCTCCAGAAACCGATCTAAAACAAGTGGTGAACAAAAGGTACCCTCTTTAATCTGCCCCAAAACAAGCAATTTATAATTTTTAGAATCTGCGCCCGCTCGCGAGGCGAGTAGCCTCTCGCGAGGCGAATATTAAATGTGGCGCCAGTTCAAAATTGGGTTCTCGCGAGCCGAGATGGTGATTCGTGAGGCGAGACAGAAAGGGTGACATCTATGGCACAGTCAGGCCTTCAGGCTCGCGAGGCGAGATGGTGATTCGCGAGGCGAGTCAGAAAGGGTGACTGTTGCTGTACAGGCTGGTTTACGGGCTCGCGAGGCGAGATCCTGTCTCGCGAGGCGAAACTTCCAGAATTGTTTTTCCATTGTTTTCTTCATTTTCCTTGACTCTAAGAGCTTCACTTTTAACCTGAAACAATAAAAGGAAACGAAAAGTGTAATTCTACTCAAAATAACTAAAAACTACTAAAAAAATACATTAAACGAATCAAATTCTAACTTAGGAACAAAACAAGGCCAATTTGGGAGATTAGCGAGGTTGACTCGCCCAATTAGGCACAAAATCTTCCCCTTTTCTAGCTGAAAACTAGATGAGCCAGAGGCTTATCAGGTGGTCCGAGCGGCAGAGCTCCGAACCCGACGCGTGAGATGAGGGAAGCGGAGATGTGCAATCCTCTCCTTCCTCCAGTGGCGGCGGACGACTGAACGGCAGCCAGGAGGCGACGGCGCTATGTAGCTCGCGGTGGCACGAGACCAAGCGCTGTGGAGGCGCGTTTCGCACAATACAGGGACGGCTGAGGACGCGAAACAGACGCGCGTCTTCTCCTCCATGCACGACGGTCGAAGTTTCTCCCTCGGTGGCACGCGACTCCGAGCGGTGCAAGCGGCGGTGCGATCTGGTCCGGTAAGTGGGAAGGAGAAGATATGGAGTTTGAGAGGGAGGAAGAAGAAGAAGAGAGAAAGAAGGGAAAGAAGAAGAAAAGGAAAGAAAAAGTGGGGGGAGGGTTTACGGGTCTGATGAGGGAAATGAAAGAATATTTATGTTTTTAACTTAACATTTATTGATAGGTACAAAAATGAATGATAAAATATTGAGTCTAAAAATATACATGTTTTTGGTTTTTGAATCTACAAATAAAGGTTGAGAAGACAGAATAACAAGTAGATATGAAAGAGTGAGATACTGATAACGGATATATCGCACAACAACCATACACATGATACATACAACACCTTGGCATATTAACATTTTAACATTACTAATAGGTAAACAACAAGTGTTATTTCAGTGGGTCTCATACCCGAATCAATCAATTTTATAAAGATAATGCATGACACTTTAATCACCAGGCTCTAATCTTAATCTCATGAGATACCCACACCGTTTTATCATTAAGAAAGAAAGAGTTGATCAGGCTCATACGCCCTATTTGGCAAGTTGTCTCCGTCACCTCATGTACCCGGATCAACATCATCACCAATCCCTTCTAACGGCCATTCGGATGTATACCTCATCAAATACCACATCTTAAGCGGGTATTCGGTTAACTCAAGCTAAATCGCTAAGGGGAAATGCATATGAATAAAGGAATTTTCATTATCGAGACTTTTCTTGTGTTCACTCTTTTCCGTTGTCGAAGCCTAAAGCTAACGATTATTCACAATTTTCATTACTTGAAAATCAATAACACATGACACGCAGTCCGAGTGCTCAATTACAACACCTTAGATCGATGCCGCAGTCCAAGGTTGTGGTCATAGAAACAATTTTAATTTTATCCATGTTTTATTTCAACATGATAAGGACTCCTAGCCCATAACAACAAAATTAGGACACACAGTCCTCAATTTCAAAATTAGGACTACTAGCCCATAACATCACGATCAGGACCCTTGGTCCATAATTCTTGACACGGATCCCAGATCACGTGCATAAACTGAATGCTAGAGGTGGCCTCTCGCGAACTAGTATTCTCTTTCACATGTGCTTACTTTTCGCTCAGTGAAAATCAAAAACCAAAACAAAACCTCGGTCAATTATCTAAGTAGCCGGAACGTTTCTGAATCATTTAGGAGAAAATCTTTTCCTTTACAAAGTCTTTTATAAAAGATTTGGAAATTCATTTGCTTTTGAAATCCTTGGTGGAATAAAGTCAAATATTTTCAAAAGGGTTTTTCCTTCATGAAACACATAGTTCAAAAAAGGTTTTCTCTCGTACAAACTTTGGATCATAAAAAGGTAGTTTCTATTGACTTAAAAACACTTCAACGTTTCTTTTCAAAACAAGAATCTCATTCTTTTGAAGTAAGCGTTTTAAACAAGGAACTTTTATAAATGAAACCAATACTTTCAAAGTTCTATTCAAGACTTATTAAGGCTTTTAATCCTTATAATCATTGAGCATGGACTCAAGTCCGGCTTCTCAAACTTCAATCAACGGTAGTATATTCTCAACAATAATATCACAGTTAACGACAATTCATCACATATATACAACTCACAATACTTTAAGGAAAGTAATAAACAACTTCAAGTAATAGTCACAATAGTTCAAGTAAACAAGTCATTCAAGTATTTGCTCTATATCATAATAATATTCAAATCACTCAAGTAAACACATATACACATGCATATAGTCATTGAATATCCCTATGCAATCCCCTCTTACTTTTTGTGAAGGTAAGAAGACTAGATGCTCGAAGAGGTATGTCACGAACGTCCTCGTTTTCTCCGCGATGGAAGTCTAAGGTTATGAACACAAAATCACAAGTTAAAATCAAACAAGAACACTAAACCACAAGGTATAGGTTCGGCCAAGACTAGTTCTTAGGGTTAGAGATTCCTGAAAATTATACAACTCATGGATTTATTTTACTTAAGTGTTTGGAGTTCATAAACAGTGATCATTTAACAAAGTTGAATTAAAATCCCACTAAATTTTAAACATAGGGCATTCGGCCAAGGCTAGTAAAGTAGGTTAGCATTCACTAAACTTTCCAATCTCTTAGGTTTAGCATCCATATGTATTAAGGAGCTCAAAACCATGATCATTTTGGAAAAATAAGAACAAAGTATCCTAGGTCCATAACCTTCTAGGTTCGGCCTTCATAGAATCTATAGTCTAGAAATCTTTAAACTTTCCAATCTCTTAGACTTAGCATCCAAATATCTTATGGAGCTCAAGTCCATGATCATCTTGGAAAACAATGGAAACTTAAACATTCCAATCTCTTAGACTTAGCATCCAAATATCTTATGAAGCTCAAGTCCATGATCATCTTGGAAAGCAATGGAAACTTAAACATTCCAATCTCTTTGACTTAGCATCCAAATATCTTATGGAGCTCAAGTCCATGATCATCTTGGAAAAATGAAAGTAATACATACTTGCTTTAATAACATAGAATAAACAAGTTAGAAATCCTTAAACTTTCCAATCTCTTAGACTTAGCATCCAAATATCTTATGGAGCTCAAGTCCATGATCATTTTGGAAAAATGAAAACTCAAACATCCTAGCACCTAAACTATAAGTTTCGGCCATCATAGGATGATGAGGAAAATATTCTTTGTTTAACAATAACTCTTAGGTTTAGAATCACAAGGTATTAAGAGTTCTAAATCCGTGATCAATACTTAGAAATTTGAAACATAGTATCCTAGGCCTACTTATTCATATTTTTTGGCCATCATAGGGACAAGCTATCAAAACTTCCAAGATTTATAGATTCAATATCAAGGGATAGTTAGAAACTCTAACACATGATCATATTCCAAAAGTTGAAACAAAAACTTCCTAGGTCACAAATGTCACAAATATTCCAAAAGTCACAAATGCAAGCATTCGACCTTCATTGGAAGAGATGGATAGAGATTTTTTTACACAACCTCTTAGTATGTGAAAATATAAGTTAATACAAGACTATAGAAAGTGGTTTCAACTCAAAAGGAGTTTTCTACCATTTTAGAGAGATTTTAGAAGTTTAAAGCATATAAAGAACACATAAAGTAAACTAAGAAATAAAAGATAAAACTTGCAAAAAGATTCATATGAGAGCATTATCCTTAGTATAAGGAAGAACTTTAATGAAGAACTTAAGCAGAAAAGATGAATAAAAACTAAAGCTTTAAGAGCTTGAACTTTTAGAAGAAAGAAGAAGATGAAGGTTTAATGGAGGTTGAAGGAGGAAGATAATGAAGTGAAAATGAAAGGGGTATATATAGGGAAAGGAGATAAAGCTCACGGCCATGGAGTGAGGGAGGGAGAGCTTGTTGAGCAAGCTTGGTGGTTTAATGCTTGATTGGATGGAAGAAGAAAGAGAAATAACTTTTGGATTAGAATAGTATTATAATTTGAAAAGTGTGATGATTACACCTTTGGAGTGTGTCATAGCCTCTTCCATCATGTCTTCTCACTTCTTTTATGCTCCCTAATCTTCTCCATTTCGTACTCGGTTGTATTTCCGATCGTAATTCTTCCGACGTTTTCGCCCGAATAAAATATTTTATTTTATTTTTGAACGAAAATTTTCAAAATAATCAAGTTGAAGGAAACATAATAAAAACACTAATTGTCTCGTTCATGGGTCAAAATTAGGTTTTCTGCATAGTAAACTTGTACCGGCAGTGAAAACGCAGACCGGCTTCCGTCTGAATTTTCAACCGAAATTTTTACCGTAACTTCATATGATATAACAACACAAGAAAATTATTTTAGTTTAATTAAAATAATCCTCTGGGTTTAATCTAAAATAAACACATTTAAATATGTATTTATTGCTATAGAGAGCATAGGAAAAATAGGGTGTTACAATACTACCACTCTAAAAAGAATTTCGTCCTCGAAATTACGTAACTTGTAACTAAACAGGATCTCTCACTATCAAGATCATACTATCAGAAGAAAGTATCTAAAAGAATTTCATCAATTCAAAAGAATACAAAAACATCCAGTGTATGAAGATCCTTTAGTATGTTCGGGGAGGTAAAAATGTATGATCGGTACACATTTACACTCATGAATCTAAAAAGTTTCTCCTTCCACTAGAATTTCTTGGTCAACAATTTAAAAGAGCAAATGTTCGATAAGAATTCAAACTGAATCACTTCCGCCAAAAGTAAAAGTGATTAGATTAAGTTTCATCAAGAAACTTCTTTTATAAACATACCCATCCCATGCAACAACAAGGCAATTCACAACTCTATGAAAAGAAAGATTGGATCCAAAGTCTAAAATGACCACAACAATCACTGGATTAAATTCCTTAAAGAGACTTTTATTCCCAAAAGTCAGAAGAAACATACATTCACTAGAAAGGCTAGTAACATAGGAGACCCTAGAGAGTCAAAAACTTAAGGGCGTCAAAACACGATTATACTTAGAATCCTATTACAACTTAGAATTATAGACCACTGCCATAAGACCTTCAAATTGCACACTACTTCTGTCGTAAAAGATCAACAGATTGTGAAGCCCCAGTGCCAGTCATGGTGTAAACTCTTCCTTTTGCCGTGGGTCTATCAGTCCCTAAGGTGTTGACAGCCCTTTCAAACCTTGGTGCATTACAATCCCTTGACAAGTGTCCTATTTGTCCACAGTTGTAACATTACGTTCCCCTACGTGGGAAAACATCAGCCATGTGATCTGGGTTTCCACACTTGTAACATCTTCTAAATTTGCCTCGGTTTTGTTTCTTTTGGCCTCCATTTCCCGATTCAGAATTATCAGAATGATGTTGTTGTTGATTCTGGTCATTTCCTTGTGGTCGGAAATAAGGTTCCCTCCAATGCTGCTTCCCATTTTGATTCTAATTTTGATATTGGTCTTTGGAATGAGTGGGTCCTCCAACAGTTTCTCCATTGCCTCTTCTCTTCCTTATTAGTTCCACTTTTCTACACATCTCTACTAAGGCTTGGAAATTTCGTATTTCCAATGGTAGTACTGATTCCTTGATCTCGAAGCACAGGCCGGCTTCAAACTTTTCACACTTCCACTCCTCATCGGGGTTGTTCTGGAAAAAGCGAAAGTATTTGGCAAGGGACTCAAACCTTGCCGCATATTCTCCCACCGTCATGTCCCGCTGACTCAGCCTCATGAATTACTTCTCTTTCTCTGTCCGAGCACTCTGGGGAAAATATTTGTCCAGAAATTTGTGGCGAAATACTCCCCAGGTGATTGCCTGATGCTCAGTTACTAGCAGTTGTCTGGTGCCCTTCCACCAGTATTCAGCATCTCCAATCAGTTGGAATGTTGCATAAGGCACCTTTGCTTCCTCTGGGGTGTGCACCAGCTCAAAGATATTTTCCAGCTCTTGGATCCAAAGATCAGCTTTAGTCGGGTCTACGTCGCCGTCAAACTGCGATGGATTCTGGCGCCGTAAGGCGTTCAGATTCTTCCCCTCTACAGCCTGTTCAGCTCTTTCCTCTTGGATACCATAAGAGGCACTGCAGCTTTTTAGGATTCAAATTTTTGTTTCCTCTTAGAGGAAACCTTCTTAATCATCTAACAAACTTCTCCTTCCTTATAGTAAGATCAGTCATGAATGCATAGTACTTTTCAATCTTTTTGTCAAGAAATTCTGCAGCCAATTGCAGAATTATATGTTCATGTACCAAAACATATCTCTCATGCTCCACAGCTAATGGAATAGATGAAATTTAAGAGACATGGTTCTTACTAAACTACAAATGAAATTCGTGGCATTCAACAGTGGTCCTCTTTCTACAAACCATAAATGCTAATAGCAAGCCTAGACATTTAACCAAGTAAAAAAGTCATACAACCATTCATGTATAACAAGTAAAAAATATTTGCAGCATCAATGCTGTACTGACGTCACGCGTGTGCTCTCTATCTGGAGAAATTGATAAAATCAAATTGGAAGCCAAAATGCTGAAGATGGGAGTCGAACACTGGACATCGAAAAGCAAACAAAGTAATGCGACCACTAGGCTATTCCATCAGCTTGCTATTAGTTCCGAATTTAATTATTTAGTTGGTCCCTAAACTATTTGAGAGAAAAAATTTAATTCTTGAAATGATAATAGTAAAATAATAAAATATGAAATTGTGCTAGAAAATTCATATTTTATAATAAAATATTAAGCTATTAAACTGAGTAAAATATTTAATTTTTGAAATAACATTAAAATTGTGACACCCTAAACTCGGGTCATCACATGGTTACCCGTTTGCGGAAATAAAACTTTATTTGCTGGTTACTTTCGGAAAATAATGTTTTCTCAACGTTCATATTTTCAAAATATGGTGATAAAATTTTTTCTTTTAACTTCACAACCACAACAACAACAACATAATCAAATTACATTTAGATACACAAAGTATATAAATCTTACAACTATACTGCCTCATATATTTTCATACCTAAATCAACATCAGTTTTATCTTCAAAACATAATATAATATAATAGGACCTAAGCTGGTCGTAACTAATGAGACACTACAGCCAATAGAAGCAGCACAACACGCTTCCAACTAGACAGCCTTCCTCTTCTTGTAGGGATCATACCCCTCGTACGTCTCTGAGATGTGTTGTAAGGGTGAGACACCAATATACGGATTTATCACCATAACTAAATGCGCAACACAAAAGAAGGTACATACACATATACATATTTATAACAACATACTCATTCATATTATGTCACATTGTTTATCAATGGGTTTCACACCCCAAACATCAACGTTGAAAAACTATGCATGAACACTTCAAAACATCATCTAACATTCATACCTAATCTCATGAGATATCTCCAACATCGTAATGAGTTGATCAGACTCGATAGTTACAGGCACGCAGCCACAGACACGCAGTCAAAACCCATCTCACACTGTCCAACATCGAGGCACAGGTGATATCAACGTTGATGGGGCCTCATTGTCCACCCGGCACAATAAGAACATCTTTATGATCACCATGACGCCGCATGGTAATCACTCATATAAAACCTATCACACATTGTCCAACATCGTGGCACAGCTGTCCCAACGTAGATAGGGCCTCATTGTCCACTAGACACAATAAGAACATCTTTATGATCTACCATGACGCCGCATGGTAATCACTCGTTTGATCATGGCACGTCTGCCAAATGCATGCAATAAAAACCTTTTGTTCTCAACACTTTTCTTTGTGCTATATCTTTATTTGTCAAAGCTCTCAAAAGCTTTCGACCCATCATCGTTTTTAAACATCAAAGCTCTCAAAAGCTTTCATCTTATCATCGTTTTCAACATCGAATGCTCTCAAAAGCATCATCGTTTTCAACATCTTTACAACTTTTATTAACAACACAGGACCTCAAAGTCCGAGTGCTCAATCACGAAGCCCCTAAACCGTTGCAATCAGTCTTAGGTTCGTGGTAATAGAAAACATCTCAAAACGTTTTAACTTCTTTACGTAGATACCCAGTCTACAACACAACGAACCTTAATACCCCGACGTCTCGGTGATTAAGTTCCATAACAACGTTTTACATCGTTTTTGTCTGTGAAAAACAAATCCAAAATAAGACAACGTCATAAGAACACTAGTACCCCGACATCTCGGTTACTAAGTTCTATATCGTCATTGAGTAAACTCATTTACAGAAAATCATTTCTACTTGAAAACTCTTTTACTGAAACTTCAGCTTTAAAAATTAAATCAATTCCGATTAAACCTCTTCTCAAAACAAGTACTGCTATTTTTAAACTTTCACCGTAAATAATTTCAAAACTTGCCATCGTTAATCATTTTCCAAGAAAATATTTTTAAAGTCAAACTTTGACTTTTTATTTTTTATTATTATTTTATTATTTTTATTTTTATAAAGTATTTTTGAATATTAATTTCACAAAACAACTTTTTATAATATTTCGGAATTTCTTGCATAAAAATTAGCAGTACTAAAAAAATTTCACGGTTACGCTCTCACCGTGACTCACAAATTTCTTTTACACTGATAAATTATTAAAATAATAATAGTTCTCAAAAACTCATTATTTTCCCAAAATAATATTTTCCACCATTATTATATTCCAACATTTCCCATAAAACGTTGAATATAATTTTCACAACTTATTAAATCTTTTATCTGATTAATTGGTTGTGCACTGACCACTGTCAGGCCTCTCAAACAATATTCAACATTCATCATTCAACAACATCATCATAATTATATCACCAGGCTGATCATGCATCATAGCAACATAATATACTACTGCAGATAATTAAATAAATTAAAAGCATATAAATCACCGATACACAGATAAACAACACAACGTAAGCCACATAAACAAATAACCACAACCACATATAATTCATATAAATCACACTACACACAAATAGTTATAAAGAAAAATCCCTCAGGTAAGCTCCCCTTACCTCTTGAAGATTCGAACTAAGGGTTTTGAATAATCTCCCGATTTGATCCGGTTTCCTCCGTCGGCTTTAGGTCAAACCAACCCGATCGATTCCTTCATAACGAATTGCAACCAAAATAAATCAAAATCAAACAACAACACACTTAAATCAATGGGGGTAGGGTTCGGCTTCACCCAATTTTCTAGGTTAGGAAACTTAAAATTTGATTAACTTAGGGATTAATGATCCATAAGTTACTTAAGCATGATTAAGAACTTAATCCAAAATCATGAACTAAGAACTTTGAATGAAACTCATCTAGCTCCAATAACTAGGGTTTCGGTCAAGGGCTGAGTTTGGGGTTAGAAATCTCTAAAATTTCTAAACTCTTGGATTTAATCAACATACAAAACCTAGAGTTAGATTCAAGTGTCATAAACAACTTTTGAATCACAAAACCATTAAGTGCTCATACCTAGGGTTTCGGTTTTGATGAGATCAAATAGGATTAGGTTTTATTTTTGATCTTCTATATACTTGAATACAAGAACTATCAAGATAAAATCATGAATCAAGACATGAAATTGAAACAAAACCTAAGAACACAACTTTGACCTAGGTTTGGCCCAGTCCAGATTTTAGGGAAAGAAATTTCTCATGATCTTGTGCTTCTAGATGATGAAAATAGAGATGATTATAAGATCATAGCAATTGGTTTCATGTCAAAAGGATTTTTCTAGAATTAGTTACGAATTTTTGAATCTAGTTCCATGAACTTTGAACAAATGAAGAACATGTTGATCTAAGTCATGAATCTACAAAAGTGATGAAGAAAAATGATTTAAATGACAAGAGAATAAGTTATTACCTCTTGATGATCCAAGAAAACAAAGTTTGGATGATGTTCTTCAAGGACTTCTTATGGAGTTCTTAAGAAACTTAAGGAAGAAGATGAACATAGTTAGGGTTTAGAACAGTTTTAGTATTTTGGGTGGATCTCTCAACATACTTGTCCGTTTTGGATGATCTTTATGTCGTTAGAAAGAAGAGATAAAGATGAACAACTTTCATGTTGAAAGTTTTTCGAGATTAAAAATAGAAACTGGTCAGAATTTCCAATCAAAATCTGACGAATTATGAACTCTTTGGAGAAAAGAACATGAACAATGGAAGAAAAAATGGCTTAATGAAGAAGACAACCTATTTAAATGAAGAAGAAACCAAACTTAATGAAGAAGGCATTGGAGCCTTCGGTTTTGGGCAAGCTTTAGTCAACTTTTCCAATGGCATTTGCTTGCAATTGTCATATAAAGACAAGGGCAAAATGGTCATTTCATAGGAAAATTTCACTTTGCCATAAATGCGCCATTATGGCCATTATGACTTGGATAAGATCGTCATAAATACTCGGCAAATCGGTCAAATCCATCATCTCTGCTACGTTGCCGACTTCTCGATTCATCTGGCGCAAGCTTTTCCTAGAGACATCTCGACTTATACGCCCGCAACAAATATAATATTTTAATTTTTTTACCAAAATTTTCAAAACTTCCAGTATCATAGTAAATACGATAAAAACATTTTTCATCTCGTTCACGACACAAAATTAGGTCTTCTGAGCAGTAAACTTTTACTGTCAGTGAAAACACAGAAAACGGTAGACCGGCTTCCGTCTGAATTTTCAACCAAAAACTTCCCCATAACCTTATAAAAATAAGTATAACAGGGAAATGACCTTGGTTTATCCAAAATCATTTTCTATGTCTCGGATAAAAATATATATTTATATATTTATTACCGATATTACGAAGTAGCGAAAATCGGGATGTTACAAAAATAATAAAAATGGAATAATAACATTTAAATAAAATTAAAATATTTAATATTTAATACCAAAAATATTATTTAAAAATATTAAAATAATCTAAGAAAAACCTCAATTAAAATATAAAATAACATAATAAATAATAAAATAAATTAAATAACTCAAAATATAATCTATACTATATTCAAATATCGTGGACTCTGCTACAATGTTCCTACTGCAAATTAATTTATTTTGTTGACAAGTTCCTACCATAAGTTATTGAGTACAGTATTTCACTATTTTGTTCCCGTCTCTCCTTTACATCTTTAACTTTTTTAAATTATTATTTAAGATTTTTTTATAGAGAAAATGTTAGTAATTAGTGTGTTATGTTATATTTTTTGTTAACAAATTATAGAGTTGCTTATCTTGAAAACTCTATCGGATACTTACAAGTATTTTAAAAAGTTATTCATTTATTTGTTTACTTTTTAAAATTGCTTCTGTCCGTAATATTTTAAATAATTTCTTTTTAATTTGTTAACTTTTTGCAAATAATATAATCAATAAAGATACATTTTTTTATAATTTAGGTGAGTTGGCTCCCTAGGGAATATCAGGGCCAGGGCATACCTCACAGCTAAAAGAAAGCTTATAGAGGTACTTATAGATTACCCACCAACAAGAATATAGATATATTTTTAATTCTGAATTGATCATCGAATAAATTATAAATTATTTTAAAGGTCTTATTTTTTTTTCACCATGTTCTAAAATATATTTACATCATAATAGTTTTTTTTGTAGGAACCCACCGTAATTAGGGTATTTGGCTCACCGTGGGTTCATAGAGCATCCCCACAAGCATAGATCCTTTGGATCCGGTATGCACTAATCTCCGCTCAGATGCTTATTCACAGTTAAGGTCCCCTCCTATAAACTCAGTCTTCGCAACCAACTCAGTCACAATCAATTATTCATTGGGTCCATATCTTAATAGTTTTAAAGAAGGTGTAATTCTAAAAATTTGAATAGGACCCTACTAATTAATGTTGTTCAACTCTATTAATATTTGACATTTTTTTATGTTTATTACAATATAATATTAATAATCACTATCATCTTAAGAAATAAAATTCAAACAACCATTGTTTTATAATCTTATTTTAATTAATATAATGTCACAAAACTATTTTTGATTTTTTATCACATATTTATAACTTCAAATTATATTTATTTTATTTTTTATTTTTATCTTATTTATTTTTTTATTATGAAGCCCGTGCGATGCACGGGTACAATAATCTAGTTGATTATCAAACTAAGATGTGATATTTACTTAACTATATTCTTTATTTTATTTATTACTTTCAACAATAACTTTGTTGTTAATTGAGGTTTATCGTTTAATCTTTTAATATTTTGTTATAAAACAATGATTAAACCAGACATGATGTTCATTTCGGAACCTTGGATTACTTGTCAACAACTGCCTGCCAATTTTTTGAAGGAGTTGAATTTGAGGCTCTTTGCTGTTAATGACAGGGGCAGCATCATGCCTAACCTGTGGTTTCTTTGTACAGCCTTATTCTCTCCAACTATCTTATCTAGCTCAGAACAGCAGGTCACTTGTTCCGTGAGTGTTGTTGGTAAGCAAATGGTGATTTCAGCAGTGTATGCTTCAACAAATTATATTAAGAGGAGACAACTTTGGTCTGAGTTTTCCACGCTTCAGCAGTCTCATCGTGCCCCTTGGTGTTATATAGGGGATTTTAATTGTGTCTTGGGTTCTCATGAGCATAGGGGTCAGCCTTTGCCCTCTAAATTATCTTGTGAAGATTTTAGATCCTGGACTGATTCTTCCAACCTCATTCACATCGACACAAGGGGCTCCTCTTTCACTTGGTCCAATGGTCGGCTTGGTAACAACTACACAGAGAGGAGATTAGATAGGTCCTTTTGTAATGGTGAGATGCTTGACCTTTGGAACAATGTTTCTTGTTGCACTCTTACCAGAGCCAAGTCTGATCACTTGCCACTCCTTTTGTCCTTGAAAAATGAGGATAAACAGTTTGGCTCTATGTTTAAATTTCAGAAAATGTGGTCTAGTCATGTAACACCCTGTTTTTCGTATACTTCTTTATCAGTAAATACATGGTTTGATGTATTTATTTTTTATAAAATCCAGAGGATGATTTTATTTAAAATAAAATCATTTTCTTGTGTTGTTTTACCGTATGAAGTCACAGTAAAATTTTCGGTCGAAAATTCAGACGAAAACCAGTCTGGGTTCTCACTGCCAGTACAAGTTAACTGAGCTAGAGACAAAATTTTAATTCGTGAATGAGACGGTTAGTGTTTTTATGATGTTTTGTGTGGGTTTGGAGTTTTTCGAAAAATCTTGTTCGGGGCCAAATCTTAGGGATTTCCCGAGCGAAATCGTCGGGAAATACGATCGAGGAAGTCATCTGATACGCAATGGAGCAGAGCATCAAGAGGATGAAGAGACATGGAGTGACTTGATATGAAGGCTATGACACACCTAAGAAAAAGTGAATCTTGACTTTATTTCAAAATCTCACTTTTTCATCTTTCTCTCTCCAGTCACATCACATCACCTTAACTCCTTATCCTCTCTACAAGCAACCTACCTTCTTTCTTCTTCTTTCCCCTCAAAATCGTGACCCCATCCCTCATTCTCTATATATACCCTTCATTTCCACCATTCATCACTTTCTTCTTCTTCTTCTTCTTCTTCTTCTTCTTCTTCTTCTTCTTCTTCTTCTTCTTCTTCTTCTTCTTCTTTTTTCTTCTCTTTCTTTTTTCTTTTTCTTCTTTTTTTTTTTTCTCTTTTTTTTTCTTCTTCTTCTTCTCTTCTCTTTTTTCTTTTCTTTTCTTTTCTCTTTTCTTCTTTTTCTTCTTCTTCTTTCTTCTCTTTTCTTCTTTCTTCTCTTCTTCCTTTCTTCTTTTCCCTCCTTCTTCCTTCTTCTTTTCTCTCTTCTTTCTTCTTCTTCTTCTTCTTCTTCTTCTTCTCTTCCTTCCTTTCTCCTTCTTCTCTCTTCTCTTTCCTCTTCTCTCTCCCCTTCCTTTTCTCCTTCTCTTCTCTTCTCTTCCTTCTTCTTTTTCTTCTTCTTCTTCTTCTTCTTCTTCTTCTTCTTCTTCTTCTCTTTCTT